>VZQC01003773.1:360655-406706 GCA_009823505.1 Rhizomys pruinosus | reverse complement strand
TAGCCCCAGCTGTCCTGGAACTCCCTCTGTAGACCAGGCTGGCCTTGAACTCACAAAGATCCACCTGCCTCTGCCTCTCGAGTGCTGGAATTAAAGGCGTGTGCCACCACGCTCGGCTTTTAATTTTTATTTTATGTGTAGGGGTGTATTGCCTGCATGTATTTAAATGCACCCGTGTCGTGCAATGTCAGCAGAGGTCAGAAGAGGGCGTCGGATCCCTGAAGTTACAGTTGGTAACTTAGCTGCCATTTGGGTGCTGGGAATCAAGCCCGGGTGGTCTGCAAGAACAGCAGGGCTCTTAATCGCTGAGTCATCTCTCCAGCCCGCCCCCTCCAGATTTTTCACTTAATAGTACACAGGTTGGGGCTGGAGAGATGGCCTAGCGGTTAAGAGCGCCGACCGCTCTTGCAGAGGACCGGGTACCCACATGGCGGCTGAAAACCGTCTGTAACTCCAATTCCAGGAGAACTGTAGTTCCAGGGGAATCCGACACCCTCTCCTGACCTCCGCGGCATTGCATGACACAGGTGCACAAACCTACATGCAGACAGTACATTCATGCACATAAAAAATAAAATAAAATATAGTACACAGGTTATTTTGTCCTGTCCAATCCGTCGTCCCCCCTCCACCCAACCCCCCGGTCCCCGCAATATTTATTATTTATTTAAAGACAAGGTTACTAGGTAACCCAGGCGGGCCTGGAACTCGCAATCCTGATCACTAGCGCGCACACTTCCTGCCCGGCTGGCTGCCTGCGTTCCCCTCCTAGCGGCAGAGGCCGGAACTAAACAAAGGAGCGCATACAGCCGCAGCCCATGGCTCTCCTTCCAGGCTCCAGCCTGCACCCTGCTCCTGTCAGTTGCTAGACCTGCTAATAAAGTTTGGTTCTAACTGCTGCCAGACTTCATGAGCTTCTTCCGCCCGCAACTGAAAACCAACCAGAGTAGCAAGCCGGACCTGGAAGCAGGACCGGAAGTGAGCTCACTGGCCTGCAGGGTGAAAGGTTAGCGGAAGTGCCCTTCTTTCCTTTCTGCTGGGCGCCTCCTGGTAGCTGCGGGTGAGTGGAGGCCTGGGGAGGGTCTTGCAATCCGCCCCCATCGGGGTTTTGGGGTCGGGTTCCGGGTGTGTTCCGCCTCGAGGCCTCAGGCGGCTTCGTAGAGAAGGGTATCCCGCGAGCAGACCTTGCGGGTGGCATGGCTTAGTGGGCAGCGAGTCGTCTGAAGTTCCCGGCCTACGACCTGGACTCGCACTTGGGAGTCGGCTTGCGGGCTGGAGAGATCGCCTAGTGGTTAAGAGCACCGACTGCTCTTGCAGAGGACCCGGGTTCGATCCCCAGCACCCACATGGCGGTTGAAAACCGTCTTTAACTCCAGTTCCAGGGGAATCAGACACCCTCTTCTGACCTCCGAGGCATTGCACAACAGGGGTGCACAGATCTACATGCAGACAGTACATTCATACATATTATAAATAAAAAATTTTAAAAAAGACAAAAAAAAGAAGGCTTGGGTGTAACGCCTTTATGGCTCGCTGAGCGTCCCCTGTCCTTCTCTGCAGAAATGGGCAAGTTCATGAAACCCGGGAAAGTGGTGCTGGTCCTGGCAGGACGCTACTCCGGACGGAAAGCAGTCATCGTGAAGGTATGGTCCGCACGGGGCTCTTGGCTTCTTGCATCTGGGGAATCAGGGTGCTGCATAGAACGGGCACTTAAGACCAACTTTCACAACAATAGCCACCTATCTCTGGAGCGAGGTCGGGGGTGGCAAATGGGAGTCTAGAAAAAGGACTTGGGACCCCGACACATGATCTCTATCAAAGCAGCCTGAATACTAATATGTGTGATTCTTGGAGTGTCTGGTGTTAAGTAACTTACCTGAGGTTAAAGTAACGATCGCTGCAGCTGGATTCTATAGAAGGTTATGCCAATTTTTGTAGCCTCTGTGGCTCTGGCTGGGGTCACCACTGGCACACTTCTTTCCCTTTTTCCTTACCTGAGATTGATCAGTGAAGTTAGGTGACTGTTTAGCAGCAGTCTTGTCTCTAATCTTGATTTTGATCTTTTTTTTTTTTTTTTTTTTTATAGACAGGATCCCCTTGTAGACCTCTTGTAGATCCGCTTGTAGGCCTTGGTGTGCTTGCTTCTGCCTCCTGAGTGCAAGGATTAAAGGCATGTGCCATGATACCCAACTTTGTCTATAATCATCGTTAGTTATATTATGGAAGAAGTAAATAAATGAAATTTTAAGAACCTATGTGTGGCCGGGCCTGGTGGCGATGCCTTTAATCCTAGCACTTGGGAGGCAGAGGCAGGTGGATCTTTGTGAGTTCATGGCCAGCCTGGTTGGTCTACAGAGTGAATTCCAGGACAGGTGGGGCTACAGAGAGACCCTGTCTCAAAAGAGCAAAAAAAAAAAAAAGAAGAAGAACCTATGTGTGGCACATAACCATTATTCTAAATGCTAAAACTTAAATGTCTTGCCTCTCAAAAGCCTTTGCACAGTCTTCTGCTAGGGACTAAACACTCTCATACTAACTTCGGTTTAGCATTGAGGGATTGTGATTGTATTCCCTTTACAATAGCCTAGAGATTTGGGGCTGCAGGTTGGTTGGTTGGTTGACTGCCAACCAGCATAGGGCCTAATAATATAATTTTTGCTCACTTAGAACATTGATGATGGCACCTCAGACCGCCCCTATAGCCACGCACTGGTAGCTGGAATTGACCGTTACCCCAGGAAAGTGACAGCCGCCATGGGCAAGAAGAAAATCGCCAAGAGATCGAAGATCAAGTCTTTCGTCAAAGTTTATAACTACAATCACCTCATGCCCACCAGGTGGGTGTGCTCAGAAAGGGGCCACTTTGCAGTCATTGGCAAATCAGAAAAGGCTCCATTCTCTCTCCTTCCCTTCTTCCCCCACTGAACTGTAGATCTCTTACCTCTGCCTTGAATCACAGCGTGTATACCTAGCTATGCACTGTCTAGTAGAAATACAGGGCCTGGCACCCCCCCACCTTACTATGGTGATGGAGGGTTTAGGCTTGGTTTCTTCTCATGTTGGTGAGTTTGGGTCCTCCTTTTGTGCACTAAGTTATAGAGTCTCAGCCCCCCTCCTATCTGGGTTTTGGTTTTGAGACAGGGTCTCCCTGTAGCTCCAGCTGCCCTGGAACTTGCTCTGTAGACCAGGCTGGCCTGGAGCTCATAGTAATCCACCTGCCTCTGCTCTCAAGTGCCGGGGTTAAAGTCCGACGGCACCACCACACCTGGCTTTTTTATTTTTTAATTTTTTTTATTTTTGTATGTGTATGAGTGTACTGTCTGCATGTAGGTTTGTGCACCGGTGTTGTGCAATGCCGCGGAGGTCAGAAGAGGGTCTTGGATTCCCCTGGAACTGGAGTTCTCCTGGAATTGGAGTTTCAGATGGTTCTCAGCCGCCATATGGGTGCTGGGGTTCGAACCCGGGTCCTCTGTAAGAGTGGTCGGCGCTCTTAACTGTTAGGCCATCTCTCCAGCCCCCACACCTGGCTTTTTTTTAATGAGTGTTTCACCTCCATGTATGTTAGTTGCATGCATGCTAGAAGAAGACATTAGATCTCCCCCTGGAACTGGAGCTAGAGTCAGCTGTTATCTGCCATGTGGGTCTTTTTTAGACAGGGTTTCCCTATAGACCCAGCTGGCCTGGAACTTAAAGATTTGCCTGCCTCTGCCTCCCAAGCGCTGGGATTAAAGGCGTGCACTACTACACCCCACACAGCCAGTACTTTTTTTTTTTTTATGCTACATCTCCTTATGGTTTCTGGTACTCTACATAGTCAAAGAAACTTCTCTAGTAACATACTATAGAAATGATCCCCGAAAGTATAGTCTTATAGCCAGTACTCTTAACCATTGAGCTGAGCTATCTCTCTGGCCTTACGTGTGGTTTATTTTGCTTTAAGCAAAGCATTCCTCAAACTTGTCATTCTTCTGCGCCTTCTGCCTTCTGGGATTACAGGTGCAAGCCACCAGGTTCAGCCCCCTTCTGTCATTTTCTGCTCTGTAACTTAAGCAAGTACTGCTATATTTTATTCTTTATGACACAACTGGCCTGGAACTCAAACTCAAATCTACACCACCACTTTTTTTTTTTTTTTTTTTTTTTTTTTTTTTTTTTTTTTTTTTTTTTTTTTTTTTTTTTTTTTTTTTTTTTTTNGCCTGCCTCTGCCTCCCGAGTGCAGGGATTAAAGGCGTGATCCACCTCATCCATTCTTCTTACTGAGTTTTGTTTTCTCCCCCATTGACTTTAGCTTTTCATCTTTACTCTTTATTTGTATTTATTTTGTTGATTTTCTTCCAGTTTGTTAACGGGAATAACACTTTTATTTTTTCTCTTAATATAGAAGGTATTTAAGACTCTAAAACTTTCTGTAAATACAGAATTATCTCTGCATACGTTATTATTTTATTAACATGTAGTAACTGGTGTTGATCCAAAAACAGCTCTCGCCTGAAATGGAATAAGAGATCATTTATTCTGGGATCAAATATAAATGACCATGGCCTAGAAATGTAGATTCAGGTTACCTCAAATTCCATGTTCCAACTTGGTAACCCTTTCATTAAGTTCACATAGTAATAAAATAGAAAATATCATAAATGAAGGCATTTTTTTTTGTCTTTTCGAGACAGTCTCCCTGTAGCCCCAGCTGTCCTGGAACTCACTCTGTAGACCAGGCCTGCCTCTGCCTTCCAAGTGCTAGGATTAAAGGCGTACACCACCACGCCCGGCCAGTCAGTGCTTTTTAACTGCTGAGCCATCTCTCCAGCCCCAAAAATTTTTGGAAAAACAAAAACTTCCTAGTTTTTGTTTATTGTTGGTCTGTAAGTAGAGGTTAGAGGATAATCCAGGAGGAAGGTCTTCTGCCTGTCTCAGTGGCCCAAATACTGACTGAGGCTGGGCATGGTGGTGCATGTCTTTAATCCCAGCACAAGCAGGTGGATCTCTGTGAGCTCCAGGCCAGCCGGGACTAAAGAGAGACCCTGTCTCAAAAAAGTCAAAAAAAAGTTGACTGAGAAGTAAATTTTCCCATTGCTTTCATTGAAGTTGCTAGGCTTGTTAGTGGCATGGTCTTTTCATAGTGGTGGTCTTCAGCATAAAAGAAGTACAGGAATGGTGGGAGGGGCCAAAGAGTTGGCTCAGCAGTTAGGAGCACTGGCTGGACCCTGGTTTGGTTCCCAGCATCCACATGGCTGCTAATAGCTGTCATAACTCCAGTTCCAGAGGATCTTACACCTTCGGGCCTCACTCAGGCATTGCCCAACACATATATTTACGTACATGAAAGCAGGTGTAATACTCATATATAAAAAAGATTGTTGGGGTCCTGACAGTAATTGTTGGAACCCAGCAGCATGTGTTTTAAAGAATCAGTGCTGAGACTTTACTCCTTTCAGGTCCTCTACATAGGTGAGCACAGGCTACTGAGACACTTAGAATGCTGGACTTACAGGTGTATACCACCAGGCTCAGCTGAACATTTACTCATGATTTTGTTAGCCTAAAATGGCAGGGATAGTCTAGACTGACCTGGTTTCAGTCCTCAACAGCACAGTGTGGTTAAGACTGCTAACTAGCTGGGCGTGGTGGTGCACACCTTTAATCCTAGCACTCGGAAGGCAGAGGCAGGCGGATCTTTGTGAGTTCAAGGCCAGCCTGGTCTACAGAGTGAGTTCTGGGATAGCTGGGGCTACAGGGAGACCCTGTCTCAAAAAGACAAAAAATAATAATAAAAAGACTGCTAACTAACTGCCTTCTGTGTTGTCATAAGGAGGCTACATTGGCAGAACTTGAAAGCTAAATAAAGCCCAAATGGAAAGGTAGCCAAATGTTGTATTGAAAGCAGTGGGCGAGTGTTCCACGGGGTCAGGTCCTAAACACCTCCCAGGATCCAGGGGATTGACTAAGTGAAGTCCCCCTAACCCTAGTCTCCACCATTGCCCCAGGTACTCAGTGGACATCCCCTTGGACAAAACTGTCGTCAACAAGGATGTCTTTCGAGACCCAGCTCTGAAACGCAAGGCCAGACGTGAGGCCAAGGTCAAGTTTGAAGAGCGGTAAGTAGGCTTTGTGTGTCTTGGTGCAGCTGTGCTGTTTCCCATGAAGAGTTTGTTTTCCTCTTCCCTTTTTTTTCATAAATGTTCTTTTTTTCCTTTCTAGATACAAGACGGGCAAGAACAAGTGGTTTTTCCAGAAGCTTCGGTTTTAATGTAATTTTTTCCATCATTAAAAATAAGAAAAGAAATCTGTCTTGTCTGCTGCATGTATCTCAGAAGACCACCTGTAGGGTAGAGGACTTTAGGAGGTAGAGGAGGGGCTTTGGGAAGTAACACAAGGTTGCTCGGCTTGGTTTTGTTGTAGTGTTTTGTTCTGTTCTGAGACGAAAGTAAGGTGCAGAACTGTTTGGCCTCTATCAATGGCTTCTGATGGTACATTTCCAGAAAATCATTGTACAAGGCCTGTACCTGTCATCAGACTGAGGGAGACAAAGCTGGGAGTCAGGAACACTGCTGCCCCCTGGGGAACAGGCCTTCTAAGCTGCAGAAATGTTTGGTTTTGAGACAGCTCCCTTGACCGTTAAAGGTGTGCTCCACCAAGCCCAGCCATTTTGGTGGTTTGGTTTGGGTTTTGGGAGGGCAGTTTTTGTTCTGGTCTGCATAGTGAGTTCCAGGACAGCTGGGGCTACAGGGAGACCTTGTCTCACACACACACACAAAACTAACTTATAGTTAGCATATAGGTCATAGTGTAATAAGTATGGACTGGAAAGGAATAAATAATGCTGGCACTGTTGCTTATAGTGTGATATTTGTAGAAAATCCAGAAAGAATAAGCAGCCTGCCATGATTAGTAAGTGAATAAGATTTAATATATTTCCCTAAATAGTTGGGGCATTTTCTGTGGAACCCTGCTCCCAAAATGACTTGATAAATCAGTTTGCATTTCTAGTAAGTTTTCAAACATGGGTGCTACTTATCACTCAAAAGTGCTCAGAGAGCACTTTTGAGACTGAGTCTCCCTGTAGCCCCAGCTGGCCTGGAACTTACTATATGTAGACCAAGCTAGCCTACCTCCGCCTCCCAAGTGCTAGGATTAATGGCATGCCCCACCACACCCTCAAACTGGATTTGTATACTTCACTCAATTTCTGAAGTATATAACGGAATAAGCTGATCCTGCTGTGCAGCTGGTGGGGGGGGGGCTGAAAGTTTCAGGTCTGCCTGTGCAAAAGCGAGTTGTAGGCCATCTTGACCAACTTCATTGCAAAATATTTAAGCAGTAGAGCAATAGCCTCACATATGCAAGGCACTAGGTTCTGTCCCCAGTGCTGTAGAAAGCCAAAGGAAGTGCATTCCACTTCACAGTATTGAACCCACTCAACTCTTCGTGCCATAGAGTCACAGCGTGTGCCACCATCCAGCTCATAGAGCTGGTTCACATGAAGCAGAAAAGACTGCTAACTGTTCTTGCAGAGGACCAGGGTTCAATTCCCAGAACCCACATGGCTGCTTTAAGATGGGCATCCTGGCGCATGCCTTTGATCTTAGCACTCAGGAGGCAGAGGCGGGTGGATCTCTGAGTTCAAGACCAGCCTGGTCTACAGAGTGAGTTCTGGGACAGCTGGGGCTACAGGGAGACCCTGTCTCAAAAAAAGCCAAAGATCAAAAAAACAAAGTCCTCTGACTTCCACACATGCCACAGAACCCACACTCCTATGCACATATAGACACATAAAAGCCAGGTGTGGTGATGCATGCCTTTAATTCCAGCATTTGGAAGGCAGAGGCAGGCACATTTCTCAAAGTTTGAGGCCAGCCTCATCTACAAAGAGAGTTCCAGGCCAGCTGGGGCTACACAATGAGAGTGAAAAACAATCAAATGTGATATAGAGGACTCTGATTGAAAGCACTGGCCACTCAGCAGAGGAAGAGGTTCAGTTCCCAGGATCCTATTGCAGCTTAAGAACACGTCAGCCTTGGGCTGGAGAGATGGCCTAGTGGTTAAGAGTGCCGACTGCTCTTAGAGAGGACCCGGGTTCAATCCCCACCACCCACATGGCGGCCGAGAACCATCTGAAACTCCAATTCCAGGAGAACTCCAGTTCCAGGGGAATCCGACACCCTCTTCTGACCTCCGTGGCATTGCATGACACGGGTGCACAAACCTACATGCAGACAGTACATTCATACACATACAGAAATAAAAATTAAAAAAAAACAAAAACGTCAGCCTTAACTTCAGTTCTAAGAGATCTAACAGCCTCTTCTGGCTTCCACGGGCATTGGGTACACTCATATACGCAGGCAAAACACTCATAAAGTAAGAATAAAATTTAAGGGCTGGAGAGATAGCCTAGCGGTTAAGAGCACCGACGCTCTTGCAGAGGACCCAGGTTCAATCCCCACATGGCGGCTGAGAACCGTCTGTAACTCCAACTCCAGGAGAACTCCAGTTCTGCATGCAGACAGTACATTCATACACATACAAAAATAAAAATTTTAAAAAATATATAAAAAATAAGAATAAAATTTTAAATGTAATTTATGGAGTAAAATCTTGGAAGAAAATAACTGGGTATGGTAATCCAAGAAAAAGAAAGGAATGAGGCTGGAGAGATAGATGGCTCAGTGATTAAGAGCACTGGCTGTTTTTGCAGAAGTCCTAGGTTAGAATCACAGCGTGGACTCCAGTTGCAGGAGATTCTCACCCTCTTCTGTCATTGCATGACACGGGTGCACTTACATGCAGGCAATACACTCATACACATAACATTAAAATAATAAAAAAGGAAAGGAAAAGAAGAAAGCAAAGGGTGTGGTGATGCACACCTTTAATCCCAGCACTTAGGCGGAGACAGAGCCAGGCAGATCAGTTTGAGGCCAGTCTGGTCTTCAAAGAGAATTCGAAGCCGGGCGTGGTGGCGCACGCCTTTAATCCTAGCACTCGGGAGGCAGAGGCAGGCGGATCTTTGTGAGTTCAAGGCCAGCCTGGTCTACAGAGTGAATTCCAGGACAGCTGGGGCTACAGGGAGACCCTGTCTCGAAAAGACAAAAAAAAAAAACCACAAAAAAAAAACAGAATTCGAGGCCATAGCCAGTGCTACAAAATGTGACCCTGTGTCAAAGAAAAAGAAAAGAGAGGAAAAAGAAAAAGACGCCTACCAGTTGGCTCATGCTAAAATTACTGATGAGGAAGTTTGGTTGGAAAAACCGTTCTGTCTGCTGCTGCTTGTGCGGTGGCTAACCTCAGGCCTCACTCACAGCTTTGAAGACTTGGAGGCTCCTCCCAGGGGCGGGGCTGTGGGCGTGTGAACTCCAGGGGCGGATTTCACAGAAATGAAAGTGGAAGCAAAGAGCTAACATGCAGAGCTTTCAAGTTTGTTTCTGACTCTGCTGGAGTTTAAGGAGACCGTGTACCCTCAAAGGGCACGAGGGGGTTTAGTCCTCGTGGATTCTGACGTTTTGTGCGGTGCTCTGCAGACCCGAGAGCCATGGCAGAACCCCTCAGTGCTGTAAGTAAGGGAGCGAGGGAAGGCTGTGGAAGGGAGGCTGTGTGTCCGATGCTGCTGGTCGGGATAGAGGCCTGCTCCGGGCTGGGAAACTGCCTAGCTCAGATGTGCTGAAGCCTGGAGAGAGGCTGAGACCGGGGGTTGCACCCCCCCCCCCACCTCAAAGACAAGGATTCTCATAACCTGCCTGGCTGAAGCCTGATTGTTTGTTTTTGAGACAGGGTCTCCCCATAGCTTCTGCTGTCTTGGAACTTGCTATGTAGACCCAGCTGGCCTCAAATTCACAGAGACCCTCCTGCCTCTGCCTCACAAATGCTGGGACTAAAGACATGCACCACCACACCCCGTGAACCTAATAATTCTTTGTGTGACTATTTGGAGTGTTGTTCCTGTTGTTAGTTTTGTTGCTTTGAGACAGGGTCTCCCCATAGCTACAGGTGGCCTGGAGCTTGCTATGTAGACCAGGCTGGCCTCAGTCTCACAGAGATCTTCCTGCCTCTGCCTCCTGAGTGCTGAGACTACAGGCCTAGTCTTGTTTTTTAAGGGAGAACAGGAACTTTTCATTAGTCAAATGGTTCTGTAATCCTAACAGCTTCTCTAACAAGTAACATCTTCTGAAGTGTGTCCCAGCCAAAAACTCCTTCCCTCCCCTTAGATTTTCCTAGCAACCCAGCCCTTGACCCACTCTGCAGAAGGAACTGCACCCTAGAAGTGGTGATTCCCTCTAATTCCTACTACCCCAATCCATTAGGCTGGGCTACGAGGTCTACCTATTCAGTGGCATTGCACAACATGGGTGCACTTACACACATGCAAGCAATACACACATATACATAAAAGAAAATATAATTGTTTAAAAAAGCAAGGTGGCAGTGTCTGAGGAATAATACCTGAGGTTGACCTCTGGCTTCCATATGCACACATACATGCACACTTGCACACACACACACACAAGCAAGAATACCTACCTGGGGAAAACATGCTCATAAAAAACAGGTCTGCCGGGTGTGGTGGTGTACACCTTTAATCCCAGCACTTGGGAGGCAGAGGCAGGCAGATCTCTGTGAGTTCAAAGCCAGCCTGGTTTACAGAGTGAGTTCCAGGCCAGCTGGGGCTACAGGGAGACCCTGTCTCAAAAAAAGTCCAAAAAAATAAGAAACAAAAAACAAACCAAACTGGGCATGGTGCTACACACCTATAATCTCAGTACTCATCAGTACTCAGGAGACAGGGACAGGAGGATTGCTATGAATTCCAAACCAACCTGGTTTGTACTGGGAGTGCCAGGCTAGCCAAGGATACATAGCAAAAAGAGAGAATAACAATAAAAGATTAGACTAGATGATCCATAAATTAATCCAGTGTTTATTATTATTAACAGCATAGGTAGGCTATGGATAGATCTCAGTATAGAATGTTTGCCCTGCACTTATAAGGCACTGGGCTTCATCTGAAGCATTGGGGGCAAAGTATTATTGCCAACCTTTTCAGAACCACAGAATTTCTCTTTTTTTTTTTTTTTTTGGTCTTTTTTCTGACAGGGTCTCCCTGTAGCCCCAGCTGGCCTGGAACTCACTCAGTAGCCCAGGCTGGCCTTGAACTCACAGAGATCCACCTGCCTCTGCCTCCTTAAATGTGTGTGCCACCACCCCCAGCTAGAATTTCTCTTTTTTAATTAAAAAAGAAATGTTTTTATGGGGCTGCACTTAAGAGTTGTTCAGTTGGTGGCTAACAAATTCCTTATAGCTCCAGTTCCAGGGGATCTGGTGCCCTCTTCTGGCTTCTGTGGACATTACACTACATGGGTACACATAATTCCTGCAGGCAAAAGACTAATACACATAAAATAAAAATAAATAAATTGGGGCTGGAGAGATTGCTCAGAAGTTAAGGACACTGGCTGTTCTGGCAGGGAACTAGAGTTCGATTCCCAGCACCTACATGATGGCTAACAATCATCCGTAACTCCAGTTCCAGGGAATCCGACGCCCTCTTCTGACCTTCAAGAGCACTGCATGATACGGGTGCACTTACATGCAGGTATAACACACATACACATAAAATAAAAATAGATTAAAAAAAACTTTTAAAATAAATTTTTTAATTTATTTCTTATGTATGCATGTCCACACCTGTGCTTGCACCACAGGATGTGTGTGTGGAGGTCAGAAGGCGACTTCCGGGAGCTGGTCCTCTCCTTCCACCACGTGGGTCCTGGGGACTGAACTCAGGTCATCGGGCTTGCAGCCTGGGCCTTCACCAGCTGAGCCACCTTTCGGGCCCTCACTTCTATGTTCATGTCTTTGTGGGTGTGGGATCCAGTGAGTAGCGTTAGGTTAGAGTTTATTTATGGGACCCTGGGCATCTTCTCAGTGGCTACAGACAGCACTGACAAAGATGGAAAATGTTTCTTCCTCCTTCACCAATCATTAACAACTGTGCCAGGTACAGTTGAGCTCAGATTATTCAGGTGTCACAAAATTACATCTGGGACTTAGGGTTCAGTTCTGGGGCACAGCAGTGCTTAGAATTTGGGAGTCCCTGCTTCTGTTCCAAATACTGGAAAAAAAAAAAGAAAGAAAAACAAAAAAACAAAAAAACAAGACCACAGAGATTTAGCAACTTGGCAGCATTTGGATTGAGCAATTAAAAAACAGTCATTCTTATCATAACGACAGGATGTGAAGTTGAAGTGCAGATATGCGAATATGCCCCCCACTATGGTGCTAAGGTGACAACACACTCAGTGTCCTTTGAACTTTGATCTTTTCCTTATGTGATATATCTCTAGTGATGGTGTGAGCCATGCAGCCACAGCAAAATAGCTCATGTATTTTTTTTTTTTCTTGACAGGGTCTCACTATGTAGCTCAAACTGTCTTCAAATTCAGTTTTCCTGCCTCAGCCTCTGTAGTGCTGGGATAATAGGCCTGTACCACCACAGTTGGTTTATTCAATGCACTTTTTAAAAAATATATAATTTCTGGGGGCTGGAGCAATGGTTCAGTGGTTAAGAGCACTGGCTGCTCTTGCAGAAGACCCGGGTTCCATTCCTAGCACCCACATGGCAGCTAACAACTCTCTGTAACTCCAGTTCCAGGGGATCTGACACCCTCTTCTGACCTCAGAGGGCATTGCATGACATGGACATATATGTAGGCAATACACTCATACACTTAAAATAAAAATAACAAAAATATTTAAAATTTGTTGACTTATTTATATTTTATGTGTATGAATGTTTTGCTTCCATGTGTTTAAGCGCACCATGTGCCTGCAATGTCTGTGAGGTCAGAAGAGGTCGCTGGATCCCCTGGAATTGGAGTTACAGACCGTAGTTAGCCAACATGTGGATGTTGGAACCTGAACATGGATCCTCTGAAAGAGCAGTCAGTGCTCCTAAGAGCTGAGCCATCTCTCCAGCCCTGACTTAGAGTATTTTCAATTTACAATGGGTTTATTGGGATGTAACCCCATTGTGAACAAGGGAACATCTGTGCAAAGATTGCTATTATAGTGTTGTTTACAATAGGAGAGAGCAACAGGTGCAGTCCTATAATCCCAGCACTCTGGAGGCTGAGGCAGGAGGAGTTCAAGGTCAGCCTGGGCTAAATAGAGAGATTTTTATATCCAAACTACTGAAAAGAAAAAGAAAATATGCATAGCCAACCATAGAATAAGTAAATAAACCCTGGTAAACTATTATATGACAGAGGCTGGGGAGGTGTCTTTTCTGCAGGCCTGATAACCTGAGTTTGAATCCCCAGAACCCACTTAAAACCTGGTACAGTAAGTAGCATACATCTTCTAATCCCCAGGCTCCTACAGCAAGATGGGAGCCAGAGACAGGAAAATACTTGAGTCCAAAGCTAGCCTGGCACATGCAGTGAGGACAAAGAGACCCTGTTGAAAACAAGGTGAATCCAAGGACTGCCTTCCAAGGTTGTTCTCTGACTTCCACCTGGATACCATGATGCACGGGAGCACACACACACACACACACACACAAGCACCAGGCAGTCTGGGTGTGTTTATAATTCCAAAGTCCCTAGTTCAGTTCATCTTGTCCTAGAACCACTGCCACATTGATTTTTGTTTGGCTGATTTTTATTTTATTTTGAGACCATCTCATTCTCTGTAATCCAGGCTACCACAGAACTTACTGTTCTAGTCCAGGCTGGCCTTGAACTCATGGCAGTCTTCCTTCTTTAGTCTTTCAAATGCTGGGAATACAGGCATGAGCCACTACATCCAGCAAATCTAGTCTAGGATGGTGGCTCAATTGGCAGAGTACAACTTTAGCGTGTGCAGGGGCCTGGGTTCCATCCCCAGCACCAAAATATAAAGCAAAATGAAACAAAGGCCCAATCTATCACCTCATTCCCTTTCAGGAACCTTTTTTTGTCTTTTTAAAATTTTTTTTATTTATTTTTTATGTGTATGAATGTATTGTCTGCATGTAGGTTTGTGCACCCATGTCCTGCAATGCTGCAGAGGTCAGAAGAGGGTGTCAGATTCCCCTGGAACTGGAGTTCTCCTGGAATTGGAGTTACAGACGGTTCTCAGATGCCATGTGGGTGCCTGGGATCAAACCCGGCGGATCCTCTGCAAGAGCAGTCGGTGCTCTTAACTGCTAGGCCAGTTTTTGGTCTTTTTTTGAGACAGGGTCTCCCTGTAGCCCTGGCTGTCTTGGAACTCACTTTGTAGACCCTGCTGGCCTTGAACTCACAGAGATCTGCCTGCCTCTGCCTCCCAAGTGCTGAGATTAAAGGCATGCACCACCACGTCTGGCCTCAGGAATCTTTACTAATTCTCATTTCAAGCCCAATCTATTACCTCATTCCCTTTACTCATTTTCATTTCCTAGGGCAGCAAACTGAACCTCCAGAGACAGATGTGCTGATGCGCACCTGTATCTCCAGCCCTGTATCTTCCTAGTCTTTCTTTTTTCTATTTTTTTTTTTTTTTTAATTTTTGAGACAGGGTCTCCCTTTAGACCCAGCTGGCCTGGAGCCCGTTCTGTAGACCCAGGCTGGCCTTGAACTCACAGAGAGATCCGCCGGCCTCTGCCTCCCGAGGTGCTGGGAAAAAGGGCGTGCGCCACCACGCTTGGCGCCTATTCTTTCTTTTCTTGTAATTTTTAAAACATTAAAAAAACCGGGCGTCGGGCGTGGTTGGCGCATGCCTTTAATCTAGCACTTGGGAGGCGCAGAGGCAGGCGGATCTTTGTGAGTTCAGGCCAGCCTGGTCTACCAGAGTAAGTTCCAGGACAGCTGGCGGCTACAGGGACGACCCTGTCTCGAAAAGACAAAAAAAAAAAAAAAAAAATTAACAAACATTTTATTATTGTTTATTTTGTGTGATGAGTGTATTGACTGCATGTATGTACATGTCATTCAATGCCCATGGAGGTCAGAAGAGGGCATCAGATCCTCTGGAACTGTAGTTACAGGTAGTTGTTAGCTTCTATGTGGGTGCTGGGAATTGAACTCAGATCCTCTGCAAGAGCAGTCAGTGCTCTTAACTGCTGAGCCATCTCTCCAGCCCCTAAAATTTATTTATTTATACTCTATGTGTACAAGTGTTTTTTGTTTTGTTTTGTGTGTTTGTGTTTGGGGTGGGGTTTTTTTGTATTTTTTGAGACAGGTCTCTCTTTAGTCCCAGCTGGCCTGGAGCTTGCTCTGTAGACCAGGCTGGTCTTGAACTCACAGAGATCCACCTGCCTCTGCCTCTTGAGTGCTGGGACGTGCGCCACCACACCCAGCTTGGTGTATAAAAGTGTTTTGACTGCATGAATGTAAGTGTACTGCATGCATGCAATGACTACAGAGGCCAGTAGAGGCACAGTTCCCCAGGAAAAAGATGATTATTAGGTGCATGTGGGTACTGGGAACCGAACTTGTGTCCTCTGCAAGAGCAGCCAATGCTTTTTTTTTTTTTTTTTTTTTAATTTTTTTTTTTATTTTATTTTTGTTGTGTATGAATGTATTGTATGATTTGCAGGTCTGTTGTGCACCGTGTCATGCAATCCGCGGAGGTCAGAAGAGGGGTGTCGGATTCCCCTGGAACATGGAGTTTCTGGAATTGGAGTTACAAACGTTTCTTAGCGCACATGTGGGTGATGGGGATCGAACCTGGTATCTGCAAGAGCGTGGTGCTTAACCGTAGGCTATCTCTAGCTTCAATCTCTTAACGCCAGAACTATCTCTCCAGCTCCAAGAGAATTTTCTGTTTTGACAGCATCTCACTATGTAAGAGTTTCTGCTGGTCCGGAACTTACTATGTGGACCAGGCTGGCCTTGAACTGACAGAAATCCACCTGCCTCTCATATCTTTTTTTTTTTTTTAATATTTATTATTTGCTGGGCATGGTGATATGTGCCTTTAATCCCAGTACTTGGGAGGCAGAGGCAGCTGGACCTCTTGTGAGTTCAAGGCCAGCCTGGTTTACATAGTGAGTTCCAGGCCAGCTATACTGCTCTTCAGAAGACAGTAGTTAAGTTTGCATCATGGATATCAGACAGCTCATAATTCTCTATAACTCCAGAAATGCCTTTGGCCTCCAAGGCATGTGCATATACCACAAACAGAGACGTACATATAATAAAAATAAATCTTATATCTGGGTGTGGTGGCAAATGTGTTTGATCCCAGACCTCTGTGAGTTCAAGGCCAGCCTAGTCTACATAGTGAGTTCCAAGACAGCTGGGGGCTTACAGGGACCCCTTGTCTCAAAAAAGACCAAAAAAAAAAAAAAAAAAAATCTTAGGCCAGGTGTGGTAGTACATGCCTTTAATCCTGGCACTTGGAGAGCAGAGAAAAAGGCTACGCTGATCTACATGGTGAGTTCCAGGCCAGGCCAGCTGGGGCTGCACAGGGACCTTGTCTCAAAAATAAATAAATAAACAAATAAACAAATAAATAAAAATAAAGGCAGAAGCAGAATATGGAAACCATGTCTCCATGGAAAAATGCTTGACTTCTTATCATCCTGTACAGCTCCCTTCACTTGTGGATGTTCTTTTTTTGCGTGTGTGTCTTTTCAAGACAGGGTCTCCCTGTAGCCCCAGCTGTCCTGGAACTCACTCTGTAGACCAGGCTGGCCTTGAACTCACAGAGATGTGCCTGCCTCTGCCTCATGATGTCCTTTTACTGGGCCTTAAAGACACTGAGTTTGCAACATTTGGGTCACAGATAGGGACCTTTTTCACTTTTTCTAGCCCAATATAGTTTGGTCAAACTCTAGTTTTTGCTTAAAACAGAACTCACTGAATGTCTTCGTCTTCAGTGGCATCTGTGACAGCTCCTGCCCTGTCACTCATCTACTTCATTCACCAATCACATATTTGCTGGACATGTGCCAGAGACTTTTCTGGATATTGGGGATACAGAGGTGATTAATACAGAGTTGCATCTTTCTAAGTAAGGACATAGTTATCTGAACCAATCTTATTTATCAGCTTTCCTAAATACCTCCTAAGCTGTGCCAGCCAACGTCTGCTCCATCCCACAAAGGTGCATTCATTTCTATTCCTGGTGCTGTTTCCCTGCCTGACCTGTTGGTGTTCTGTTTGGACCTGCTCCAAATCACACCATCCTGAAAGACTGCTTGGTACATGGAAAGAGGACGAGTTAGGAGCCGTGCAAATTATTCTCCACTCTGGGCTTAATTTTTTTAAATTTTCTTTATTTACTTATGTGTATGAATGTACTGTCTGCATGTAGGTTTGTGCACCCATGTCGTGCAATGCTGCGGAGGTCAGAAGAGGGTGTCAGAGTCCCCTGGAACTGGAGTTCTCCTGGAATTGGAGTTACGGATGGTTCTCAGCCGCCATGTGGGTTTGAACCTGGGTCCTCTGCAAGAGCAGTTGGTGCTCTTAACCACTAGGCCATCTCTCCAGCCCCTGGGCTTGATTTTTTAAAATATATTTTATTATTTTTATTTTATGTGTATGAGTGTATTGGCCTGCATGTGTGTAAGTGCACCAATGTGTGTTGTGCAATGCCCATAGGATCTCCTGGAACTAGAATTACTGATGATTGTACTGGGAATTGAACACAGGTCCTCTGTAGAGTAGCCAGTGCTCTTAACCACTGAGCCATGTCTCCAGGCCCAATTAAAAAAAAAATGTGTTGTATTGCCTGCATGCACCCACGCCATGCAATGCCCAAAGAGGACAGAAGAGGGTGTCAGATCCCCTGGAACTTGAGTTACAGATGGTTGTTAGCCACCATGTGGGTGCTGGGATTCAAACCCAGGTCTTCTGTGAGAGCAGCCAGTGCTTTAAACTGCTTAGTTATCTCTTCAGCCCTTTTTCTTAAAAACCAAACAAAAAAAGGGTCAATCCTTTTTTTTTTTTTTTTTTGGTATTTCGAGACAGGGTCTCCCTGTTAGCCCCCCTGTCCTGGAACTCATTTAGTAGACCAGGCTGGCCTTGAACTCACAAAGATCCGCCTGCCTCTGCCTCCCAAGTGCTAGGATTAAAGGCGTGCGCCACCACACCCGGCTAAGGGTCAATCTTCTTATAGCCCAGCCTAGCACTTCCTATGTAGACCAAGCTGGCCTCAATCTCACAGAGATCCACCACACACCACCAAGTCTAGCCATGGGCTTGATTTCTTCACTGGGAAGCACTGCTCGGCGGATCTATAAAATAAGGATGAGATGGCATCTCTGGAGGGTTGGTACCACAATTGAGAGATATGGTATAGTCCATTTGAAAGGCTTAGTTTGGGGCTGGAGAGATGGCTCAGCGGTTAAGAGCGCTGACTGCTCTTGCAGAGGACCAGGGTTTGATTCCCAGCACCTACACAGTGGCTAAGAACCATCTTTAACTCCAGTTCCAGGGGACTCCAATGCCCTCTGAGGCATTGCACCACATGGGTGCACAGAGCTACATGCAGACAGTAAACTCATACACATAAAAAATTAAACATTTTTAAAATGAAAGGCTTAGTTTATGGGTATAGTGGCTCATGCCCATAATCCCAGTACTCTGGAGGCTGAGGCAGGAGGATTGCTATGACTTTGAGGCTAGCCTGAGATAGAGTCCAATAAGGTCTACACCTACCCCACCAAGACCTTGTTTCAAAACGACTGGCAAAGGTACTGGGGCATGTGTCTTAGTCGGGTAGAGTGCTTGCCTAACATACATGAAGCCCTGGGTTCAGCGCCCAGCACTGCCTAAAGCAGGTGTGGTGGTGCATGCTTGTAATCTTAGCTTTTGAGGAGGAAAATCAGAAGCTCAAGGTCATCTGGCTACATAGAGAGCTTGAGGCTTGCCTGGAGTGTTTAAGACCCTGCCACCAAAAAAGGAGAAGAGGGGAAGGAGGAGAAAGAGGAGGAAAGGACATTGCCAAGACCTCCACACTTACATGCTATACCACATGTAGATACACACACAAATACATATATGTAGAAAGAAAAAAGAAAAGGAGCTGGGTGTAGGTGTGTCTTTAATCCCAGCACTCAAGTTGACAGAGGTAGGCCGATGGATCTCTGTGAGTTCAAGGCCAGCCTGGTCTACATAGTGAATTCCAGGCTAGCTGTGGCTACAGGGAGACCATTTCAAAAAACGAAACAAAACAAAAAAACAGACAGCAATAGCCAGGCATGGTGGTGCATGTCTTTAATCCTAGCACTTGGGAGGCAGAGGCAGGCGAATCTTTGTGAGTTCAAGGCCAGCCTGGTCTACAGAGTCGAGTTCCAGGACAGCTGGGGCTACAGGGAGACCCTGTCTTGAAAAGACAAAAACAAAAACAGATGGCAGTTTAGCTCACTGCCTATCAAAAGTATTTAATAAATGTTAGCAAATAGGTTTGGGTGTAGCTCGGTGATAGTGTGTTTAGCATGACCAAGGACCGGGATTCAATTCCCAGAATCAAAGAGTTATCAAATCGTGTATGACATTTTGCAACTCTGAGCCCTAGCCCCCCTCTAGAATTTTCCCTTGTTTTAATCCCTTTCTTCCAACTGCTGCTCTTCCTAATCAGCCATGTGACCTTGCTGTCTTGGGTGTAGGTACAGGCCTGAGGGATCCTCCCTTAACTTCTCTCTCAGGGCCCAGGGTCTTGTAGCAAGAGCTTGACTAGCTTTGTTTGAGACTGGATCTGTGCTCCTGAATCTGTTGTAGGTTCTGCAACGGCTCCAGTCCTGATTGCTGCTGGGTTGTTGGGAGGACTGGGCAAGGACCAGGCCAGGGCAGGAAAAAGGGGTTGGGGTACTCTGGGGCTGAGCACCATCTCAGTTTCTGGAGAGCCCGGACGAAGCCTGCCCAAGGTGCTTGTTCTCTAGACGGGCAAGTGGCAGTCTTCTCATTGCCTTCTGCTCCAGCAGGCCCTCTGTGCTCTTCAGAAGGAGAATGCCAGGCTAAAGACGAGGCTTCAGGAGCTGCAGCAGCTGAGGGAGCTCAAGGACTCCCCCCCAAACATGGTAAGGTGGGAGACAAGGACTGTCTGCTAGGACGGAGCTGCCAAGTCTTAGCTTTATTCCTGGCCCCACCTGACCTCTAATGTTACTTGAGCTCTGAACCTGTTTCCTCATCTGTACAGTAAACCTGCCTGCCTCCCAGGCTGTGTGGTCAAAGACCTTGTATGTCAAATGGCCGGCGTGATGCTGACTTACCTTCAACTGCTCAGTCCAGTTCTTTCAGTAGAGCATTCCGCACTGAGCACCAATCAAATGGATGGGGGGGCTCCTGCCTGGGTGGAAGAGCTACCTATTGTCCCCACAGCTACCTATTGTCCCCACCCTCAAAGCCTTTGTCTGTCTGCCTGTCTTCTCCACCTCCAGGAGATCCCATTCCCAGTGCCTGAAGTGCCCCTGGTGTTCCGAGGACTCACTAAGCAGGGTGTGCACCCACTCAAGCCTCTGGTTTCTAACTTGCGGATCTGCTATCCTCTGCCTGGAAGTTCTGCTCTGGTCACCTTTGATGACCCCAAAGGTGAGCCTGGGGAGCGCCGCAGGAGGCAGGGAGGCCTAGAAGTTTCCTATTACTGACCTCGACCCCCACCTCCACCCAGTGGCTGAGCGGGTGCTACAACAGAAGGAGCACAGGATTGACATGGAGGAGTGTCGGCTGCAGGTGCAGGTCCAGGCTGTGGAGCTGCCCATGGTGACTGACATCCAGGTGACAAAATGGCAGGGTCCTCTGACACGCAAGGGATGGGATGCAGATGGGTCCTGTGGATGAGTGGGCCTACTTTGTCCTGTCTCCCCCTAGGTGTCCAGCCAGCCAGATAGCCACAGGGTGCTGGTCAGTGGGTTTCCTGCAGACCTCAGCCTGAGTGAGGAGGAGCTGCTGGACAAGCTGGAGATCTTCTTTGGCAAGGCCAAGAATGGGGGTGGGGACGTGGAGATTCGGGAGCTGCTGCAAGGGACCGTCATGCTGGGCTTTGCTGAGGAAAAAGGTGAGGGCCCTACGAGATTAGGGTGCGTGGGACCAGGAGGGCCTCGATGGCAAAGGCCCACTCCACCCTGTTCCCCACAGTGGCCCAGCACCTTTGCCAGATTGGCCAGTTCAGTGTGCCACTGGGCCGGCAGCAGGTTCCTCTGAAAGTCTCTCCTTATGTGAGAGGGAAGATTCATGAGGCCAAGGTAAGTGATTGGATGGGGCCAAGAAGTTCTCTGCCTAGGAAGAGCTCAGATCCCCCGAGCCTCACCAGCCTTAACCCAGCAGCCCCCTCTGGGCCTCCCCAACCCTCCAACGCCTACAAGGAAGTTCTCTGCCTAGGAAGAGCTCAGAGCCCCCGAGCCTCACCAGCCTAACCCAGCAGCCCCCTCTGGGCCTCCCCAACCCTCCAACGCCTACAAGGAAGTTCTCTGCCTAGGAAGAGCTCAGAGCCCCCGAGCCTCACCAGCCTAACCCAGCAGCCCCCTCTGGGCCTCCCCAACCCTCCAATGCCGACAAGGAAGTTCTCTGCCTAGGAAGAGCTCAGAGCCCCCAAGCCTCACCAGCCTAACCCAGCAGCCCCCTCTGGGCCTCCCCAACCCTCCAATGCCGACAAGGCACTGCTCACCCTGATCTCTGCTCCCCGCTGCCCCGAACTCCCATGAGCCTTTGCCACCTGTCTCCTTTTCCAGATCAAATCTCAGCCAGCACCTTGCTCTGTGCTGGTGTTGAATATTCCCGACATCCTGGATGCTCAGGAGCTTCATGACGTCCTGGAGATCTATTTCCAGAAGCCCACTCGTGGGGGTGGGGAGGTGGAGGCCCTAGCAGTCATGCCCCCTGGACAGCAAGTCCTGGCTGTCTTCACCGAGTCAGGCTAGATCTGCGTGTCTGCCTCCTGAGGTGGGGATCATGTGTTGCCATGTGCAGCAAACAACAGTGAAAGTAACAGCACGGCCATGATGTTCTTCCTCATTTTGTGAAACTGTGGGCATGGAAGGGCAGCCTAGGGCAGGCCAGGGCAGGCCAGGGCCCAGACCTCCACCATGTATAGAAGGGCAGCCTAGGGCAGGGCAGGGCAGGAGGGCAGGGCCCAGACCTCCACCATGCATGGAAGGGCAGCCTAGGGCAGGCAGGGCAGGGCCCGGACCTCCACCATGCTGCTGTCCTTCCCGCTCGCCTTCCCTGTCAGGAACACATTTATCTCTGGACCAGGGTTTGGCTTTTTATTGACACAAACACAAAGGCAGCTGTGGTAAAGGGGACACAGAAGCAGAACACACACTTCCCACATGGAGGTCTCATTTAGACTAAGAAGCTGAGACCCTCCCCACCTCCCATTGGCAATGGATAGGATTCCTCAATCTTGGCTCAGAGGCAGAGGGGTAACCCTCTTAACCCCAGAAGTCCCCACTTTGGCTCCAGTAGCCCAGGTCCTAACCACTCCTTTTAACTCCCCTGCTCCCACCCAAGTTCCTCCTCCCCACCCCTGTAAACAAAGTCTGGGGCTGATCCTCCCAAAGCTGCCCCCAGCCTTTGAGGCGGCCATGGGCCTCTCAGACAGCAAAAGGAATGTGCTCAGATTCTTACTTTGGTCCCACAAGACCTAGCAGTGCCTCCCAGAGCTTCCTGCCTCTTCCTCTTCCACCACCCTGAGACAGGACAGGGCATAGAACCCTAGAAGCTGGGGGCTGGTCCCCCACCCACTGGCACATACACAGGTTTTTGGCAATGTTTTAAGACTGGGGAGGAGCAAACCCCAGCTCTGCCAGGACAAGGAAGGCACTGGGGGGACAGAGCAGAGGGGCTGGAGACAGGGGGCTCCCCCGCAACGCACACAAGCACTGGGGAGGACAGAGCAGAGGGGCTGGGGATAGGGGACTCCCCCACAGTGCACACAAGCACAGGTTTTCCACTGCTAAGGCACTGAGAACAAATCCAGAGACCTCAGTGAAGGGTAGGGGTGCTCAGTGTCCCTCCCAGAGTGGTGAGCCAGGGGAGCCAGTCTGACTCCTGCCCTTGCTGTGAGAGGCAGCCTTGGTTTAAGAAAGGCAGCAAGCTGGAGGTGGAAGAAGTCCGATTGTGCTTAAGAAGTTGGGGACAGGAGACAAAGTTGGGGACTGAGCAAGCCCAGAGGCGGGCACTGGTTGGCCTGGGTTGAATGGACACTGGGGAGATACAAGTTCATGTTGGACTCACACAGATTAGCCCCACATCCTGAGCTGACACTGATTCTTTGGGGAGCTGGTGGGGCAGGGGCAAGAGGGAAGATGAGGCAGAAACAGAAGCACATGGAACAGGACGAGGGACTGGCTGACCTTGGCACAAAAGCAGCACAGCAGGCCCAGGGAGAGGGTTCGGGGCAGGAAGCAGCCAGCCTACCTCTGACCCTCCCTATCCCCTTGGCAGGGCCCAGACATCCAAGTGGTCACTTCCCAAACTCTTCTGAGGACAAGAAGCAGGGGTGGGGGGGCAGGGAAGTGGTCATCAGCACAGAGACCTTTGAGGGCAGGGAGGGCAAAGCGTCATGACAGGATGAAATGTGAGAGGCTTGTGCTCAACACAAGGGGCTTCTCATCTCCTCCCTTCCTGGCTTTCAAGGGCTCTTGCCCCGGACCCTAGTTCTCCTTCTCGGGTCCAGGAACCAGGAGGACCTTGCCCACATTCTTCTTCTCCTGCATCTGCTTCATAGCATCAGCCACCTGGAGAAGAAAAAAGACCACTCCAGATGCTACCTGCCCCACCGCACAAGAGCCAGCCCAAAGGCGTTGTCCCCTGCCTGCCACAGGGGTCCTCTCCTGAGAGCCGGGTCTCTGTCAGTCCACCTGGACCTTCTGTAGTCCTCACACTCACCTTGTCGAAGGGCCAGACTGAGTCGATGTGGGGTTTGATGCAGCCCTGATTGTACAGAGCCACGAGGCGAGTCACCACACTACTGACCAGCTCCACCTCACCCTCCAGGTAGCCCAGGTGGAAGCCACACACAGCTCGGTTGGCCTGTAGCAGTTGCAGAGCTGTCACGCTGAACTGATTCCACCACGTGCGGGCCAGGGCCATCAGATTCCGCTTGGGGCCTGTCAGCATGTTGGCCATTCCTAAGGTACAGGGTGACATGGCCTATAACCAGGTTGTCAGGCACCTGCCTGCATATCTGAATTCATGTTTCTAGCCCCTTCTTCCCCTTGCAACTCACTATGCTGGTACCAGGGAGTGACAGGACAACCCCTTACCTGCTGGTTACCAGGCCCCAACTAACTCTTGCTGACAAAAAATTGCTCTTTGAGCCATCTCTCTGGCTCACTGGTTAAGAACACTGGCTGCTTTTGCAGAAGACTCAGGTTTGGTTTCCAGCACTCACATGGTGGCTAACAACCTTCTGACCTCTTTAGGTATTGCATGCATGTGATGCACTTACACAAAGGCAAAACACTCATATACACAAAATCAATCAATTAAGCTAGGCAGGGTGGGAGGAAGAGGTGGGTGAATCTCTGTGAGTTTAAGGCCATCATGGTCTACATAGCAAGTTCTAGGCCAGCTGGAGCTACAGGGGGACCCTGTCTCAAAAAGAACTGCCCCCCCCCCAAAAAAAAGATAATCAATTAAAAAAACTGCTTTCTGGGGCTGGAGAGATGGCTCAGCGGTCAAAAGCACCAACTGGGTCTGGAGAAATAGCCTACCGGTTAAGAGCACTGACTGCTCTTGCAGAGGACCCAGGTTCGATCCCCAGCACCCACATGGCAGCTAAGAACCGTCTGTAACTCCAATTCCAGGAGAACTCCAGTTCCAGGGGAATCCGTCACCCTCTTCTGACCTCCGTGGCACTGTATGACACAGGTGCACCAACCTGCATGCAGACAGGACACTCATACACATTAAAAAATAACTAAAAACTGCTTTCTGCCAGATGTGGTAGTACTTGCCTGTAGTCCCAGCAATCAAGAGGTGGAGGCAGGAGAATCATGAGTTCAAGGCCATCCTCAGCTACATAGCAAGTTTGAGGCCACCCTGGGCCTCATGACACCCTGTCTCAACACACACACACACACACACACACACGGGATGCAGTTCAGTTAGTAGAATACTGACCTACCATAAACCAGGCATGGTAGAACAAGCCTGTAATCCCAGCATTTGGAAGGACACAGAATATTCAGAAGTTCACCTTTGACCATGCAGCAGATCTGAGGCCAGTTTGAGACACATGAAACTCTGCCTCAAAAAGGGAAGGAAGGAAGAGGGGAGAGAAACAGAGGGGAAGGAAGGAAGGAGGGAGGGAAGGAGGGAGGGAATGAGGGAGGGAGGGAGGCAGCAGACAGACGAATCAAGAGCCCATCTCAAAAAAGAGACAGCCTCACAAATTTTTCTCATTTTTTTTCTCTTTTTGAAACAGGGTCTCCACGTAGGCCCAGCTAGCCTGGAACTCATGATATCAACCAAGCTGACCTTGATCTCTTGGGTTCCTCCTGATCCACCTGCCTCTACCTCCTGAGTGCTGGGATTAAAGACATGCACCCCTATGCCAGGCTCTATATTTACTCTTTTTTTTTGGGGGGGGGTGTAAAGTAGGCCTTTTAATAAAAATCCAGCTTGGGGGCTGGAGAGATAGCCTAGCGGTTAAGAGCACCGACGCTCTTGCAGAGGACCCGGGTTCGATCCCCAGCACCCACATGGCGGCTAAGAACCGTCTGTAACTCCAATTCCAGGAGAACTCCAGTTCCAGGGGAATCCGAGACCCTCTTCTGACCTCCGCGGCATTGCACGACACGGGTGCACAGACCTGCATGCAGACAATACATTCATACACATACAAAAATAAATAATAAAAAAAAAAATTTAAAAAAAAATAAAAATCCAGCTTGCCCAAGAAGCCCAGGGGTGCTACAGAAAGAGCACAGACTGCTTGGTTTTGCATCAGAAATAAACTGCAAATAGGAACACAAGATTACTAATGCATGTGAAAAGCTGTGACAGAGAATGAGTGGCTACCACGCAGGGAGAGCGACCTCACTGCATACCCAGGCCCAGCCCAAGCTCTGACTCACTACAGAGCCCTGGAGTCTCCGTCCCTCTTCATCCAAAAGCTCAGGCCCTCATGTCCCAGTTTCTGCTCATCCGTCCCACCCTCCTGCCTCATGCAACCTCTCTGCATCCCAACCCCACTAATAACTCACCATAGGTAACAACTTTGCCCATGGGTTTGAGGAGGTTGTAGCCCTTGGCAGTGTCTGACCCACCCAGAGGGTCCATGACAATGTCCACTCCTGTCACAGAGTAAGGAAACCCAGGAAAAAAGCATTAGTGTCCCCAGGTCTGGAGACTCTCTTCCTGTCCTGCGCCACCCTTCCCCAGGCTATGACCTACCTTTGGGAGAGAGCTTTCTGATCTCATCCACATAGTCTGTTGTGTGGTAGTCAATGGGGTATGTGACTCCATTCTCCTTCAGCACCTCATGCTTGCTGGCTGAGGCTGTTCCAAACACTGTCACATTCTCCACAGTGCGGCACAGCTGCAGGGCTGCCATACCCACACCACCTGCAGCAAGACACCCATAACGGACACACGGACACGGACACACACACAGAACCACTTGGTCACCATTCTGTATTCTAGCTTCCCAAGGAGCTAGTCAGTTCACCACTCTCCTTGTGCCCCAGCTCATTTAGGGGCCCCATGTCCAAATTCCACACTTCAGAACTGTCGGGGAGGATGTCTGGAAAAGAGACAGTGTGGTGTGAGTGCAGGTTGCTAAGGACACCAGGCTGGACCTGGTATCTAAATGTTACCATGGCAAATGTACTGCAGAGGCCTCTGGGCACCACAGGCCAGGCAGCCCGCTGTTGCCATGACAACAAACCAGACAGGGTACAGAAAGAGGTCTGGAAGGGAAATCTGGGTGGAATAAAAAGGGAAGGGACCTGTCACCTGCAGCCATGTGTATCAAGACGGTGTGGCCAGGCCTTAGGTTGCCGAAGTCAAAGAGAATCATGTAGGCAGTGATGTAATTGACCAGCAAGGCGGCAGCTTCCTCAAAGGTCATGGCATCAGGCATCAGGAAGGTCTGGGCTGACGACACAGTTACTTCCTCCTGCCACATGCCTGACCGGTTCAACACCATCACCCGGTCCCCTGCCTTAAAAGAATGGAAAAATACCCTTTGGTCACTCATTCATCCACCATGCACCGGACCCCTGCCGCTGAAGGGAAGTGCAGCAGAGATAGCAGACTAGCCCCAGTATTAACAATCATGGCAGGGCTGGAGAGATGGCCTAGCAGTGAAGAGTGCCGACTGATCGTGCAGAGGACCTGGGTTCGATCCCCAGCACCCACATGGAAGCTGAGAACCATCTTTAACTCCAGTTCTAGGGGAATCCGACACCCTCTTCTGACCTCCTCGGCATTGCATGACAAGGGTGCACAAACCTGCATGCAGACAGTACATTCATACACATACAAAATAAATAAAATAGGGGCTGGAGAGATAGCCTAGCGGTTAAGAGCACCGACTACTCTTGCAGAGGACCCAGGTTCGATCCCCAGCACCCACATGGCGGCTAAGAACCGTCTGTAACTCCAATTCCAGGAGAACTCCAGTTCCAGGGGAATCCGAGACCCTCTTCTGACCTCCACGGCAATGCACGACACGGGTGCACAGACTTGCATGCAGACAATACATTCATACACATACAAAAACAAATAAAATTAATAAATAAATAAATAAATAAAATAAAAAAATATTAAAAAAAAAAAACAACAATCATGGCAGAGGTGGATCTCTGTGAGTTCAAGGCCAGCCTGGTCTACAGAGTGAGTTCCAGGCCAGCTGGGGCTACAGGGAGACTCTGTCTCAAAAAGACAAAAACAAACAATAATGGCATCCACAAGAATCCCCTTTACTAAATGCTCACTGCGGCCCTATCCCAAGTGCTTTGTATTTAACTGCTCAATTAATCCTACATCAGCTTTGGGGTAGATACCATCCTTATCTCCATTTTACAGATTCTACACTACATTATTGCATAAGATCCCTGAACAGCAAGAAGCTTACAGTTAGGGCAAACTAAGTATTGTTAAAGAGATCAAACTGCTTTGATTACAAAAATGGGCTTCAACATTTACTGACACTTTGGCCTTGGGTAAATAAAAAATTATTTAACCAGTTTTCTTATCTGCAGGGTAGGAGAATTATTATTTATTTATTTATTTTTGGTATTTTCGAGACAGGGTCTCCCTTTAAGTCCCAGGTGGCCTGGAACAGGAGAATTTTAAGGATGAGAAAACATTGAGTATCCCTTGGTGCAACGTCTAGCAGATAAATTACACATGGGTTTAGATTTGTTAAAAAAAATAAAAATAAATTTATGTGAAAAAAATAAATAAAATTTAAAAAATAATAAATTACTTAGTAATGTTAGCTAACGGTAATGACAATAACAGCACGAAGGGGAAGTCACCAAATAACTGAAGGAAGAGGGCAGCGTGTGGCAAGGGCCATGCCAAAGTGCAGGTAAATGTCCCTGGGTGCTCAGGGTTGGGCGTGGCCACCTCAGGGGCAGTTGTATTTAAAGGAGTTGCCGGGAGCCCTGGGGGTGGGGTGGGGAATTAACCCAGACATGATGGAAGGAGTGATGTTCAAGAAGAGATACACTATCCCAGACACAAAGGAAAAGGACACAAAGAATCCCTCCAGCTTAGCAACTGAAGCCAAGTGAAGGGCAGAGAGGAAGGGGCGTCCAGTCAGTAGGAAGTCCTCTTCTGGCTGTGCAGCATCCAGAGGGGAAAAGTGGGTGCTGTTCCAGGGCCTTCAGGGTTCACCTTAGCTCCTGTCAAGAGACTCAGAATCCACAGGACGGGGGAATGACACCCGTAGTCTGGCCTTTTTTTTTTTTTTTTAATTTTTATTTATTTCTGTATGTGTATGAATGTACTGTCTGCATGGAAGTCTGTCCACCCGTGTTGTGCAACGCCGCGGAGTTCAGAAGAGGGTCTCGGATTCCCCTGGAACTGGAGTTCTCCTGGAATTGGAGCTTCAGACGGTTCTCAGCCGCCATGTGGGTGCTGGGGATCGAACCCGGGTCCTCTGTAAGAGCGGTCGGTGCTCTTAACCGCTAGGCCATCTCTCCAGCCCCTAGTCTGGCCTTTTTTCATATCTTTAAGTCCTCAGACACCACTGAAAGGGAGACATTTTCCTGTCAAGTTCTGGCCTAAGGGTGAAGTCTGGGAAAGAAAGCCTGAGAACTCAATCTAGCAGACACAGAAACAACCCAGGAGAGTGCGCGAGACAGCTGGGGTAACAACCATCAGCCCCAAATGCAGCCTAGAGCAAGTGTCACTTAATAAGACACATACCTAAACTTCAGCCATGACCCCTCCCCAGCCCAGCCCAGCCACCAGGAAGAAGGGAAAGCTCTCCCACAGAATCTAGCCTCTTACATCAGATTCTTGCCTTGGGCAGGATATCCTGTATTTACCAGGCAGAAAGTGTGGGGATATGGGTGGCCTTCAGCAGTAATATGAACTGCAACCTCTTCCCCCCCTAAAAAGAAAATTCCTCTTCGGGCCATCCCAGGAGTGGGATTATTTCTATTTCGAAGTCAAGGCATGGGTGGGGCTACTGGCTTCGTGAAGTCCTTTAAGCAGGAGCTGTCTGCATGCTCACTAAATGCTGCCTAGGCTGTCAGGTCAGCAGAGACTGCTTCGAAGAGGGCTCTACACCCCTAAACACACACTATGAAGAGGCCTCATCCCAGGTCTCTCAAAAATTGGTCATTCTACAAGTGTCATGTGGCCGAGGTTGTGGCTGCGATTTGTGACAAGCAGACCGGCCGAGCTGGGCCAACCTGCTTAGGGTGCCACACCTCCCCACCCAGTCCAAAAGGGCTCCACCCGCCTGAGTTTCTCAGCCTGGGGGGGCGCCTCAGAAAGGGATGGGGGCATGACGGTTTGGGCCGGAAGTTTCCTAAGGGTGGCTCGGGGTCGTGGCCTGCACGCTGAGTCACTGGGGCTGATAGTGCAGTCACGGGAGAGAGCCCAAGACAAAGATTGGAGCCCTGATCCTGCCCCCCCCCCACCGAAACCCGACCAGCAGTGTGAGGCTGGGGGTGGGGGGGAGCAAGGCTCCCTCTGCCCCATGATGGGCGTGTCCCCTCTGGCTGTACTTCGGGAGGGGCCGCTTTACACCCCCACACACCACGGGGCTGCATGTGACCAGTGCTCTGGCAAGGCCACGGCAGCCCCCGCCCAAGCTCGGCTACACAGCTCCGCAAAGCTCCCAGGAGGGGAAAGCGGGTGCAAACCAGTCGCTCGGGGTCACAGACCACAAATGCCCCGGGAATGTTTAGTGGGCAGGGGGTACAGGTGTGGTTTAACTAGGGAGTGTAAAGGAGGGGGGAGGCAAGAAGGTCACCATGCGCATGCGCGCAGTCGCCTTATTGTTTCCCCTCCACCCCCAACACCAATTAGGGGCGGCGGCCACAAGTAAAAATGGTTGGGGACGGGGCCTGAGGCCGGCACTCCGCGGGAAAGCCTTTTCTCCAGGGGCCTCAGGACATAACTGTGTCCTGGGTTCCCAGCTAGTGGAACCTGTGTCCCCGCCAGTCTCCGCGCCTTGCCACACCCCCGGCCTCCGCCCCCTCCTGCCCCGGCCGGTCCTGCTCACCTTACGGTCGCTGACGCCTTCGCCCACCGCCACCACGACGCCCGCGCCCTCCAGGCCCGGGGTGCTGGGTAGCGGTGGCAGCCGGTCGTACAGCCCCTGGCGGGCCATGAGGTCGGCGAAGTTGAGCCCGCAGGCTCGCACGCGCAGCGTCAGCTGCCCGGGCCCCGGGGCGGGGGGTGCGGCCGGCCGGCTCTGCAGCTTCACCTTGTCATAGCCGCCGAACCCGGTGAGTACCAGGCAGCGCAGCGGCGGGGCGGGGGCGGCGGCCGGAGGATCGGAGGCCGCGGGCGGCTGGGGGGCGCTTGGCGCCTCGGCCTTAGGGGGCTGCGCGGGGGCGTCCTCCCCAGCCCCGGCCCCGGCCCCGGCCTCGGGCGCCGCCACCGTGGCCGCTTCGGCTGCCTCTTTCTCGGCCGACATGGCTGGACTCCCGACTTGCGCGCCTAGCTGTACAGACCGTGGGTGCACAGCTGGGGAGGCAGCGGACCGCAGGGGGCGGAGCTGGGGCGGGAGGGGGCGGGACTCTGCGGGCGCGGGGCGGGGCTTTGCGGGCGCACTTAAAGGGCCAGGCCCAATCGCGGCGGCGCCAGCGGCCAGAGCTCGGAAAAAGTCCCGAGGGTAGTCTGCGGCGGCCTGATTTACTCGTATTAAGCCTTGTTCAGAGTAAAAACTCATGGAGCGGTCTGAAGGACAGGATTTGGGGATCCAGACACCTGTGAGCCAGAGCCCAGTGAAATTGTGCCTCGGGCTCTAACTCTAACCATTAAAAACAGACTTTATGCATTGTGGTCTTGCAGTGGCAAGCTACGAGCATGAGGACCGAGCGTCCCCCCCACCGCCTTTCTGGGGCTGGAACCCAGAACTTCGTGCATGCACAGCTCTAGCTTAAGCTTTCTACTTTTGCTTAATGCACTGTGCTTCAATTTCCCTTCTGTAAAACAGTGATGATGCTTCGTGCTCTAGTTACCTCTACGAGGTTAACCAGAACGAGATAAAATTAAAGAAAGCACCCTTGATTTAAGGAAAAGCTTTTAAAAGGCAAAAGGTGCCCTGCAAATGGTGGCTGGATTATTGTTGGTCTGAGTGAAGCTGAGATTGACCCCAGCAGAGCCAACATTCTGTTCGGTCTTCTTCCTGTTCTTCCCTTTCTCCTTCTACCCAAGCGGCCACCAGGAGACGCAAGCGCTCCCCCTAAAACTTTCCACTCGGTACTTGACTGGAGGAAATCAATCCACGCTTCTCCTGTAATCCATTCCCAGAGTTAAGTTATCACGGCCCCAGATCCGGCCACCCGTCGCCATGGAGATGCAAAGCTATGATGTCACTCATGTGGGGTGGGAGTGTTGGAATCTGTACTTCCACTTCCCCAAGGCAGGCCGGGCGGACAGCGTGGAGGAGGGAGACTCCTCGGTCGGCCTCTAGCGCCCCCTGGTGTTTAGGCAGCGTATGGCGGCCGCCGCGCGCGGCCGCAATAGCACACCTGCGTGCACGCGTGGGCGCACCAGCCTCGCGCGTGTGCAGCTTCGCACCCTGCCCCTCGGAACGGAGCCCGCGTCCGCCCCGCCCCCACTCCCCGAGGCCCTCAGAAGAGCGGGTCCCGGCCCGCCCCAGCTCTCCAGGGCTCGGCGGGTCGCGCCGGCGCGCTCGGGTCCGACTCCCGCCCTCAGGGCTCCCGGGCTCCGCCGGGTCCTCGCGGCCCCGCCCCTCGGCGGTGCGGGTGGGAGGCGGGGCCGGGGGCGCGGCCCGCAGGCTGGGGGCGGGGCGGAAGGGGCCCGCAGCCCCGGGCGGGGGCTCGGCTAGGGCCCGGGAGATGCCGGTGTCGGCGGCCCGAGAGGCTGCAGCTGCAGCGGCGGGGGAGGAGGCGGCGGAGGCGGAGGCGGAGACGGGGGCGGCGCGCGGGGCCGGCGCGTAGCCTGGACTATGGAGGGGCAGAGCGGCCGCTGCAAGATCGTAGTGGTGGGGGACGCGGAGTGCGGCAAGACGGCGCTGCTGCAGGTGTTCGCCAAGGACGCCTACCCCGGGGTGAGGAACCCCCGCGTCCGGAGAGAGTGGCTCCAGGGCTGCCGGGAGTGGGTGGCAGGGGCCCGGGCACCGATGGGAACCGGTGCCAGGGTAACCAGGGATGAGAGAGAGAAAGAGAAGAGAGAGAAAGGCTTCGAGGAGGGGGGAGGCGTTGGGGGGCTGTGGAAGGACTGCGGAGGATCGAGGTGGAAGGGAGTAGGGAACACCGGGAAATGGATGGGGCTTGGGAGCATCGGAGGACCCGGGAGGGCGCTCTGGGAGGATGTCTGAAGTCCTGGGCATCTGGGAGGGAAAGAGCTGGGGGGCAGAAGGGACCCAGAGGGGGCCGAGATCCCGTGGAGGCAGGGGCAGTAGCTGCCGGGATCGTCCCTTCGCCCAACCCCAGCCCAACTTCTGTCTGGGGACTGAGCTGGACCGGGCATGGGAGGGAGAGGGACAGGGACAGTTGCTGGGTGAGGACTAGAGAGGGAGGATCTCATTTTGACCCATCCGTGCCTGCAGAGTTATGTCCCCACCGTGTTTGAGAACTACACTGCGAGCTTCGAGATCGACAAGCGCCGCATTGAGCTCAACATGTGGGACACTTCAGGTAGCCACGTCCCTCAGGGTCACCCTGACTTCTAAGGCCCCCTACCCTGATCCCTCCCTTGGCTAAACCCGAAGATTCCAGGTTAGCTCAAGCAACCATCCAATTTTAAAATGGAACATCAGTTTTCTCTTCGAGCCAGAGAAACTGAGGCAGAGCTCCTTGAGCCTAACAGAAACCGTGTTCTGAGGTAAAATCCTAATATCCAAACCCCACAGCTGGATTGTGCTTACCTAAGGAAGTTGAGAAGGAACGACTTATTTTGGAACATGTTTCATAGGAGATGAGACTGGCTTTCGGAGAGCTATTTAGGATTTCTCAGGGTGGAAGTAGTTTTTTTTTTTTTTCCAAGACTGAACTAGAGAAATTTGATGGAGGTTAGGAACACTGGAGTCCCTGCCTCAACCCCAACCCCATGGGAAGGGTTTTTATTTTTACTGTACCCTAGAAGCCTTTTGAAAATGTCTCATTAAAGCCCTGAAAGGACATGTAAAATTTTGTCGGGATATTGATACATTTCCTGAGCTTCCTAAAGGGGTTCCAAACTCCAAAAGATTACAGATCATTCTTTTTTTAAAGGAACTCAAAGGAACTCGTCATAAGTGAGTAGAGAGTGCAGTTTCCCGCTCTTCTCCCCTCCCCTCTGCCTGCTCCCTTCCTTGAAGAACCACACTCCATGATGGGTATTAATGACTGCTTGTTTCCATCCTCCGCTCCCAGCATCCCTTGGCTGAAATCGGGTCAGTTCCCCACTCCCGTCCAGGCCTCCACCCGCCAAGGTGCCTCACATCCCACCCCATTGCTCTCTCCCCTCAGGTTCCTCTTATTATGACAACGTCCGGCCTCTGGCCTACCCAGATTCTGATGCTGTGCTCATCTGCTTTGACATCAGCCGGCCTGAAACACTGGACAGTGTCCTCAAGAAGGTGGGAGCCTTGGGGAACCAGGCAGTGTGGGGACCAGACACATAAGCCAGGAGGTGGGAGTGATGGCTGGCGCATGGCCGTCAGCTGGATAGTGGGGGAAGCTGTCAGCCCCCACTTCAGCCCCATTCCTCCCACCCTGCTCCTTCCTGCAAATCAGTCCTCAGAGCTTGAAATAGCAGCTGGGGGAGATGAGAGCAAGGAGACTCAGGGACTCGTTATCTGCCCTCCCCATCTCCTTGGCTGTGGAAGCTCTAGATGGAAGGGCTGGGAATGCTGATCCTGGAGCTCAGAAGAGCCCTTTGCCCTTCTGTTCAGGCCCTTATTTCCATGAGAAAACCCTGTGGTGAATGCATGGAAGTCAGCTAGGGTGGCCCTAGTTCCCAGGCAGGGAGGGAAGGAGGGTGTAGTTGGTGAGTTCCCCAAAGTACAGGAAGAGGGAGGATAGGAAGGTTCCAGGTTGACAGACAAGCACACAGTCTCTCTGCAGCCCTCGTATCCTCCCCTTCTCTGACACTCCATCCTGCTCTCAACCCAGACCCAGCTTTTCCCCCCATCCTGCCTCAGCCAGAGGGTCTAGAAGAATGCACAGTTGGTTTCTGTATTGGTGGAGCACGTTTTCCCCATAGCTCCCTCCACCTCCGTAATTCTGTTGTCTTCCCCCAACTAGTGGCAAGGGGAGACTCAGGAGTTTTGCCCCAATGCCAAGGTTGTGCTGGTTGGCTGCAAGCTGGACATGCGGACAGACCTAGCTACACTGAGGGAACTCTCCAAGCAGAGGCTTATCCCTGTTACACACGAGCAGGTGAGACCCTTGACTTGCAGCCTAATCCCAGCCGAGACCTCACACACCTGTTTCTGTCTCTGATTTGAAAACATTCTACCTGGCTGACTTAGTCTTCTGCCCTAACCTCTGACCCTATCTCATGACCGTCCTCCAGCCCTGACCGTCAACCACAGCCCACAGCTTCCAAGCTCTTGGTGAGCTACAAGCTAAGCCCTGTAATTTCCTTCCATGGACTTCTTTTCCAGGGGACTGTGCTGGCCAAGCAGGTGGGGGCTGTGTCCTATGTCGAGTGTTCCTCCAGATCTTCTGAGCGCAGCGTCAGGGATGTCTTCCATGTGGCCACAGTCGCTTCTCTTGGCAGAGGCCATAGGCAGTTGCGGCGCACTGACTCCCGCCGGGGACTGCAGAGATCCACTCAGCTGTCAGGACGGCCAGACCGGGGAAATGAGGGCGAGATACATAAGGATCATCGTGCCAAGAGCTGCAACCTCATGTGAGGGGCTGCAGAGGGGCAGAGAGCAAGGAGGGGTGGTGGGAGGCTAATTGTTCCCCTGCCTGCACCTGGGCTTCCTGACCTCCTGACCCTGGCTGGAAGATCAGGGCAGGCAGAAGGAAGCAACTCTTCTGGTTGGAGGTACTAGAGGATAGAAGGGTGTGACCATTCCCCACATCCCTCATCTCCCTCTCTGATGGAGGGCTAACAGGGTGGCATCTGGGGCATGAACTTGGACGGGGCAGGTGGGCATTAGGGGAGCCAGTATCAAGCAATGACCTTGGCTGAGTCTTCTATAAAATGTAACTTTCCTCTCCACCCTTGTCCCATGTCCTTGATGCCCTGCCTAAGGAGATGTCCCTTCTATTACCTCCTCCTCTTTTCCTTTCCCCTCACTTCTACAACTCTTCTCACACAGTCTAACCTCCAGGAAACATGCACTAAATTTTAAAGCAAGGAAAAGTCCCTCTGTACTATCAGACCATCAGCCAGTTCTAGTTTTCCTCTCTCTACTCCCAATAGACCCCAAATAAAGCCCATATCCATGGAAAACGACTATGGCTTTAGTTTTTTTCCTTTCTCAAAAACCAATCTGCGCTGGGCGTGGTGGCGCACGCCTTTAATCCTAGCACTTGGGAGCAGAGGCAGGCAGATCTTTGTGAGTTCAAGGCCAGCCTGGTCTACAAAGCGAGTTCCAGGACAGCCGGAGCTACAGGGAGACCCTGTCTCAAAAAGACCAAAAAAAAAAAACAATCTGCCAGCCTCTATGCTCATAGATGGGACCGTAGAAAAAGCCATGCTGGGCTCGAGAGATGGCTTAGTGGTTAAGAGCATTGACTGCTCTTGCAGAGGACCCAGGTTCGATTCCCAGCACCCACATGGCAGCTTAAGAATCCTCTTTGACTCCAGTTCCAGGGGAATCTGACTCCCTCTTCTGACCTCCGCGGCATTGCACGACATGGGTGCACCAACCGATATGTAGACAGTACACTCATACATATAAAAATAATAAATAATAAAAAAAGAAAATGCCATGCTTTGGATCAGAAGAAGCCAGAGGTGGGAGAATGAAACACCTTGAGACTCTTCGTTCCAAATAATGAGTTGGACAGCCCTCAGGGATCTCAGAGTATATGGCAGCTCAGAATTACTCAGCTATGTACCCTGCTAACATGGGGGGGGGCTTGCTGAAGTGGTGCAGACTTCTTGCACACCATCTCTACTCCTGGCTTGGAGCCTGCTGATGCTCTAGGGACTGTGAAGATGAAAAGAACACTGAAAAATTTCCATGTCACTGAAGCTGATCCTGTATAAGGTGAAGCGTCTGAAGGGGTCAGTAGCTTCTGGGATCTCCTCAAGGCTGAAGCAGGAATTCTTTCTTCCTCTATCTTGAACTCCATAATGGTTAGTGGGAAGTGTCAGCTGGGATTGAGGGTCATCCGTACATCAGCCCCTGGCCAACGAAAGCTGGCAGAAGGGGTGGCCAGAGTACTTGTCAGGAAGGACAGTACAGGTCTGTTTTCTTGGGAGTCTGGTTTCAGATTGTCCTGTATTCCCTTCCTGGCTCTGGTCCCACGGGCCTCTTTTTGGTGTCATTCTCCTCCAGGAACCATCCCTAGCCCTCCCCTCCCCTAATCCTGGTCCCAGCTAGTTCTTTCAGACATGCTGGGCGAGAACACTGGCCCTACCCTCCCATCTGCTGGGACCCTAATGTAATTCACACCCCATTTCTCTCTGTGCACTCAGCAAACGTGTATTACCCCAACCGTGCTATAGACTGGCTTGAGAAACTGAGGCAGTCAATCTCTGAGCTTCTGGAGGCGCGTCCAGTGGGGAAGAGGGTGCCCCAATATGAGGGTGCCTTGTCTGAGGGACACTGTGTACATAAGTGCCGCTGCGGGAGCAACCTGAGCAAAGGTCATCTGGGAATTGAAGGGGAATTTGCACATGAGGATTCGGAAAGGAACTCTTGGCAGAAGGAATGGGAGGCGCAGACACAGGGAGACAAGAATGTACATGGCATGGCAGGGAGAGCAGACAAGGCTGGGAAGGACCCTGGAGGTTGCTATAGAGCCCACAAAGAAGCACTTCCTTTATGGATGTGAAGAGTCACCAGTGATTTTAGGCAGAGACCAAAGTGGTCAGATGTGGTCTTTGGGATAGATGGTTACCTAGATGGGGTCTTTGGAAAGAACTGCCCCCGACTCTCTGGCTCTGTGGACACCCCCATCCCATCTCCTGTGGGTCTCCTATCTCAATCAATCAAAGAGATTCCACGGTAACTTCAAGGGCACTAGACATCCACTCCCTCAACCGGTAAGGGGGTGGCTCTGAGACCTTCCTCAAGGGCCCCAAGTCCTGCACTTAGAGGTGCTAGAAAGGGCTGGCACCCTCATGCCCACTCAAATAGATCTCTGTCTAGAGCTCTGAGACTGATCTTTTCCCAGTAGAGACCTGTCATGAAAATGGACTAGGAAAAGGGCATGGTAACTCTTGCTTATAATCACGGTACTTGGGAGGCAGAGATGGGAGGCAAGCTCAAGGCCAGCCTGGGCTACAGAGTGAGCCTGACAATACCTCTCCAAAAAAAGGGACTTGGGGAGCTGGAGAGATGGCTCATTGGTTAAGAGTACTGACTGCTCTTGTTGAGGACCATGGTTAGGTTCCCAGGACCCACGTGGCATCTAACAACCCATCCTTACCTCCAGTTCCAGGGGATGGATTCAACACTGTCTTCTGGCCTCCGCAGGCATCAGCCAAATGTGTATGCAGGCAAAACACTCACAAAGTAAAAATAAATAAACCCAAAATGAAAAATGACCTGGAATTTTGTCAGAGCATTGTTCCTGGACTGCCCGTTACCAAGGCTGCAGTCCAATGTCCCCTGCTACCATTTGTGTTTAGAGAACGAAAATGTATTTCAATATCTGACTAAAGCAAACATAATTAGGAAGATAAATCAGCTGGAGGAGCCCCCAAAGTTTAATGCATTTCCAAAACCAGTGGGAACAAAATTTGGTCCTCTCTGCAGGGCTGATTTGTGAGGCTTATTTTCCAGGGAGGAGACTGGGCCTCCAGACTGAGGAGTGCAATGATAGGTAGAGACAGGAATGGATCTCCTCCCCTGCATGGTGGCACAGGCCTTTAATCTAGCACTCAGGAGGCCAGCCTGGTCTACATAGTGAGTTCTAGGCCAGCTGGGGCTACAGGAAGACCCTGTCTCAAAAAGATAATAAAAAAGGTCCTTGGAGGTTGGAGGGTACCTTGCATCTATCCTGCCCCATATGTAAGAGCTGTTCTCCCCACAAATTAGACACCCATGTAGCCTCATTAATCATTTAACGAAATAAACAACTACCTATGATGCTGTGAATGTATCTTAATGTTGGCAATCAGCTTGGGTGGGATGTGCCAGGGTGGGGCAGGGGAGACTCCTGGACTAACCTCTTAAGTACTTGAGTCTGTGAGGGTCCCTCTGTAATAGTGACTCTATCCCTCCATGGAAAGAGCCCTGGGAGACAGGCCTACGGAAGCCCTAGGGCCTGGATCCAGTCCTGCTTTCTCCCTGGGGAGCTTTAGGCAAAGCCGAGTGCCTGACAGACCCTTGGTTTTCATATTTAGGGGAGGGGGCTGATAACTCTACCTTCCTGTGCTGTTGAGGATCCTGGAGCAGAAATACTGTGCGAAAGAAGAAAGCTATTTGACTTTTTCTTTTTTTTTTTTTTTGTCTTTTTAAGACAGGGTCTCCCTGTAGTCCCAGCTGTCCTGGAACTGACTCTGTAGACCAGGCTGGCCTTGAACTCACAGAGATCCACCTGCCTCTGCCTCCCAAGTGCTAGGATTAAAGGCATACTCTTTAACAGACCCTGTGCTTGGGCCAATGTTTATACAATGGCTATACAGACTTGTGTGCTTCTGAACTGGGCCTAAAGACATCAGACGATCTTTTTTTTTTTCACTGAGAATTGAACCAAGAGTTTCATGCTTGGTATGCTAGTATTCTGTCTCTGAGCTGTATCCACATGGCTGGCTTTTAACATTAGAATTTCCTTCTTCAGCCTCCACCACCAGGCTTCTTGGCGGGGAGAGGGGGGTTGGTGCTGCAGTTTATGGGCTGGGGGAGGATGGAGGGGAACGGCTGTGTCTCATTTATACACCTAAAGGGACAAAGGGCTATGACCCTTTGGTCTCTATTTTCTGACTTCTTACTACTTTTTCTGGGTTCTTATTTCAGATTTTTTTTTTTAGCAAAAAAAAAAAAAAAACGTGTTTTTTTTTTTTTTTTTTTTTTTGTCTTTTTGAGACAGGGTCTCCCTGTAGCCCCAGCTGACCTAGAACTCACTCTGTAGACCAGGCTGGCCTTGAACTCACAAAGATCCTGCCTGCCTCTACCTCCCAAGTGCTAGGATTAAAGGTGTGCAACACCACGCGTGGCTTTATTTCAGATTTTGTTGTTGTTGTTGTTGAGACAGAGTTTCACGTAGCACAGGATAGACTCAAATTTACCATGAACCTGAGAATGACCTTGAACTGATCCTCCTGCCTCCACATTGCAATTACTAGGATTACAAGCTTGTGCATGCAACAGTGCCTAGCTATGTTTTGGCTTTTCAGATAAGGGCTTACTATGTAACTTAGACTAGCCTTGAACTTGTATCTTCTTGCGTCAGGAGTACTGGGATTATAGGCAGATGCCACATGCCCAGCTTTCTGAAGTCTCTTAGGATCCCATGTTGCCATAGCAACCCACCCAGATACACTCGGATTTGTCCTATGGCCTGAAGAAGACCCACAAGGAATCATGTCTTTGATTTCCCAGTGGATATCAGGGTCCTGGCAGGCCAGCCTGGCACAGCTTCCCCTCCACACTCTTACAAGGGGACTAAGATCTTTGTTCTAGTAGTTTCCTCTATAATTTGGGCTCCTCTACTGCCTCCCTCTTCTCAGCTGGGTTCCAGGTTGTACTCCATCTCTAGCCAATCCCTGCCTGCTTTCCTCAAGGCTGCTGCAAGATGAAAGAGAGGGAAAGCTCCAGTTCCCGGGCGCTGGAGTAGCCCCAAAGCTATACCAGTGTAGCCAAAGATGAGATGCACTTAAGTGCCCCTCCCCCCAAGAAAATGCCTCTGTTGACTCCTAAATAACAGATGTCTGTCTGCATATTAATGAGATTAGAGGAATAATTGGCAAGTTTTTCATTCAGTGTCAGAATGAACCTGGAGGCCTTATGTTCATGCACACAGACACCCCCTCACCCTGACTCTCCCTTCCTCCAGAGCATAATGAAGCAGACTCAGATGTTGGCAGCCTTGACCCACAAAAGGGAGGGGCAGATGGAAACAGGGAGGGGTGTGTTAGCAGGAGGGAGACCCCCATGGTCTGGCTTGTCAGATTTCTCTGTCTGGATCATTGCCTCCCCATCCCCCACAGGGGTGAAAGCTTGCATGTGTGCTATTTACCACCCTGCAGAAGGGGCCCAGAGAAAGGTGGGAGTCAGAGAATAGAAGGGCCTGGGGGATGCTGTCACTGGGGGATCCAGCAGTGTGGCCTTTTGTGAAGTTGTGCTTTGCATGAGCCTGAATCACTGGTCTCTTACCCTGCATTGTAAGACTCTTATGATGGGATGTCTCTGGGAAGAACAGGTTTTAGAATCAGACAGCTACCTCTTGCCAGTAGTACCCCTGGCCAAGTTACTCAACTTCTCTGATCCTCACTGTTCCTGTCTGTGAGAACATCTCTACCTTGAAAGAGGAAATGAAAGAAAATAGGGGCTGGAGAGATGGCCTAGCGGTTAAGAGTGCTGACTGCTCTTGCAGAGGACCTGGGTTCGATCCCCAGCACCCACATGGCAGATGAGAACTGTCTTTACTCCAGTTCCAGGGGAATCCGACACCTTCTTCTGACCTCTGTGGTGTTGTACAACACGGTGCACAAACCTACATGCACACAGTACACTCATACACATACAAAAAAAAAAAAATGCTTCATGTGGCTTTCATGCCTAGTTTGTAATAGGCCAGACATGGCTGTGCACGCCTGCAATCCCAGCACTCACGAGTCAGAAGATCCCAAGTTGGAGGGAGCAAAACAACCTAATTTATTTATTTATTTTTTTCCTTTCTCCACCTATTTCCAAAACACAGAGACAGTTTCCAAATTGCTGCCTCTGCTGCCAGATCCACCCTTGTTCTGGCTAGGAGTTAATCAGAAGTTTAGTAATTATCCTGCCTGACTGGAGAAGACAAGAGGGGCAGGAGGAGGAGCAGGGGAAGAGATTACACACAAGACAGGAGAGAGCCCAGTGGAAGCGAAAGCCAGAACAGAAGGTGGAGATGTAGAACCCAGATGAGAAGGGAAGGGAGAGGCTAGAGCAGGACTCTAATGAGCTGAGCCCCAGGACAAGAATGTAGTCTGTTCCTGGTCCTGGAAGCCGCAGCTCTGGCTGTTTGACCTCAAATCTCACGTCCCCTCTCAGCACCTCTGCCAAAGGGTGGGACTGCTTGGTGCTCCAAGGTCTGCTCTCTTTATGAGAACAAAAGTTCCTGTGGCTGGTGGAGCCCAGGGGAGGGGAGACGCAGCCTACCCCCAACACTATGGCCTATCAGTCACTTGTGCTCTGTCCCGTCTCTCCCTTGGTAAATGATCTGCTGCGCCAGCAAACAACTGTCCATTGTGTCCTAATGAGGGACGAGCAGGGAAAGCCAATCACTTATGATGCAAATGAGCGGACGGCTGCAGCCTGTGCATTCACTGAGTGCCTCTCTTCTGCTAGAGCCCTGCGTGCCCCAGTTGGGCCTTTCTCTTGAGTCCCAGTTTCCATCTGGTCCTGGAGGAGAAGGGGGAGACTCAGACTGCTCTCCCATTGTCCTTCACTGCCCCGCCCTGCAAATACTGACTCTTTCAAGGCCTTAGAGCCAGCGCTCTCATTTCTCCCTGCATCAAAGGTGGCTCTTTATTTTTTTGCTGAAAAAAAAAAAATGAAATTCATATAACATACAGTTTGCTGTTGTAAGGTGTACAGTTCTGTGCTGTTTGGGGCACTCCCAAGCTGGTACAACCACCACCTCTGGCTTTATATCCTCAGCCTTCCTGGACAGGGAAGCTGCCAAGGTCTCAGCAGAATGGAGGAGGCAGGGAGGCTGGCATTGGAGAAAAAAAACCCAAAGCTAGCCTGGTGTGGAGGGGCTAATCCTGTGTTTAGCCTTTGGTGGGAGATCACTGCCTTGGCTGGTGAAGCTCTGGGGCCACATTGCAGGAACTATTTGGGGAATTTTTTCCCCTTCGATTTCTTTGGCATTTGGTTAGAAACCAGAAGCGGCTCTCACACAGATCTTGGTTTCATAGGCTTTGCTTCCCCTGTTTTGGGACGATCCTATCTCTAGGGTTAGAGGCTATAGGGGCTGTCAGAAGCAAATCCTTTGCCTCTAGGAAAACCCTCCCTTTACCAGGTTCCAGGAACAAGGCTTGCCAAGGGGACATTCTCTAACTTGAGACACAGAACTTATTCCAGAGCCCTATAGCCTAGCAGTTGGGAAGACGCTCCCTAAATTGTAACTTAGTTTCACTTGCTAATATACACTGCCATTTCCTTTTCTGCAGTTTTCAAGGGAAGATGGCAAAACACCTGCTTAGCTGAGTGCCAGTAGGCTTGTAGTCAGCCTGTCCTTCTCATCCAGGACTAGGAATGCTTTAAAGAAGGGCAAAGGCTGCGGAGGTAGCTGAGAGGACCTGAGTCGGATTCCAGGTGCTCAGGGATGGTGGTATGTACTTTGTAATCCTAGAGCTGGGAGGTGGAAACTGGAGGATCCTTGGGGCTTACTGGAGCCCAAGGTCCCAGAGAGAGAGATTCTGTCTAAAAAACACAAGGTATTTACCAGGTATGGTGACATTGGGAGGCAGAAACAGGTCTCTTGTGAATGCCACACCAACCTGGGCTACAAACAAAAAGCAAATAAAACCTAGGTGCTCAGTTTCAGAGAAAGGACATTCAGAGTTGATCTCTGACCTCTACATTCATGACACACACATACATGTGCATGTGAACCCATACCCCAGGAACACACACCTCTCCCCCACAAAAATCTCTTCTGGAATTAACTAATGCTAACAGCTTTAGCATTGCAGAGAAAAAGGCCTTTGCAGTTGCCAATTTTCTTTGACCTCTCCAGCCTCCTAATTGCATTCAAAGTTCCCAGACATGGACCAGACAACATAATGAGGGCATTCCTACCCATGCCCTAATGAATAGGGACTTGGGCTGGTTGGTTCCAGTTCTGCCACTAAATCATGAAGTGACCTTTGACAAATCCCTGGACTTCAGTTTCATCATCTATGAGGTGAGGTTAGCAATCTTTATCCTACTAAAGGGAGATAAGGGTTAGACTAGTGCTTTGAACTTGCAAAGGGCTTACCAGGAACATTGTAATTATTTCCTCAGGGCAGCAGCAGTCTCCCTGGAGAAGGCTTCCCTGATGAGTAGGGCAAGCTGATTGGTAGGTGCTAGTCTGACTAATCACAAAGGGGTAAACTTCACGATTGGCAAAAGAATCAAAGAGGAAATCTGTAGGAGTGGGTTCAGAAAAGGAAGACATATAGATGCCGTAGATTGTCTTTGGAGTAAATCACTGCTATACAAAGTAGGCAGACCAGAGGGAATCATCACTTCAGGGCAGAATGTGGCTGGTTTTCCTAAGTTCTTTAGAGTGGAGCCAACAGCTAGATAAGCCCTTTCATTTCAGAGTACATTTAACTCATTTAGCCGGGCATGGTGGTGCACGCCTTTAATCCCAGCATTCAGGAGGCAGAGGCAGGCAGATCTCTGTGAGTTCAAGGCCAGCCTAGTCTACAGGGCTATTTCCAGGCCAGCTGAGGCTAAAGAGAGACCCTGTTTCAAAAAGACCAAAAACAAAAAACAACAACAAAAAAGAGAGTACATTTAACTCATTTAGCAAATACTCATTGGGTACCTAACAAGGTATCTGGCAGGGTAGGTTGTGTAATAATAAAATACTAACCAACCTATTTTGAGTATAAAGCCACCTTTCAGTCAGAGAAGACAGGTTATAGACACAAATAACTGACTGAAGAAAACACTATCGCCCACTGTTCTAGTTTCTCTTCTCCATTGCTGTGACAAAACACTCTAACCAATACCAACTTGGGGAGAATATGTTTACTTGGCTTACAACTCCCAGGTCATAGTTCATCACTGAGGGAGCCCAAGATAGGAACTCAGGGCAGGAACCTAGAGGCAGGCACTGAGCTGGAGCTGGAGCACAGGCCATGGAGGAACAATGCTTACTGACTTGCTCCTCTGGCCTATGTTCAACCTGCTTTCTTATACTATACACAACAATCTGCCTAGGGGTGGCACTGCCCACAATGGGCTGGGCCCTCCCACATCACTCAACAATCAAAACAAAACAAAACAGGGACTGGAGAGATGGCCTAGCGGTTAAGATCACCGACCGTTTCTTACAGAGGACCCAGGTTCGATCCCCAGCACCCACATGGCGGCCGTCTGAAACTCCAATTCCAGGAGAACTCCAGTTCCAGGGGAATCCGAGACCCTCTTCTGACCTCCGCGGCATTGCACGACACGGGTGCACACGCCTGCATGCAGACAATACTCATACACATACCGAAATAAATAAAATTAAAAAAAAAATTCAAAACAAAACAAAAAACAACTCTACAGACATGGGCACAGGCCAGTCCAATGGAGGCAACCCCTAATTATGGTACCCTCAACCCAGGTGTGTCAAGTGGACACTAACTCTCCAGCACACCTACCATGGTGGTGCACACTTGTTTCATTCAGCCTTCCTGAGGACAGGGAAGCTTGCCAAGGCCTCAGCAGAGCAGAGGTAGGGACAGAATCTCCCCATCTATAGCCCTAGCTGGCTGGCCTCAATCTCAGAGATCCACCTGCCTCTGCTTCCTGGGTGCTGAAATGAATGGTGTGAACCACTAAGCCTGGCTACACTTTTTCTTTCCTACAATTTATTTTTAAGGCTATATAGCTCAGCAGTGCATTTGCTGCTATTCTAGAGGGCCTGGGATCTGTTTCTAGCACTCACACAGTGGCAACAACCACCTGTAACTCCAGTGCTCTCCTCTGGCCCCCAAGGGCCCTAGGCAGATATATGGTATATGTACATGCAAGTAAAACATTCATACATAGTGAAACCCTGTCTAAGAAAAATTTTAATTTTTTTAATTAATTTTATTTACGTATGTGTATGAATGTACTGTCTGCATGCAAATTTGTGCACCCATGTCGTGCAATGCCGCGGAGGTCAGAAGAGGGTGTCGGATTCCCCTGGAACTGGAGTTCTCCTGGAACTGGAGTTTCAGACGGTTCTTAGCCGCCATGTGGGTGCTGGGGATCGAACTCGGGTCCTCTGTAAGAGCCGTCGGCGCTCTTAACCGCTAGGCCATCTCTCTAGCCCGTGGAGTTAAAGACGGTTCTTAACTGCCATGTGGGTGCTAGGAATTGAACCCGGGTCCTCTGCAAGAGCTCTTAACTGCTAAGCCATCTCTCCAGCCCCAGTCTCCCCTCTTTGTACCTGCACTTGTGTGCACATACACATACATGCATAATTTTTAAATTTTTTCTGGGGCTGGAGAGATGGCCTAGCGGTTAAGAGCGC
>VZQC01003773.1:341842-358613 GCA_009823505.1 Rhizomys pruinosus | reverse complement strand
TTCCAGGAGAACTCCAGTTCCAGGGGAATCCGAGACCCTCTTCTGACCTCCGCGGCATTGCACGACACGGGTGCACAAACCTGCATGCAGACAGTACATTCATACACATACAAAAATAAATAAAAATTAAAAAAAAAGTTAAAAAAAAGACAAAAACAAACAAAAAAGAAGTTGGGTTTGGAATGGAAAAGCTCAGGAAACTGGGAAAGGGCCAAAGAAATTATAGAAATCTTCTCATCACCCCTCCTCTAAGCCGTCACCCTCCCATCACCCCTTGCTCCAATTCAAGATGGAGGGTTTCTACCTATTCCTTCCAGAATCTCTTGGCTTCCCTTTCATCTGACCAAATTGGGCCCAAGTCCCGAGGCCCAGGTGACATGCCTCTTTGAGCAGTTTTCCTTACAGTGGTCTGCCCAAGAGCTTCCGAACTAGAATTCTGCAGGCATCTTCTGTGGGTTTCTTGTTCTACTAAATAGTAAGCAGTCTGAAGGCCAGAACGGACCCATAGCCTTCTTTTATCACAAAACACACAGAGGCTACCATAGAACTGGGCACACACTCTCCCCTCAATCACTGATCTTTTCTTTTTGAGACAGGGTCTCCCTGTAGCTCCAGCTGTCCTGGAACTCAGTATGTGGACCAGGCTGGCCTTGAACTCATAGAGATCTGCCTGCCTCTGCCTCCTGAGTGCTAGGATTACAGGCATAGCCACCATGCCTGGCCACAATTACTAATCTTACTGTCCACTGGTTCCCAGCATAATGCATAGGAAAGATGGGCTTTTTAGACTGAGAATCAAGACTTTGTCCCCTGACTTCTCAAAGGTCATTTTTTCTTTATTTATACATGAATAGTGCATGGCACTTAGGAATATGACAAGTGATAGTAATGAATAATTGCTATCATTGCTGTTGCTTCTGTGAGTTGGCAGAATCAGACTGTCCCCAGAACCCAGGGCTGGGTCCCAGGCACTGCCCATTGTAATTTAGTCCTCTTGTCCAAGCAGCCTTCTCTTTTGTTTCCTTGGGTCCTTCCTGTCACCAGTCTATGGGTCAGGCTTTCTCTGCTCCAGTAGAGAGCTAGTCACTGCTGATTCTCACAGGGCTGCCCAAGCCTTGCACTCCATCAGTCAATAGAGATAAATTACAAAATCATTTGTTTTATTTGTTCTTGTTACCTTGAGGGCTGTGTGAAATTGCCTTGCTTTTGAAAGCCACATTTGCATATCTCTGTGCTGGAGTCAAAGGCTGCAGCTGTGGCTTCATTGCAATTTAAATATTAATAAAACCTCCTAAACCTCTAGCTTTAAAAGAAGAAAAAAAACCCACAAACCAAAACCCCCAGCAGTCTGGCCCTTCTGCTCCTAGGTTGCTAATATAATTTAATCTTTGTCCTTGGCTTTGTATCTGGTTATAGCACCTTTGTGGAGTTAACTGAGGCCAGCTGCTGCAACCTTGTAGATAAGAACTACTTACCAGCCCACCGACCTCATTCTTTCTTGCCAGGCCCAAAGATAAAGAAGGAATTCCAGGTAGCATGCTATATCATCTTCTATGCCTTACCTTGGCTTAGATGTTTGTTGCAGAACCCCAGGTTGCTGGGCCCTACCCGCTGGGGTGGCTGATTTAGTCTAGGGCAGGTCTGGGAATCTGCATGCATTCCTAGGTAATGCTATTGTCATCCCTACCCGGAGACTTCCACCCAGGAAGCATGCTCTGAAACCATTCCACTTAGCTGCATGTTAAGTTGCCATGACATTTTGATGCCTGAAACTAGATTTTGAAAGTTTATATTCTTCAGCCATGTTAGGGGATTTCTCTGCATCTCCATTCCTTTCAGCCCCTCCACCATTTAGGTTCACTATCACCCAGGACCAGGTTTTTTTTTTTTTTTAAGAGTTTTTATTCTTTTTTATTTTTATTTTTATTTTTAAATTTTATTTATTTCCATATGTGTATGAATGTATTGTTTGCATGCAAGTCTGTGCACCCGTGACGTGCAATGCCGCGGAGGTCAGAAGAGGGCGTCGGACTCCCCTGGAACTGGAGTTCTNCAACAACAATAACTGAAAGGATTGCATCGAAGAACTGAAACAATGAACTGCTTGAAATAGTAAACTTCGGGTATGGAGAGAAGGCCTATCGGTTTTTACTAAGAGGCTCCGACCGCTCTTTCTTACAGAGGACCCGTGTTCGATCCCCAGCAAACACATGGCGGCTGAGAAAGAACCGTCTTAAACTCCCAATTCCAGGAGGAAACTCCAGTTCCAGGGGAATCGAGAGAGAGAGGCCCTCTTTGACCTCAGTGGATGCTCGACACGGGTTGCACAGACCTGCATTGCAGGACAGTACATTCATACACATACCGAAATAAATAAATTAAAATTAAAAAAAAAAAAAATTAAAAAAAAAAACAGAAATAGTAAACTTCTGCATCGAGAATTTTGAATTTGGGAGATGAGAAAAAAGATGAAAAAAAAGCTTGGCAGAATGCATGAGCTCTGGTGGGGTGGGGGGACAGACGGGGGACGGGTCTAGATTTGATTGTAATGTAATTTTGTATGAATGAAATGACAATCTTCATAACACATGGGCTTAAACTTCAAAAGAAAAGACGGGTTTGAGCCCGAGTTCGTTTGGACCTGCCTTTAATCCTAGCCTTTGGGAGGCAGAGGCGGGGGATTCTCTGTGAGTTCAGGCCAGCCCTATCTACGAAGTGAGTTCCTAGCCAGCTGAGACTAAAAGGAAGGCCCTGTCTCAAAAGAAAACACAAAACGGGGCTGGAGAGATAGGCTACCGGTTAAGAGCACTGACTGCTACTGCTCTTGCAGAGGACCTGGGTTCGAGCCCCCAGCACCCACATGGCCGGCTACTAAGGCTAAGCTAAGGGGCTAAGAAACCGTTTTGTAATCCAATTCCGGAAGAAACTCCAGGTTCCAGGGGGAATCCAGGGGACCCTCTTTCTTTGACCTCCCGCGGCCGGCATTGCACGGCACGGGTGCCAAAACCTGCATGCAGGGGACCAGTTTAAGTACATTCATCAATACAAAAAATAAATAAAATTAAAAAAAAACGTTATTAAAAAAAAAAAGACCAAAAACAAACAAAAAAAGAAGTTGGTTTGGAATGGAAAAAGCTCAGGGAAACTGGAAAGGGGCAAAAGAAAGAAATATAGAAAACTCTTCTCAATCACCCCCCTCCTCTAAGCCGTCACCCTCCCATCACCCCTTGCTCCAATTCAAGATGGAGGGTTTCTACCTATTCCTTCCAGAATCTCTTGGCTTCCCTTTCATCTGACCAAATTGGGCCCAAGTCCCGAGGCCCAGGTGACATGCCTCTTTGAGCAGTTTTCCTTACAGTGGTCTGCCCAAGAGCTTCCGAACTAGACTTTCGCAGGCATCTTTTTTCTTGGGGGTTTGGGGGGTTTTTTTTTTTTTTTTCCCTTGTTCTACTAAAATAGTAAGCAGTCTGAAGGCCAGAACGGACCCATAGCCTTCTTTTATCACAAAACACACAGAGGCTACCATAGAACTGGGCACACACTCTCCCCTCAATCACTGATCTTTTCTTTTTGAGACAGGGTCCTTGTAGCCTCCAGCTGTCCTGGAACTCAAGTATGTGGACCAGGCTGGCCTTTAACTCCATAGAGATCTGCCTGCTCTGCCTTCCTGATTGCTAGGATTACAGGATGCCACATGCCTGGCCCCAATTACTAATCTTAAGTCAATGGTTCCCAGCATACTGCAGTAGAAAAGATTGGCTTTTTAGGACTGCGAATTCAAAGACTTGTCCCCTGCTTCTCAAGGTCATTTTTTCTTTATTTATACATGAATAGTGCATGGCACTTAGGAATATGACAAGTGATAGTAATGAATAATTGCTATCATTGCTGTTGCTTCTGTGAGTTGGCAGAATCAGACTGTCCCCAGAACCCAGGGCTGGGTCCCAGCACTGCCCAAAATTGTTTAATTAGTCCTCTTGTCCAAGAAGTCTCTCTTTTGTTCCTTGTGTCCTTCTGGACAGTCTATTGGGTCAGGGCTTTCTCTGGCTCCAGTAGAAGCTAGTCACTGCTGATTCTCACAGGGCTGCCCAAGCCTTGCACTCCATCAGTCAATAGAGATAACTTACAAACAATCATTTTTTTATTGTTCTTGTTCCTTGAGGGCTGTGTGAAAATTGCCTTGCTTGAACCACATTTGCATATCTCTGTGCTGGAGTCAAAGGCTGCAGCTGTGGCTTCATTGCAATTTAAATATTAATAAAACCTCCTAAACCTCTAGCTTTAAAAGAAGAAAAAAAAACCCACAAAACAAAACCCCCAAGCAGTCTGGCCCTTTGCTCTAGGTTGCTAATATAATTTAATCTTTGTCCTTGGCTTTGTATCTGGTTATAGCACCTTTGTGGAGTTAACTGAGGCCAGCTGCTGCAACCTTGTAGATAAGAACTACTTACCAGCCCACCGACCTCATTCTTTCTTGCCAGGCCCAAAGATAAAGAAGGAATTCCAGGTAGCATGCTATATCATCTTCTATGCCTTACCTTGGCTTAGATGTTTGTTGCAGAACCCCAGGTTGCTGGGCCCTACCCGCTGGGGTGGCTGATTTAGTCTAGGGCAGGTCTGGGAATCTGCATGCATTCCTAGGTAATGCTATTGTCATCCCTACCCGGAGACTTCCACCCAGGAAGCATGCTCTGAAACCATTCCACTTAGCTGCATGTTAAGTTGCCATGACATTTTGATGCCTGAAACTAGATTTTGAAAGTTTATATTCTTCAGCCATGTTAGGGGATTTCTCTGATCCTTCCCTTCTTTCAGCCCCTCCACCTTTGGTTTCCACTATCCCCAGGACCAGGTTTTTTTTTTTTTTTTTTTTAAGAGTTTTTTTTTTTTATAATTTTATTTATTTCCGTATGTGTATGAATGTATTGTTTGCATGCAAGTCTGTGCACCCGTGACGTGCAATGCCGCGGAGGTCAGAAGAGGGCGTCGGACTCCCCTGGAACTGGAGTTCTCCTGGAATTGGAGTTTCAGACGGTTTTCGGCCGCCATGTGGGTGCTGGGGATCGAACCCGGGTCCTCTGCAAGAGCGGTCGGCGCTCTTACCCGCTAGGCCATCGCTCCAGCCCTTTTTTTGTATTTTTTGACACAGGGTTTCCCTTTTAGTACCAGCTGTCCTGGAGCTCGCTCTGTAGATCAGGCTGGCCTTGAACTCACAGAGATCCAACCTACCTCTGTCTCCCAAGTGCTGGGATTAAAGGTGCGCGCCACCATGCCCGGCCTTTTTTTTTTTAATTACATTGTTTGGTGTGTGTGTGGGGCACATATGTGCCATAGGGCACATGTAGTCAGAAAACAGCTCATCCTGTGTGAGCATTTTCTTTTTCCACGGTGTGCAGCCTGGGGATTGAATTAAGGTTGTCAGTCTTGGCGGAAAACACTTTTACCTGCTGAGCCATCTCTCCACCCGGCTTCTTGTTTCTGACACAGGGTTTCTCTGTAGCTGGAGCTGCCTTGGAATCAGTGATTCTTTCCTTTCAGCCTCCAAGCATTGGTTTTATAGGTGTGAGTGACCATTCCCAAGTTAAGCATAGTTTCTTGCCTCAGTTTCCCTAGTGCTGAGACTGCAGGTGTACACCACTTCTCCAGACTGGGGTCAGGTCCTAGTCCTCCCCAATCCATGCTCTTCCAAGGAGTTGTTTCTAGTCCTCCTCAATTTTTATTTGAGGGAGGGGTCTTTTTGAGCCAGGTCTTCCTTTAGTCCCAGCTGTCCTGGAGCTCGCTCTGTAGACCAGGCTGGCCTTGAACTCAGAGATCTGCCTGTCTCTGCTTCCCAAGTGCTAGGATTAAAGGCATGTGCCACCACGCCCGGCTAATTTATTTTTTTTCGTGTATGAATGTACTGTCTGCATGTAGGTTTGTGCACCCGTGTCGTGCAATGCCACGGAGGTCAGGAGGTCAGAAGAGGGTGTCGGATTCCCCTGGAAGTGGAGTTAAGATGGTTCTCAGCCGCCATGTGGGTTCTGGGGATCAAACCCGGGTCCTCTGCAACAGCAGTTGGCACTCTTAGCCGCTAGGCCATCTCTCCAGCCCCGATTGTCCCCATTTTATCAGAGATGAAATACCCACATAATTTCATGAACTGGGATGAAGATCACACAACAGCAGTTTGTTCCATTCTCCATACCTTCCAACTATTATAGAAGTGTGATGACTTCATTCTCTTTGCCTCAAAGAGGATTCCATTCTCTGAATAATAGCTATATATCATTATATCAATAGCTATATATCAATAACAGCTACATATCATTTCTTAATCTGAAGGATTAAGAAATGATATATAGCTGGGTGTGGTGACACATGCCTTTAATCCCAGCACTCCAAAAGGCAGAGGCAAGTGACCTCAGTGTGTTCAAGGTCAGCCTGGTCTATGTACTGAATTCCAGGCCAGACAGTCTCAAAAAAAAAAAAAGGGCTGGAGAGGTGGTTCAGCAGGTAAGAGGAATGACTGCTCCTGCAGAGGATCTGGGCTTAGTTCCCTGCACTCATGTGGCAGCTAACAGCTTTCTATAACTCTAGTTCTAGGGAATCTGAAGCCTTCTTCTGGCTTCTGTGGGCACTGTATGTATGCATGGTGCACTTACATACACACAGGCGGAACACTCACAGAACAAAAAAATATTTTGAAAAAAAAAATTTTGAGACAGGGTCTCCCTGTAGCCCCAGCTGATCTGCCTCCCGAGTGCTGGGATTGATGGCGTGCACCACCACACCTGGCCAAAATAAAAACTTTAAAAAGAAGGATGTACAGAGTGTTATTCTTGGATTAAACCTATTAAACAGGAGTAGAAGACAAACTTTTTTTTTTTTTTGGTCTTTTCAAGACAGGGTCTCCCTGTAGCCCCAGCTGTCCTGGAACTCACTCTGTAGACCAGGCTGGCCTTGAACTCACAAAGATCTGCCTGCCTCTGCCTCCCAAGTGCTAGGATTAAAGGTGTGCACCACCAAGCCTGGCTTAATCCAACACTAATTTAGACACTACAGTGAAAAGACTTTGTAGCTGTAACTAGGATAATGGGAACTTTACTCTGGATTAGCCAGTGGATGGAATCTAATCCCTTGATTCCTTAAAAACATAACTGTGCTGGAGAGATGGCTTAGCAGTTAAGAGCACTGGCTGCTCTTGCAGAGGATCCAGGCTTGGTTCCCAGCACTCATATAGTAGTAGTAGCTGACAACCTTCCACAGTCTGGGGCTGGAGATGGCTCATCCCCCTGGCAAACACAGGCCTGTTGCCACCTTGCTCTTGGCCTCATGAAACCTCAAACAAGCCATTTGATTGGAGCACCTTGGACATTGAAACTAGGGCCCTCAGCATGCTAGATGAGTTCTACCATTAGTCAAATATACCCTTGCCTTTCTTTTTCTTTTCTTTTTTTTTTTTTTTGCGGGGTTCTTATCCTCAGCCTTTAACCGCTACGCTATTTCCCCAACCTACCCCTGCCTTTCTAACCTATAGAACTGTGAAATTATAAACAGATGTAAGATACTAAATGTGACAGTTTGTTATGAGAGCAATAGAAAACACAAACGTATGGGGCTGGAGAGATAGCTCAGTGGTTAAGAGCACTGACTGCTCTTGCAGAGAACCCGGGTTTGATTCCCAGCACCCACATGATGGCTAAGAACCATCTTTAACTCCAGTTTCAGGGGAATCCGACTGCCTCTTCTGACCTCCACAGCACTGCACGACACAGGCGCACCAACCTACATGCAGACAGTACACTCATACACATAAAAAAATAAAATAAAAAAGAAAACACAAAGGTATTTAAGCTGCCTCAGTATCCCTAGGAGCTGGATACTCTCCTGACCCTACTTTGTGGATGAGGGAGTAAAGCAATGAAAATTCCAATTAAGACTATAGGTAGGTTTCAAAAACAACCATGCATCTCTCTCTCTTTTATTTTTGTCTTTTTTTTTTTTTTTTTTTCTTCTTTTTGGAACTGGGTCTCCCTGTAGCCCCATCTTTCCTGGAACTCACTCTGCAGACCAGGTAGGCCTTGAACTCACAAAGATCTATCTGCCTGCCTCTGCCTCCTGAGTGCTAGGATTAAAGGCATGCACTACCACGCCTGGCACAAATTACTTCTTAATGAATGCAATGAGTCAGATATTGGGCAAGGTGTTTGGAGGACACAAAATAATGTCTGATCCTTTCCCTGAAGGACATTGTGGCGTGTTGAGGGAGAGAAGACACACGAGCTGGACTTGGAGGAGGTCTGGGTTGGGACTAAGGGGTTGGAAGGAAATGATACCTTCCATTTCCCAGGTCACAGGTGAACACTGTCAGTGAGTTTACACCAATATTCCTCTCTCTCTCTCTCTCTCTCTCTCTCTCTCTCTCTNCAACAACAATAACTGAAAGGATTGCATCGAAGAACTGAAACAATGAACTGCTTGAAATAGTAAACTTCGGGTATGGAGAGAAGGCCTATCGGTTTTTACTAAGAGGCTCCGACCGCTCTTTCTTACAGAGGACCCGTGTTCGATCCCCAGCAAACACATGGCGGCTGAGAAAGAACCGTCTTAAACTCCCAATTCCAGGAGGAAACTCCAGTTCCAGGGGAATCGAGAGAGAGAGGCCCTCTTTGACCTCAGTGGATGCTCGACACGGGTTGCACAGACCTGCATTGCAGGACAGTACATTCATACACATACCGAAATAAATAAATTAAAATTAAAAAAAAAAAAAATTAAAAAAAAAAACAGAAATAGTAAACTTCTGCATCGAGAATTTTGAATTTGGGAGATGAGAAAAAAGATGAAAAAAAAGCTTGGCAGAATGCATGAGCTCTGGTGGGGTGGGGGGACAGACGGGGGACGGGTCTAGATTTGATTGTAATGTAATTTTGTATGAATGAAATGACAATCTTCATAACACATGGGCTTAAACTTCAAAAGAAAAGACGGGTTTGAGCCCGAGTTCGTTTGGACCTGCCTTTAATCCTAGCCTTTGGGAGGCAGAGGCGGGGGATTCTCTGTGAGTTCAGGCCAGCCCTATCTACGAAGTGAGTTCCTAGCCAGCTGAGACTAAAAGGAAGGCCCTGTCTCAAAAGAAAACACAAAACGGGGCTGGAGAGATAGGCTACCGGTTAAGAGCACTGACTGCTACTGCTCTTGCAGAGGACCTGGGTTCGAGCCCCCAGCACCCACATGGCCGGCTACTAAGGCTAAGCTAAGGGGCTAAGAAACCGTTTTGTAATCCAATTCCGGAAGAAACTCCAGGTTCCAGGGGGAATCCAGGGGACCCTCTTTCTTTGACCTCCCGCGGCCGGCATTGCACGGCACGGGTGCCAAAACCTGCATGCAGGGGACCAGTTTAAGTACATTCATCAATACAAAAAATAAATAAAATTAAAAAAAAACGTTATTAAAAAAAAAAAGACCAAAAACAAACAAAAAAAGAAGTTGGTTTGGAATGGAAAAAGCTCAGGGAAACTGGAAAGGGGCAAAAGAAAGAAATATAGAAAACTCTTCTCAATCACCCCCCTCCTCTAAGCCGTCACCCTCCCATCACCCCTTGCTCCAATTCAAGATGGAGGGTTTCTACCTATTCCTTCCAGAATCTCTTGGCTTCCCTTTCATCTGACCAAATTGGGCCCAAGTCCCGAGGCCCAGGTGACATGCCTCTTTGAGCAGTTTTCCTTACAGTGGTCTGCCCAAGAGCTTCCGAACTAGACTTTCGCAGGCATCTTTTTTCTTGGGGGTTTGGGGGGTTTTTTTTTTTTTTTTCCCTTGTTCTACTAAAATAGTAAGCAGTCTGAAGGCCAGAACGGACCCATAGCCTTCTTTTATCACAAAACACACAGAGGCTACCATAGAACTGGGCACACACTCTCCCCTCAATCACTGATCTTTTCTTTTTGAGACAGGGTCCTTGTAGCCTCCAGCTGTCCTGGAACTCAAGTATGTGGACCAGGCTGGCCTTTAACTCCATAGAGATCTGCCTGCTCTGCCTTCCTGATTGCTAGGATTACAGGATGCCACATGCCTGGCCCCAATTACTAATCTTAAGTCAATGGTTCCCAGCATACTGCAGTAGAAAAGATTGGCTTTTTAGGACTGCGAATTCAAAGACTTGTCCCCTGCTTCTCAAGGTCATTTTTTCTTTATTTATACATGAATAGTGCATGGCACTTAGGAATATGACAAGTGATAGTAATGAATAATTGCTATCATTGCTGTTGCTTCTGTGAGTTGGCAGAATCAGACTGTCCCCAGAACCCAGGGCTGGGTCCCAGCACTGCCCAAAATTGTTTAATTAGTCCTCTTGTCCAAGAAGTCTCTCTTTTGTTCCTTGTGTCCTTCTGGACAGTCTATTGGGTCAGGGCTTTCTCTGGCTCCAGTAGAAGCTAGTCACTGCTGATTCTCACAGGGCTGCCCAAGCCTTGCACTCCATCAGTCAATAGAGATAACTTACAAACAATCATTTTTTTATTGTTCTTGTTCCTTGAGGGCTGTGTGAAAATTGCCTTGCTTGAACCACATTTGCATATCTCTGTGCTGGAGTCAAAGGCTGCAGCTGTGGCTTCATTGCAATTTAAATATTAATAAAACCTCCTAAACCTCTAGCTTTAAAAGAAGAAAAAAAAACCCACAAAACAAAACCCCCAAGCAGTCTGGCCCTTTGCTCTAGGTTGCTAATATAATTTAATCTTTGTCCTTGGCTTTGTATCTGGTTATAGCACCTTTGTGGAGTTAACTGAGGCCAGCTGCTGCAACCTTGTAGATAAGAACTACTTACCAGCCCACCGACCTCATTCTTTCTTGCCAGGCCCAAAGATAAAGAAGGAATTCCAGGTAGCATGCTATATCATCTTCTATGCCTTACCTTGGCTTAGATGTTTGTTGCAGAACCCCAGGTTGCTGGGCCCTACCCGCTGGGGTGGCTGATTTAGTCTAGGGCAGGTCTGGGAATCTGCATGCATTCCTAGGTAATGCTATTGTCATCCCTACCCGGAGACTTCCACCCAGGAAGCATGCTCTGAAACCATTCCACTTAGCTGCATGTTAAGTTGCCATGACATTTTGATGCCTGAAACGATTTTGAAAGTTTATATTCTTCAGCCATGTTAGGGGATTTCTCTGTCCTTTCCCTTCTTTCAGCCCCTCCACATTTGGTTCACTATCACCCAGGGACCAGGTTTTTTTTTTTTTTTTAAGAGTTTTTTTTTTTTATTTTTATTTAAATTTTATTTCCGTTATTATGTGTATGAATGTATTGTTTGCTGAAAGGGTCTGTGCACCGGTGACGGCAATGCAGCGGAGGTAAGAAGAGGGCTTGACTCCCCTGGAAATGGAGTTTTTCTGGAATTGGAGTTTCAAGACGGTTTTCGGCCTCCATGTGGGTGCTGGGATCGACCCTGGGTCCTTGCCAAGCGCGGTCGGCGCTCTTACCCGCTCGGCCTCGCTCCAGCCCTTTTTTTTGTATTTTTGACACGGGGTTTCCCTTTAGTACCAGCTGTCTGGAGCTGGCTCTGTAGCTCAGGCTGCCTTGAACTCACAGAGGATCCACCATACCTATGTCTCCCACGTTCTGGGATTTAAAGGTGCGCGCCACCTGCCGGCACTTTTTTTTTTTTAATTCATGTTTTGTGTTGGTGATTGGGCACATATGTGCCTAGGGCCACATGTAGTCAGAAAAAGCTCATTCCTGTTTGTGTGAGCATTTTTTTTCCATGGTGTGCACGCTGGGGATTGAATTAAGGTTGTCAGTCTTGGCGGAAAACACTTTTACCTGTGAGCCATCTCTCCCCCGGTTCTTGTTTCTGACACAGGGTTTCTCTTGAGCTGGAGCTGCCTTGGAATCAGTGATTCTTTCCTTTCAGCCTCCAAGCATTGGTTTTATAGGTGTGAGTGACCATCCAAGTTAAGCATGTTTCTTGCCTCAGTTTCCCTAGTGCTGAGACTGCAGGTGTACACCACTTCTCCAGACTGGGGTCAGGTCCTAGTCCTCCCCAATCCATGCTCTTCCAAGGAGTTGTTTCTAGTCCTCCTCAATTTTTATTTGAGGGAGGGGTCTTTTTGAGCCAGGTCTTCCTTTAGTCCCAGCTGTACTGGAGCTTCCGCTGTAGACCAGGCTGGCCTTGAACTCAGAGATTGCTGTCTCTGCTTCCCAAGTGCTAGGCTTAAAGGCATGTGCCACCACGGCCCGGTTTTTTTTTTTTTTATTTATTCTTGTGTGTGTAGGATTGTACTGTCTGCATGTAGGTTTTGTTCCACCGTGTCGTGCAATGCCACGGAGGTCAGGAGGTCAGAAGCGTGGTTGTCGGATTCCCCTGGAAAGTTGCGTTAGACTGTTCTCAGCCGGCATGTGGGTTCTGGGGATCAAACCCGGGTCCTCGGCACAGCAGTTGGCCCTCTCTTAGCCCTCTAGTAGGCCATTCTCCAGCCCCGTTGTCCCCATTTATCAGAGAGAAATACCACATAATTTCATGAACCTGGGTGAAGATACACAACAGCAGTTGTTCCTTTTCTCCCTACCTTCCAAAACATTATAGACGTGTGATTGAACTTCATTTCTCTTTGCCATTTCAAAGAGGATTCCTTTCTGAAGAAGGAGCGAGAAGCAGTAGAGCAACGAGTAGAGATCATACACAGCGACATATCAGTTCTGAAGCTGAAAATAAAAGGAGTAAGAAATGATTATAAGCCTGGTGTGGTGACCCAGGCCTTTAATCCAGCACTCAAGAAGCAGATGCCATGTGACCTCAGTGTGTTCAAGTCAGCCTGGTTTATGTACTGAATTCCAGGCCAGACAGTCTCAAAAAAAAAAAAAAGGGCTGGAGAGGTGGTTCAGCAGGTAAGAGGAATGACTGCTCCTGCAGAGGACAAAGTTCATCCCCCAGCATCCATATCTGATGGCTCATAACCACATGTAACTCCAATTCCAAGAAACTCCAGTTCCAGGGAATCTGAAGCCTTCTTCTGGCTTCTGTGGGCCAACTGTATGTATGCTTGGTGCACTTACATACACACCAGGGGAACACTCACAGAACAAAAAAAATATTGTGAAAAAAAAAAAAAAATTTTGAGACAGGGTCTCCCTGTCGCCCAGCTGACTGCCTACAGAGTGCTGGGATTGATGGGGCGGTGCACCACCACAACCATGGCCAAAATCAAAACTTTTAAAAGAAGGATGTACAGAGTGTTATTCTTGGATTAAACCTATTAAACAGGAGTAGAAGACAAACTTTTTTTTTTTTTTGGTCTGTCAAGACAGGGTCTCCCTGTAGCCCCAGCTTGTCCTGGAACTCACTTCTGTTAGACCAGGCTGGCCTTGAACTCCAAAAGATCTGCCTGCCCTCTGCCTCCCAAGTGCTAGGATTAAAGGTTTGCCCCACCACGCCTGGCTTAATCCAAACACTAAATTTAGGCCCACTACACGTGAAAGACCTTTGTAGCTGTAACCTAGGATAATGGGAAACTTTAACTCTGGATTAGGCCAAGTGGATGGAATATAATCCCTTGATTACCTTAAAAACATAACTGTTATGGAGAGATGGCCTTACGCAGTTAAGAGCACTGGCGCTCCTTGCAGAGGATCCAGGCTGGAATCCCAGCACTCATATTTTATGTAGTAGTAGCTGACAACCTTCCACAGTCTGGGGCTGGAAGGCTGCCTCATACCCCTGGCAAACACAGGCCTGTTGCCACCTTGCTCTTGGCCTCATGAAACCTCAAACAAGCCATTTGATTGGAGCACCTTGGACATTGAAACTAGGGCCCTCAGCATGCTAGATGAGTTCTACCATTAGTCAAATATACCCTTGCCTTTTTCTTTTCTTTGGTGGTTGGTGTGGCGGGGTTCTTATCCTCAGCCTGGAACGCGACTGCGAGGGAACCACCGACCAAGGCCGGGCTACCCGATAGAACGGCGGGGAAAGGAGAAACAGATGGGAAGAGGCGAACAACGGTGACAGTTTGTTCTGAGAGCAATGGAGAAAACACAAACGTATGGGGCTGGATGAGAGAGGCTCAGGGTTAAGACCACCGTATGGCTCTTGCAGAAGAAACCACCTGCGGTTGGAGGCCCGCACACCACATTGATGGCGAAGAAACCAGCTGAACGACAGGGGTTAATGGGGAATTCCGAATGCAGCGGCTGACATTCAAAAGAACTTGCACGGACACAGGCGGCACCTACATAGATGCAGACAGTACAACTCATACACATAAAAAACATAAATTAAAAAAAAACCCTCAAAGGTATTTTAAGCTGCCTCAGTATCCCTAGGAGCTGGATACTCTCCTGACCCTACTTTGTGGATGAGGGAGTAAAGCAATGAAAATTCCAATTAAGACTATAGGTAGGTTTCAAAAACAACCATGCATCTCTCTCTCTTTTATTCTTTGTCTTTTTTTTTTTTTTTTTTTTGGTCTTTTGGAGACAAGGGTCTCCCTGTAGCCCAGCTGGTCCTGGAACTCACTCTGTTAGACCAGGCTGGCCTTGAACTCACAAAGATTCCACCTGCCTTGCCTCCCAAGTTTGCTTTCGGATTAAAGGCGTGCCACCACCCTGCCCGGCTTTTTTTTTTTTTTTTTTAAGGTCAGGGTCTCTCTGTAGCCCCAGCTGTCTGGAATCACTCTGTAGGACCAGGCTGGCCTTTGACACCCACAAAGCTCTGCTGCCTCCTGCCTTCACGCCCCTGCTGCATTTCTTTTTTTAATAAGCGATTTTATTTTTTTAAATTGTTTTTTAATTTTATTTATTTCGCCGTATGTGTATGAATGTACTGTCTGCATGCAGGTGTGTGCACCCATGTCGTGCAATTCGCGGAGGGTCAGAAGAGGATGTGGGTGTCGGATTCCCCTGGAACTGAGTTCTCCTGAATTGGAGTTTCAGACGGTTATGGCCACTATGTGGGTGCTGGGGATCGAACCCGGGTCCTCTGCAAGAGCGGTCGGCGCTCTTAACCGCTAGGCCATCTCTCCAGCCCAAGGATTTTATTCTTACATGTATTTATCGCGCATGCAGGTGTGAGCATGTGTGTGTGGATGCATGCGCACGCACGTGTATGTGTGTGTGTGTGTGTGTAGGTATGTATGGGCTAGGCATATGTGTACAAGTCAGAGGACACCTTGTGGGAGTCAGTTCTCTCCTATCATGTGGGTCCTAGGGACTGAACTTAGGTTGGTGGGCTTGGTGGCAGGCCCTTTACCCACTCAGCCATCTAGCCAGGCCCCCAAACAGTCATTCTTCGTGCAAGTGTTTGCTACTAGGTTTATTTGCAGTGTCAACAGTACATTTACAAAACACATTCTGTACAATCCAGTCTCCACTGTCCTTGCACACTGGGAGGCTAAAGATGACTTAGTCCTTCTAACAGCTATAAACAGTCCAAGATAATCAGTTTGTGAAAAATACTTTCTCTTTCTTCAGCAAGCAAAATTATTTATGAAGTAGTGTGGTTCAGCAATGGGGAGTGAAAGGGAAAAAATTACCTCAAAGCAACAGCTCCTTCCTGGTGGGATCTGTCATTTACAGACATGAAATATTCATATCAGAGATCTTATATTTTAAGAATGGGTTACTTAGCAGAGCTACAACAATAAACATTTTACTCATTAGTTATGTGGAAATAGAAGACTCTCCTGAACACTGGTTAGAAATTGTTCCACAATTTCTAAGCACACTCTTTAGAAATCCAGAGATGACCAGCCCAGATCTTTGGAGATCTCCTCCAAAAAACCCCAAATTTCATATTCATTATCTGCCTCTGAATTTCCTCAATATCGGAGACCTGCCTGTTCTGATTTTGGGGAGTAGGGGAGTGCTGTATGGTGCTGTGTACTAAACCTGCAGAATACTGATTTTAAATCAAATCAGATTCAAGCAGTCTCCTTCCATTGAAGGACCTAATTCTTAGCCTTTATAAACTTGAGATTTTATTTTTAAACACATTTTTATTTATTGATATTATGCGCATGCACCCTGTATGTATGTGGGCACAGGTATGAGATCAGAGGATTGGATTTAGATTCTTCCCTTCTACCATATGGATCTCAGGTTGTCAGGCTTTGTGGCAAGTGCCTTTAACCTGCTGAGCCATCTTGCCTGCCCTGAACATAAGATTTTAAAGAAAAAAATTAGGAATACTAGTAATTCTCTCTTCCTCTTACTGAGCCTGAGTCTTATATAGCCCAGGCTGGCCTTGAACTCATGATACTTTTACTTCTACCCCCAAGTGCTGTGATTACAGGCATGCACCACCATGCCCAGTACATCAGCTATTCTCCAGGACAAGCTACTTTGTCTTTCCAACAGGACCAGCAACAATAAAAAATGAATTAGCATCTTGCTCAACTGGTGGGGTTTAAATGGTTTTAAATTCTTCTTTGGTGAAATACTACCACAATTTTGTGTTCATGAGATTTCAAAGGGAAACTTAAAACAGAAAATCTTTAAGGGACTCACATACCCAGAAGCTTTTTTTTCCACCCCCCTCCAGGCTGATGAACATAAAATATTTAGTAACCAGGGCTGTGGAAGCATTCAAGTTACAGATGCTCGCTGGGCCTTGGACAGGCCCTTTCTTAAGCTCATCCTTGGGATCTTATGGCTTTAGCCATTATGGTCAAGCTACAATCATGGCTATGGGTGATGTTTGCTTAACAGGTAGGTGTCCAGATCCTGGCGTTGATAGAGGGATACGCTGTCCAGCACCCAGTCCCACATTACCACATGTGCCTTAGACAGCTTCCCGATCTC
>VZQC01003773.1:314325-324454 GCA_009823505.1 Rhizomys pruinosus | reverse complement strand
TTTTTTTTAAATGTGTATGAGTGTTTTGCCCACATGTATAAAAGCACACTCATGCCTGCAAATCTGCAGAGGTCCCCAGGAATGGAATTACTGATGGTTGTTAGCTGCCATGTGGGTGCTGGCTACTGAGCCCAGGTCCTCTGGAAGAACAGCCAGTGCTCCTAACCGCTGAGCTACTTCCAGCTTCTAGTCTCCAAATTTTGAGTGAAGATTTGCCTCTATCCCAGTCTCTTTCTTTGCCTTGCTCATTCTTCAGGATTTGGCCTCTGTTCTACAACCATTGGAGTCCAGGCAGACACAGAGACAGGGGCTCAGCATTTTGGTTTGCCACCCCCCCCCCTTTTTTTTTTGAGAGAGGGCCCTGCCAGCTGGCCTAGAACCCACTATGTAGACTATGCTGGCCTTGATCTCACATAGATCTGCCTGCCTCTGGCTCTCAAGTACTGAGATTAAAGGTGTATACACCACCATACTTGACTACCTCCCAATCTTTTTTTTGGAGACACGGTCTCCCTGTAGCCCCAGCTGTCCTGGAACTCACTCTGTAGACCAGGTTGGCCTTGAACTCACAGAGATCTGCCTGCCTCTGCCTCCCTAGTGCTAGGATTAAAGGCGTGTATCACTACACCTGGCTTAAAGAGGTTCTTAGCGGCCATGTGGGTGCTTGGAATTGAACCCAGGTCCTCTGCTAGAGCATTCAGTGCTCTTAACCACTGAGCCATCTCTCCAGACCCCATCTTTTTCTTTTACTTCCCAATCTTAACTTGAAATACAAGATGGTTAAGAAGTAGGAAAACTAGCAGGGCATGGTGGCACACAACTTTAATCCTAGCTCCCAGGAGGCTGAGGCAGGTAGATCTCTCTGAGTTCAAGGCCATCTGGGAATACAAGGAGACCCTGTCTTAAAAAGACAAAGGAAAAAAAGGAAAACCAGAAGCGTTTGGGGGACAGTTTTAGATTTGGAATTGAAATATATATGAGAGATATCATTCATGTATAACATGAAATGCATTTTTGTTGTCTTTTTGAGACAGGGTCCCTGTAGCCCTAGCTGTCCTGGAACTCATTATGTAGACCAGGGTGGCCTTGAACTCACAAAGATCCACCTACCTCTGCTACCCGAGTGCTGAGATTACAGGTGTTCGCCACTGTGCCCAGCAGTGTCATTTATTTTTTGATACAAAATCTTGCTAGGCTGGCCTTGAACTTGTGATCTTACTTTAGTCTCTTGAGTCCTGGGATCATAGGTATGTATTACCACAGCCAGTTTATTTATGTTTCATATACATATCCTGAAGGTGATTTTGTATTATGGTACAAGAGATAGAAGCTAGAGCCTTGTGCATGCCAACTAAACAGTATTCTTCCACTGGGTTTCACCCCCACCCCCTTGAAAGCAGTTTTAAACATTACGTTTCACAAGCCTAAGTTATGACTGTGACCCATTACATGAGGTTAGGCTTAGAATTTTCCACTTGCGATGTTATGCCCATAGTCAAACAGCTACAGACTATAGATTTAGGGGCTATGGATGTTCAGCTTGATTTATGTGGCTTTAGTAAATGCAACATATTCTGTAAAAGTTATTGACATACCTGTTTTCATAATAACATGAGTAGTCTCCTCCGTAATTATATTAGATAAAGTAAGGTGGTGCTTTTTGGCAAACTTTTTCACAATCATCTGAAATCAAATCAAACACTGCATTGTGGTAAATGATCTCAAATACACAACTTAAAGTATTAGTTATCCTAGCTTTGAGTCTCCATTCTCAAAACATAACTTATTTACTTTCATTTTCTGTGTATAGCTGTTTTTTTTTTTTTTTTTGCCTGCTTGTACGTAAGTACATAGTGTGTGCAATGCCAGGAGAGGACAGAAGGGGTGTCAGATCCGCTAGAACTGGAGTTACAGATGGCTGTTACAGCCGGTGCTCTTAACCACTGAGCCATCTGTCTAAGTCCCTGAAACAGCACATTAAACATTTATTTTACTTTTTTTTAATTTTTAATTTTTTTTTTTTGGTCTTTTCAAGACTGAGTCTCCCTGTAGCTCCAGCTGTCCTGGAATTCACTCTGTAGACCAGGTTGGCCTCAAACTCACAAAGATCAGCCTGCCTCAGCCTCCCAAGTGCTAGGATTAAAGGCATGCACCACTATGCCGGGCTAGCACATTAAAAATTTTAAAATATTACATTTAGTGTATTTGTATGTGTATGAAGGTGTAGATGCAGAGTACAGATGTGCTGAGTTAGTTCTCTTGTTCCATCTTTACCTATGTTTGGTGAATGACTGAATTTAGGCTGTCAGGCCTTGTGTGGTGGGTACTTTTTACCTGCTGAGCCATCTTGTGGCTCCCCCTTCAGTCTTTAAGCCTCAAAATTAATAATTTAATAAAAAGTATGTATAAATCAAAGACATTCTTTTTTAAATTTATTTTTTATGTGTATGACTGTACTGTCTGCATGTAGGTTTGTGTACCCATGTCGTGCAATGCCACAGAAGTCAGAAGAGGGTGTCAGATTCCCCTGGAACTGGAGTTAAAGATGGTTCTCAGAAGCCATGTGGATGCTGGGGATCGAACCCGGGTCCTCTACAAGAGCAGTCAGCATTCTTAACCACTAGGTCATCTCTCCAGCCCCAGAAAAAGACATTCTTTTTTATTTTTAATTAATTAATTAATTAATTTATTTATTTTGTATGTGTATAAACTTGTTTCACCTCCATGTATGTTAGTTGCACGCATGCTAGAAGAAGACATTAGATCTCCCCCTGGAACTGGAGCTAGAGTCGGCTGTTATCTGCCATGTGGGTCTTTTTTTAGACAGGGTTTACCTATAGACCCAGCTGGCCTGGAACTTAAAGATTTGCCTGCCTCTGCCTCCCAAACGCTGGGATTAAAGGCATGCACTACTACACCCCACACAGCCAGTACTTTTTTTTTTTTATGCTACATCTCCTTATGGTTTCTGGTACTCTACACAGTCAAAGAAACTTCTCTAGTAACATACTATAGAAATGATCCCCGAAAGTATAGTCTTACAGCCAGTACTCTTAACCATTGAGCTGAGCTATCTCTCTGGCCTTATGTGTGGTTTATTTTGCTTTAAGCAAAGCATTCCTCAAACTTGTCATTCTTCTGTGCCTTCTGCGTTCTGGGGTTACAGGTGCAAGCCACCAGGTTCAGCCCCCTTCTGTCATTTTCTGCTCTGTAACTTAAGCAAGTACTGCTATATTTTATTCTTTTTATTTTTTTTTATTTTTTTTAATAAATTTTATTTATTTCTGTATGTGTATGAATGTACTGTCTGCATGCAAGTTTGTGCACCTATGTCGTGCAATGCCACGGAGGTCAGAAGAAGGTGTCGGATTCCCCTGGAACTGGAGTTTTCCTGGAATTGGAGTTTCAGACGGTTCTCGGCCGCCATGTGGGTGCTGGGGATCGAACCCGGGTCCTCTGTAAGAGCGGTCGGCACTCTTAACCGCTAGGCCATCTCTCCAGCCCCGAGAAAGACATTCTAATGTGTAATAGAATACCGGCAGACCAAAAATCCAAAATTTCAAAATAATAATTTTGCCTTTATAGCAAATATCATTTGGTTTTCTAAGTTCTTTGCATAATGATACCCTGATATCCTGTAACTTACATTTATCAGCCTATATAAAGCTGGAGAAGTAACTAGTCTGTATAAAAAGTTAAGCTTTAGGTATGTATGACTTAAAACCAAGATTCAATTCTGACAGTCATGAAACACTCAAGTTATGATATCTGTAAGAGTCAGTATAAAAAATATCAATTCTTAGGGCTGGAGAGATGGCTCAGCAGTTAAGAGCACTGACTGCTCTTGCAGAGGACTCAGGTTTGATTCGATTCCTAGCACCCACATGGCGACTAAGAACGTCTTTAGTGCCGGGTGTGGTGGTGCACGCCTTTAATCTCAGCACTCAGGAGGCAGAAGCAGGCAGATCTCTGTGAGTTCAAGGCCAGCCTGGTCTACATAGCAAGCTCCAGGTCGGCTGGGACTAAAGGGAGACCCTGTCTCAAAAAACAAAAACAAAAAACAATTCTCTCTTAAGGAGAAGGATCAGACATGCAAACATTTCTGTACCCCACAATATCACAGTGGCAGTCAGACTATCATTCTTTCATGTTGCCTCACTCCACACTGCCAAGGAACACTGAAGAGCCAGTGCTAGAGAAGCTAATGACATCCTCCCACTTTTGCCACTGCCCAAGATCATTAGCAATTCCGAACTGATTAATTGCTGAAAGCCCAGTCTTGAAACAGTGTTCAGTTAGAAGAGCAACTACTGAAAAGATCATCTTAATACAGGCTTCAGAATTAATCATGTGTAATATAGTCAGTAGCTTTCATCATAAATTTAACCACACTTCAGCAAGTCTGAATAGAGCTCAAAGTTTTCCTCTTCGCTTGTTTAAAGAAAACATGGACCCAAGCCACTTGTACTTTAATCTGCAGTGTAGAATTACTCAAGGCAAAAAAAATGACTCTAGCCATCTCTAAAAAAGCTGAACTCACAAAACAAATAAGAAATGCTAATTTTCAAACAGGAATTCTAGATGTGTAAACAAAGTGATTAAGAGCCATTTAAATAAACAGGTAAGAATTTCCGAAACAAACTGTTGTCTGGGCATGAGACTGAGATGAGAAAGCAATAGCCATCATCTTGTACAATTTTTTCTTTTTTTTTGGTCTTTTTTTTAAGACAGGGTCTCCCTGTAGCCCCAGCTGATCTGGAACTCTGAGATCTCCCTGCCTCTGCCTTCCAAGTGCTAGGATTAAAGCTGTGTGCCACCATACTGGCCACTGTACTTATATACTGTATCTACCAGGGCCCACGTGTCTTGCTGTGCCCTTTCAGTGGTGGGGCACATCTGGCCGCTGAGAATGCTATGCCTAATCACCACCTACAGAGAAGTTAGGATAGGAAACAGTTGGCTACATTAAGAAAGATACTTCGCTGGCCCGTGGTGGCATGCCTTTAATCCCAGCACTTGGGAGGTAGAGGCAGGCGGATCTTTGTGAGTTCAAGGCCAGCCTGGTCTACAAAGTGAGTTCCAGGACGACCCTGTCTCGAAAAAAAAAAAAAAAAAAAAAAAAAAAAAAAAAAAAAAAGCTACTTCAAAATGATTTCATTCTCTCTCACTGTGCAACAAATGGCATCTGCTATTAAATTCAATTGTATTCTATTATTTTTTTAAAATACTCATTTTATTATTATAATAACAATTAATTGTAGGGGAAGTAAATTTTCCAGGATGCTTGAAATTTAGAAGCAGCTTAAAGTGGAACAAGGGTTCAGTAGTCTTAATGTTGTTATGGGAATTTTTCCATAATGTGAAACAATTCACATTTCTGGCACAGGAGACCAAGGAGATGGCCAAATCCTAATAAGTGAGGGTTGTTACAGAGCAGAAGAGACAGGGAAGGCTATTGAAGAGCTGTCTTTTTTTTTTTTTTTAATTTTTATTTATTTTTGTATGTGTATGAATGTACTGTCTGCATGTAGGTCTGCGCACCCGTGTCGTGCAATGCTGCGGAGGTCAGAAGAGGGTGTCGGATTCCCCTGGAACTGGAGTTCTCCTGGAAGTGGAGTTTCAGACGGTTCTCAGCCGCCATGTGGGTGCTGGGGATCGAACCCGGGTCCTCTGCAAGAGCAGTCGGTGCTCTTAACCGCTAGGCTATCTCTCCAGCCCCTGAAGAGCTGTCTTACAAGCCAAGATAAAGACAAACAAATCCTAGAGAAATGCCAGTCTGTCGGTATTCTTAGAACCCATCTCCATGTAGTTAGACATTTTGTAAATTCACTCATATATGAACTGAGGAGGGAAAAAAGATGGTTCTTGGGGAGAAGAGCTACATCTAGTTCCTTTTTAAATAAAAAAAAAAAATTCTAATATAATCAGAAAACTTTGTATAATACCCCACAGTGTACCTAGTACTCATTATTTTCTCAAATAGATTTCTTCATACAGGTTACTTGCCGCTAGTATTTCTATAAATATTAAGCGGTATAAGTTACGTCTCAACCATTAAGGAGATATGTATGAATACACTCACTACTTCTTTGTCGGTCAAGCCTGAAACCACCATGGATATTCTTCTATTGTCTCCTTCTTTTGAAGAAGTCAATCCTGGCTTTGTCTTGGTCATAATTTCTGCAAGTGCAGTACCAGTAGCAGGAGCTGGACTCTTAGAATGTTCTGGAACTTGACACTGGGATATTTTCAAGGCAGAGGTTGAAGTTGGTACACTGCAAATATGACGTAGCTCTGGAGTTTTCTCTTCAGAGAGCTCAGACTCAGGGTCTCCTTTATAAGAGAAAAGGCTGACTTCAGATTCCATGTATGGCATTCCCTCTGCAAGGAAGACAGTAAACAGTAAGTTTGGAATTCAAGGTTCCAGTCTTTGCCAAGAATTAAAAAGACCCATGAAGTTAAGTGTAGAGGAGTCAGGAGCCACTAGTGGAAGTACAGTGGCCTAACTTTCCTACACAAAAACCTTAAAATGCATTAACAATTTCAGCAAATAATTGCAATTTTAGAAATGCAGTCTTAAGGAAATAGAAATAAAAGATGTATGCAAAGAATTGATGACAGGGAGGGACAGTCACTCCAACACTGTTTATAAAAATATAATTTTGGAGCCGGGCGTGGAAGGTACACCTTTAATCCTAGCACTTGGGAGGCAGAGGCAGGAAGATCTTTGTGAATTCAAGGCTAGCCTGGTCTACAGAGTGAGTTCCAGGCTAGCTGGGGCTACATGGAGACCCTGTCTCGAAAAGACCAAAAAAAAAAAAAAATTTTTTTTGAAATGACCTAAATGTCCAGAAAGCTCAAGTAAATTATGTTATACCCATTCTAACGGAGTAGTCTTTCACTACTGCACTTTCCTTTTACTATTTGTTTTTTATTTTTGTATGTGTATGAATGTACTGTCTGCATGTAGGTTTGAGAACCCATGTCATGCAATGCCGTGGAGGTCAGAAGAGGGTGTCGGATTCCCCTGGAACTGGATGGAGTTAAAGATGGTTCTCAGCCACCGTGTGAGTATTCGGACATCAGAAGACAACTTGCAGCACGTGGTTCCCTTTCTACCCTGTGGGTCCTGGGGAATCAAACTCAGGTCATTAGACTTGGTGGTAAGTGTCCTTACCCAATGAGCCATTTTGCCCAGCCCAGAAACATTTATTTTATTTAGTCAGACCTAGTAGCATAGCTACTCAAGAGGCAGGAGGATAGGATAAGTTAAAGGCCTATCTGGGCTACAAAGAGACATTTTTTTTGCAAATTTCATATGATATTTTTATTTATTTATTTTATTTATTTTTGTATGTGTATGAATGTACTGTCTGCATGCAGGTCTGTGCACCCGTGTCGTGCAATGCTGCAGAGGTCAGAAGAGGGTGTCGGATTCCCCTGGAACTGGAGTTCTCCTGGAATTGGCATTTCAGATGGTTCTTGACTGCCATGTGGGTGCTGGGGATTGAACCCCGGTCCTCTGTAAGAGCGGTCGGTGCTCTTAACAGCTAGGCCATCTCTCCAGCCCCTCATATAATATTTTTATATTTAGATTCCTTCCAGTATCTATACCCCACTTTTTAACTCCCCACCCAATTTCTGTACTCTAATATATATAGACTATAATAGTTGCTCTGATACAATTTTAATAGATACTTTAAAATCTATCATATATCTATCTACCTACCTGTCTGTCTATCTATCTATCTATCTATCTATCTATCTATCTATCTATCTATCTATCAATATCTGGTCAGGTTTCTATATGGTAACTTTAAGATGATTTTATTTTGACTGATTGATTGGCTGAGATAGGTCTTGCTACACCGTCACTGATGAAACTGGCCTTGAACCCTTTGGGTGAAGCAGTCCTCCTGCGTCAGCCACTCAAGTAGTATGTCTGACTACACAGACATGTATCACCACACTCTGTTTATGAGTGTATGCTAAAAACAAAACTTTTCATTGTTGACTGGATAGGAATATCGGCAAGTTTAAATACTCTTCATTTTGGATTTAGTATATTGTAGAAGTTGGGGCAGGCAGTGAACACATAGGACGTCCATAAAGAAGGAAAAGGTTGAAATTATGACAAATACATCATTTTTTTCCAGGGGAGGGTGTGTCTTTTTGAGACAGGGTCTTCTGTAGCCCAAGCTGTCCTGGAACTCACTCTGTAGACCAGGCTGGCTTTGAACTCACAGAGATCCACCTGCCTCTGCCTCCCGACTGCTGGGATTAGTGGTGTGAGAAACCACGCCAAGCACCATTACATTTTTTTACTACGAAAATCAATAGATGTCATGAGCACATTAAAAACAGCACATTTTTGAAGCATTTCAGAACTCTATCTGGAATTAAGTTAAGTAGAAGGTATGAGATTCCTGAAATGACCCCAATGTACATAGCCAAATACCACATTTGATGCTAAATAGCCCCTTTTATGATAATGTGGTTTTGAAGATTAATTAAAAACTTTCTTACTTTGATTTAAAACCCATAAAACAGACCATTTTCTAAAAGTGATTTATAGGGCATAAAAAAACTCATTTATATTCATTAATTCATTAAAAAATAGCTTGCTTTGGGATTTGACCTATTTTCTAATAAAGGGCAGCCCAAATCTTTATTCTAGGGTCTTTTTTATTTTGGGTCTCACTAAATATCCCCAGCTGCCTGGGCACTTACTATATAGACCAAGAGTGGTGTTGAACTCACAGAGATCCATCTGCTTCTGCCCCTTGAATGCTGGGATCACAGATGTATCATCACACCTGGTACTATCCTAGGGTGTTAAAATTCTAATAGCTGAAATAAAATATTTAGATGACACCAAGATTCTCCCACATTCATCATAACTGTTAGTCAAACAAATATAAATTTACAACTGCAGTATGTTTTAAATAAATGGATTAAAACTCAAGTTATTTCTCAAAACTGGGCTGAAGTGCAACAAACATCCATGATAAACTACTACATTTGAAAGTTGACTGTTGCCAGCCATGGTGGTGCATGGTTTTAATGCTAGCACTTGGGAGGTTTTAATGCTAGCACTTGGGAGGCAGAGGCAGGAAGACCTTTGTTGAGTTCAAGACCAGCCTGGTCTACAGAGTGAGTTCCAAGGCAGCTGGGGCTAACAGGGAGACCCTGTCTCAAAAAGACCAAAACAAACAAACAAAAAAAAACTGTCTAGAACATATTTATATTGGATACAGAGTGAATAAAGTGTTTTTCCATTAAAGAAGATGAAGTATTACCAAAATCTTGCCTTCGCAAGCAAGACTGCTCTGTGAAGATCCATGGTTCACATGACTTCTCTGTTTCAACGACCTTAATGAGCTCCTCTTGAGATGGGAAGTTTCTGTTTTGAAGACTCCCAGACTGACTGTGTGCAGAGCACCCATTACCTACCAATGGAGATTTAAAAGGGAAAGGCCTGGAAAGATGAACGAAAGGAGGAAATCGTCACTACCAATTCAGAAAGGCCTAATCATAATTCCTGGGCAGCCAAACCATAAGTGAAAACAGCTTATTGTCAGATAAATAAGGAATGACCAGCAAAAGAAGGGCCTGTGCAACAAGGCTAGACGTTTGGATTCAGGCTGCCTGCCAACACACCCTAGCTGACATATAACATCTCCCCTTAGGAGCTGGTCTGAGGCAGTATATATGCTAATATCTCCACATTTTATTTCTACCCAACTGTGGCAGAATCTATAGTATCATCCTTATTTCATGATTTTCTCTCTCTCTCTTTGGGTCTTTCTGAGATAGGGTCTCCCTGTAGCCCCAACTGTCCTGGAACTTACTATGTAGACCAAGCTGGCCTCAAACTCACAGGGATCCCTCTGCCTCTTGTAGGCCACCATGCCTGGCATAGTCTTTCATTAAAAAAAACAAAACCAAAAAAAAAAAAAAACCCCCCCAACAAACAAAAACACTTACATTATTTTTATTATTATTTGTGAATGATGTCTTGCTATGTATGTAATGCACCAGTGTGTTCAATGCCCACAGAAATACGATGGCATTGGTCCCGGAACTGGAAGTTTGAGATGTTATAGCCATCATAGTGTGGTATTGGAAA
>VZQC01003773.1:268971-303928 GCA_009823505.1 Rhizomys pruinosus | reverse complement strand
TTTCAGGAAGAGGGTGTGGATTCCCCTGGAACTGGAGTTAAAGACGGTTCTTCAGCCGCCATGTGGTGCTGGGATGAACCCGGGTCCTCTGCAAGAGCGGTCGGCGCTTAACTGCTAGGCCATCTCTCCAGCCCGCGCAACACTGTTTTTAATTCAAGATGGGATCCTACCACTTACTGCTCCATTTCAAGAAGAGGTAAGATTAAAGTATCTGATAAGCAAAGAACTTATGCACATAAGGAATTTTCCAAAATATACATTTCCTCACCACCACTTTTAGAATTAATACTGATGGCTATTTTAAAGGTAGGGGGGAAGGAGGAAGGAAACTGTTTTATCCGTTACATCTTTCTTCTGATCCTCAAAGATGACTTTGTCCTTCACTAAAAATAAGCCATTTTCTTTCTACTTCTTTTTTTTTTTAATTTTTTTATTAACTTTTTTATTTATTTCTGTATGTGTATGAATGTACTGTCTGCATGCAAGTCTGTGCACCCGTGCGTGCAACACCGTCGGAGGTTCAGAAGAGGTCTCGATTCCCCTGGAACTGGAGTTCTCCTGGAATTGGAGTTTCAGACGGTTCTCAGCGCCATGTGGGTGCTGGGATCGAACCGGCTTCCTCTGTAAGAGCGGTCGGCGCTCTTAACCGCTAGGCTATCCTCACCTCCAGCCCTCTTTCTACTTCTACACCAAGTTCATAGCTCTCAGGAGGTGTTTATAATCAGACAATGCACTTGCAGTTTCATAAAGATTTCCATTGCTACTCTGAAACTGTGTTGCTGCCAGTGTCTGCAGCAACGCCATTGCCACCACGTGGTACTCCTGAGTACTTACATCACTCATCAAACCAAGACCTTGTCTTGGTAAACTAGGAATGAAACCCATACAGACAGCTGACCAATGCTTCAGAAGCTGAATTAATCAGCACTGTCACAGCTACCCCATCTAACCTCTAAGTGGCAATTACACCAGAAAATCAGAAAAAAAATAGATCTGCCTGCCTCATCAGTGCTGGGATCAAAGGCGTATACCACGACTGGCAGGAAAAAAATTGTTTAAATGTATTTATGTATTTTTTTAAATGTTTTTTTTTTTTTTGAGACAGGGTCTCCCTTTTAGCCCCAGCTGGCCTGGAGCTCACTCTGTAGACCAGGCTGGCCTTGAACTCACAGAGATCTACCTGGATCTGCCTCCTGAGTGCTGGGATTAAAGGCTTGTACCACCACGGACAGCCTTTATTTTTATTTTATGTATATTAGCATATTGCCTGTATGTATGTAAATGCACTCATGTTGTGCAATGCCTGAGGAGGACAGAAGAGGGCGTCAGAACACCCTGATATTCGAGTTGCAGACAGTTGTTAGCTACCATGTGGTTGCTGAAAACCGAACTGTTATCTTCTACAAGAACAGCCATTTCCTGCTGAGCATCTAACTACCCGGAACTTGGAAAATTCTTGTCTTTCAAAACCCAGCTTAAGTCTTTGGGTGATAGGTGTGATTGTAAATGCCTTTAATCTCTGTACTCAAGAGGCAGAGGCAGGCCCTGTCTCAACATGTAAAAAGATCATGTATTAGGGCACAGAATTCCCATTACTTGGCTTATGTTCTAGTTTCTCTTCAATTGCTGTGACAAAACATTCTGACCAATATGAACTTGGGAAGGAAAGGGTTCATTTGGCTTATATCTCCCGAGTCACAGTTCATCACTTAGGGAGCCCAACGTAGAAACTCAGGGAAGGAACCTGGAGGTAGGAGCTGAAGCACAGGCCACGGAGGAACATTGCTCACTGGCCTGCTCACCTGGCCCGTCCTCAGCTTGCTTTCTTATACAGTACAGAACCACCTGCTCAGGGTGGCACTGCAATAATCAAGGAAATGCCCTGCAGACCTGGCCACAGGCCAGTCCAATGGAGGAAATTCCTCAATTGAGGCTCCCTCAACTCAGTTGTGTCAAGTTGACACTAAAGCTATTCAACACAGCTTATGTGGCCAATTTGTCAGTATACTGAGGGGAACACATGTCTTTCTTTTTTTTCTTTTTCTTTTTATAATTTTATTTATTTCCGTATGTATATGAATGTACTGTCTGCATGCAAGTCTGTACACCCGTGTCGTGCAATGCCACAGAGGTCAGAAGAGGGTATCGGATACCCCTGGAACTGGAGTTCTGGAATTGGAGTTTCAGACGGCTCTCGGCCGCCATGTGGGTGCTGGGGATCGAACCCGGGTCCTCTGTAAGAGCGGTCTGCGCTCTTAACCGCTACGCCATCTCTCCAGCCCCACATGTCTTTCTTGAGAGGAAGAAGCTTGCCTTGTTTTGTTTTTGAGACAGGGCTATATATTCCAGGCTAGCTCCAAACCAGAGATCTTCCTGCCTTAGCCTTCCTTGTACTGGGAATTATAGGTTATAGGGTTAGAGGTATGCAATAGGTGTGCACAACCATGCCTGGTCCCTTGATCATTTTTGTCTTTCCAATGCCTAGAAGAATATATGTTCTCAGTAAACATTTTTTATTTTGGTCTTTTTGAGACAAGGTCTCCCTGTAGCCCCAGCTGGCCTTGAACTCAAGAGATCCACCTGCCTCTGCCTCCCAACTGCTGGGATTAAAGGCTTTGTGACACCACGTCCAGTTATATGTTCTCAGCAAATATTCAATACAAAAATGAGTCAATGAATCATTAAAGTCAATTAGTATTTGGTTAAAAAAAAAGTTGGGGATGGGCATAGTGGCACATACTATTGATACCAGCAATCAGGAGACAGAGGCAAGTGGATCTCTGAGTCCAAGGCTGCCCCCTATACATAAGGAGTTACAGGACAGCCAGAACCTTATCTCAAAACTAACAAACAAAAAAACAAATAACCACATCTCCCCAGGAGATATGGGATGGAGCAGGATATCTGCCAGATAGCTCAAGGAATAGTGTGCCACCAAGCCTAACAACCTGAGCTTGATTCCCAGCACTACATGGTGTGAGGAGAGAAATGACTACCAAAAGCTGTCCTGTGACCCTGAACTTCAAAGCACACACACAAATACAAATTTAAAAAATAAATAAGAGGAGGGGCTAGAGAGATGGCCTAGGGGTTAAGAGCACCGATTGCTCTTACAGAGGACCTGGGTTCGATTCCCAGAACCCACATGGCGGCCGAGAACCGTCTGAAGCTCCAATTCCAGGAGAACTCCAGTTCCAGGGAAATCCGACACCCTCTTCTGACCTCCGCGGCATTGCACGACATGGGTGCACAGTCTTGCATGCAAACAGTACATTCATACACATACAGAAATAAAAATTAATTAAAAAAAATTAAAAAAAAAATAAATAAGAGGGAACTTCAACTACCACAGGAGCTGGAGAAGCAGATCAGCTTAATCCTTCTAAAGAATTACTATGTATTCTACATAGAACACTATGGTATGACTACACATATAACTGTAAGAAGTTTTCAAACTACAAAAGATAAATAAAATGAAAATCATGTAACAGCCAGGTTCTATGACAAAGATAATGCTTTTCCCAAGATTGTCCTGCCTTAGGTATGGGCAGTCACATGCTGTGGATATAACAAGTTGTTGTGCCCTGCAAAAGGAGCCAAATTTTGGCCTCAATTATTAGGTTCAGGAATGAAGACTGTGTTCCCTTCCCGTCCCTTCCTTCCTTCCTTCCTTCCTTCCTCCTTCCTCCTATTCTTCACTTTCCGGTCCTTCTTCCTTCCTCGTTTTTGCCTTATTTTTTTTTTTTGTCTTTCGATACAGGGTCTCCCATATACCATCTGCCTGCCTTGCCACCCAAGTGCTAGGATTAAGAGGCATGGCCACCACGCCCCCTCCCCTCCCTCCGCCCTCCCTCCCTCCCTCCTCCATCCATCCATCATCCATACATCCATGCCATCCAGTCCTCCAGCCATCCATCATGTTATAATGTACTGTCAGCATGTAGGAGTCGGTGCACCCATGTCGTGCAATGCTGTGGAGGTCAAGAAAGAGGGTGGTCCGATTTCCCCTGAACGGGAGTTATGAAGACGGTTCTGTTGCGATGTGGGTCTGGGGTACCGGTTTGCAAAGTTTCATTGGGCGCTCTTAAACCGCTAGGGCCATCTGCTTCCAGCCCTGCACATCCTTTTAAAAAGAAGAAAAAAATAAGCTGAGTGTGGTGGTGTGGCACGCCTTTAATCCTAGCACTTAGGAGGCGAGAAGGCCCAGCGATCTTTGTGAGTTCCAGGCAGCCTGGTCTAAGAAGTGACTTCCAGGCCAGTGGGGGCGTACAGGGTGAGACCTGTCTTGAAAAGAAATGAAAAAAATATAGCCAAGGCATGATGGGCGCATGCCGTTAAAATCCCAGCACTCAGGAGGCGGAGGAAGAGCAGGCGGATCTTCTGTGATTCAGGCCAGCCGGGTCTACGAGTAAAGTTCCGGCCACCCTGGGGTTTTTAGGCAACAGCTGCCAAAACAACCAAAAAAAAAAAAAAAAAAAAAAAAAGACTAGAGGTAAGGTAGACAGATAAACAAAAGGAAACAATAAACAAGAAAAAACAAAAACAAAAAATGAAATAGTCCCCTTCATATTGTTCAAATATCTCACTGTGTGAAGAATAAATACATCCCCTTGATATGCATTCAACATTTTGCTATGGGGCAAGTAGGTTTTCAAGATCTGGGTTATTCATTAAATTAACCGTTTAGTGGTTTCTCTCATGAGCTACTTACTAATGGTGGTATACATGTCTGGTGCTGTTTGACTGCGTTAATGCCCCCAGGGCTCAGTATTTGAACACTTGGCCTATGGGCCCCATCCCAGTTTGGGATGGTCATGGAATCTAGTATGTATAACCTTGCTGGAGGAAGTAAATCCTTGGGGGGCTGGGGGTGGAGGGGGTGAGATGTCACAATCTTGCCCCCACTTCCAGTTCCTTATCTGTTTTGTGTTGGCAGTTGAAGATGTAAGCTCTCATTTTCAATCAGATCCTATGTGTCAAACCCTGGCGCTGGGCGTGGTTGCGCGCCCACACTTTAAAGAATTTATCCCAGCACTTGGGAGGCAGAGGCGAGTGGACTTCTGTGAGGTCAAGGCCAGCCTGGTCTAACGAGTGAGTTCAGGACAGCTGAGACTAAAAAAAGGAGACCTGCACTAAATGAAAAAAAAAAAAAAAAAAAAAAAAAAAAAAGATAATAAATATATTATAATTATATAATAATATACTACTGGATGCAAAGGGCATCACAGAAATGTTCACATGACCTTTTACCTGAGTGGATAAAATGTCACTCTGTGAGCAGTCGTCACTCTGTGAGCAATCATCAGACAAGCTTGTTTCACTTGCATATATAGATGCTGCTTCACCTTAAATGATAAAAACAGAAGAAAGGATGGAAAAACAGATCATGAACTCGCCAACTCCCATTGTCTGTTCCTGACAATACTTACTTCACCTCATGTCACCTAAATGATTAAATTCCTTGCTTTTGGGAAATTGAGGTTTCCTCTTAGAAATCCTACAATAATCAGAAGCAGAGCCAAGCATAATAGTGCACATCTCTAATCTTGGCACTCAGGAAGCAGACCTCTATGAGTTTGAGGCCAACCTGGTTTTCTGAGCAAGCTCTAGGCTATCCAGGGCTATATACTGAGACCAGCTAAAAACCCCCCACAAAAACAGAAACAAAAACCCCCACAAAACTAGAAGCAAGTCCATTAACAATGAGTCAAATCCACTAACTACAAGATCATTAGTCATTCAGTCAGATATTCTAGCTGCATGAAAGAATTTATAAAGGATTTTTTAATTTAGATTAATTTTTATGAATATCAGTATTTTGCCTACATGTATGTGTGACCATGTTGTACAATCCCCACAGAGGCCAGAAGACGGCACTAGATCTCCTAGAACTGGAGTTAATGATAGTTGTTAGCTATCACATGGGTGCTGGGAACTGAACCTGGGTACTCTCCAAGAGCAGCAAGCACTCTTAACTGCTATCTCCCCACCTCATTATTTGCATTACATACAAACATGTATATTGGATTTTTTTCTTTTGGTTGTTACTGTTTTTGAGACATGGTCTCCCTGTAGCCCACTTGGCTTGGAACTTGTTACATAGTCCAGGCAGGCCTTGATCTCACAGATTTGTCTGCCTCTGCCATTCTTGTTACTTTTATGTATACATGTGTCTGTCTGTGTGTAGGTATGTGCACATGAATGCAATTCCAGATCCCCTGATGTGGGTGTAGGAACTGAACTCAGGTCCTTTGCAAGAGCAGTACACTGTTAACTGAACCATCTCTCTAGCTCCATGAACTTTAAGGTTAACCTTAGAAGGAATACCTTTCATGTTTAAGTAGCAGTTAACTGTACTTGGAAACCTGTAAAATGTGCTTACCTCAAAACAGAAACATTTGCTCATTTCTTTTTTTTTTTTTTGGTCTTTTTGAGACAGGGTTTCCCTGTAGCCCCAGCTGTCCTGGAACTCACTATGTAGACCAGGCTGGCCTTGAACTCACAGAGATCCACCTACTTCTGCCTCCCAAGTGCTAGGACTAAAGGCATGCGCCACCATGCCCGGCTCATTTAGTTCATTTCTGTAAGTAGAATGGGGCAAATTAACAAACAAAAAATCTGGTTTCAATACCTAAATCTGAATTAACAGTCTCCTCTTCTTGGTCATTATAGTCTTCTGGAGCAGTTTCCATTTCTTCATCACTTGAAATCAATTCTTTGTCACTAACTTCCTGGTTCTCAGACTGGTAACTCATTTGTGTAAGAGGATTAAACAAGGGATCTTGGAAGTTCCTATTTGTAGTTACATCTTCTACTTCACTGTACTGTGAAGAGAACATGCTAACAGAGCCTCTTCCTTCCTCACTAAGGTAATGTTCTTGAGTTGCCTCTGCTAAGATCACCTCATTATTATAGTCCTTTAAGTTATTCTTCAATGGTGCTTGGCTCTCTGTCTTCTCTGACACTACACTATACTCTGTCACTACAGGGCTATGTCTGGTAGGTTGAGATGTACTAGTTACTTTGCCAAGTAAGTGCTGGAAGCAGGGAAGATCTTCATCCTCACTAGGTAAATGCTCTTCTGGGGTCTCTAATTTCCTAGACTCTCTTTGATGACTTCCAGCCAGTGATGTATGGGTTGAAAGGATAGGGCTCTTGTTGAAATCTCTTCTCAGGACACTTCTAGTAAAAACAGCAGACATTTCCATTTTGTCACCTTCCCCATAACTAGTATTTTCTTCTAGTTCATTATCAAACAGGTCATCAGGTGTCTCAGAACAAATCTGAGAAACACTGCTGCTTTTTACAGTTTGTTCTAGCTTATCTGTAACTAGTCTTGGAGAAAAGTTTGCACTACCAGCTTGGGCTTCTCCTTGCTTTTTTATTTCAGGATGTTTATAATCACTTATAGGAAAACTTTGCTTATAGATTTCAGGCTGCATAAGACTTATTCTAAGCATAGTGCTTAACTTAGGCCCTCTGTTTCTACCTAACTGTTCCTCAATGTTTTCTTCACTGGGACCTACTTCACTAACACTGTCCAAACTAGTTGATTTACAGGCATTTTCTCTGCTATTTTGGCTAATTGTGTGTGTTGGACTTTCAACAACGATCCCATAGTCCACTGCCCTTTCAGTTGATAATGAATATTCCTCAAATTTTTCCTCTGACAGATTTTTTTTATGGCCAGTTTTTACAGATGACCTGATGGAAGAAAGTGATTGTTTAAGATAAGGGTTTTGCGAAACTCCAGGTTTATCTTCAGAGATGAGTTCACATTCACTGCCTCTAAACCAAGATGATGGATAAAGCCTAGAGACTTCTGTACACTTCACATCATCACCTGACTTATCTTCCTGACAAACCATAGGAAAGCCCACTGTGGTATTAACTGCCTGTACATGACTGGTTTTAGATTCTTCCTGACCCTGATTTTTTTCTTTTTGCTCACACTCAATCAGTTTTGGATTTAGCTTCCTTAAGGACGCAGAGTGGGCACAGACTGTTGTAGACAACTTTTCTGGATTTGAAACTAGAGCAAATGACTGACGTTTTGAAACTTGGAATATGTTCTGTAAGTACTGAGTATCAAGTTCACTGTCTTCCATTTCTACGCTTGTCTCCTGAATGTGGTTAAGTTCACGTTTCAATGGATGCTTGAAGCTTCCTGTGCCATTTCCAGTATCTTTAGAATCACAGATAGGTTCCTTGGGCTTTTCACATGCTACATACTGAGCCATACACTGATTTGATCCTGCTTTTGCATTCCTGAGAGTGTTATGCTCCAATAATGAGACACTGTTCTGGGTGTCATAATCTGTATCAGGGACCAGTGAAATGCTGCTGCTCTCTGCAGTGTCTCTTTCAGATGAATCCTTTTCTCCACTTAGCACAGGGTCTTTGAGCTCTTTAGTACTACTGTGTGCTTTGCTGTTTTCAAGTTTCTCTATTTCTTTTCTCTGAGGGCTAGGACTGACAAATTCTTGAGGTTTATTAGAACCTGAACGGTTATTTAATAAGACAGGTGTCCTTGTTAATTTTAGTTCTGAGAAAGCATCATTGGCACTTCCCTTACTTACTTGTTCATCTGGTTGGTTATTCTTGTTTGAGCCAGCTGTAGGTTCTGCATCTTTTATGAGTTGAGGCTTTTTTTCATGACTGACTGGCATGTGGTTGGAAGTATTTTCCTTTGTTTCTTCACTGCTAGTACAACTACCAATTTGAAGTGTAGTATGAGTAGGTGGGCCTAGATTCCCACTGACTTTCCTGTTAATAGACTTCCTCCTGAGCCGATTCTTAGGTGCTTTTGAATTGTGGACACTTAATTCTAGTTCCAAATTGCTTATACTATTATTGCTTATAGGTTCGGCTTCAGTTCTGAAAGCAGAATTTTTTTCCAATGATTCTACTGGGTTAGCATTGTTCTCTTTCTCAACATTATCACGTTTTGCTTTTGTCTCATGACCACTACTGGTAATATTTATCACTTGACCATTCTGCTCCATTTGGTCAGTTCCCTGATTCATATTTTCAGAAGTCTTTTGAACAACTGTTAAATCTGCTTTCTTGATAAAATCCTCAGGATGAAGGCATGATGAAGTTCTCCTTTTGCGTTTTAATTTATTTGTGAAGGGATGCTCTTGTGATATCTGTGGTTTTGTAGCAAATGTTCCTAAAACTTCAGTTGCACGGTTCCAGTTGGGAAGGCTTCCTTTTCTCGGATAGGTTTTCCCAAATATTTTATCTTTGATAGTACTCATATCTACTGGTTTGGAGCAGACTGTTTCACTTCTATATGCTGAAGCATTATGAGGATTGGAAGCCAGTAAGACCATTTTCTCTGAAGAAGCAGAACATGCATCTACTTCACTTGAAGCCTCTAACATCGCAGCAACTTCAGCATTAGCCTCGTGCCTCCTATCAGATGTACCATTAGAAGTTAACATTTCACCACTTTTGGAAAACCACTCATTAACTTTCTGCATGGTGCTATTTAACATTATCCGAGGAGTATCTTGGGTACCTCTAGGATTCTCAGAGCACGGAGACTTCTGTTTATCCCATTCTTTTCTCTCATAGCAGGGATCAGCATTCAGATCTACCTTTTCCTTCATGCTGGGACTCTGGCTATCACTGCATGCTTCCTTACTTTTAGCCCATCTGCTCTGTTGGCTCCTTGCTAAGCCAGACTGTTTGCTTTTATTACGGAGTTCAGCCTTTTCTGCATTCATTCTGCCATTCTCATGCTGTAATGAGCTGGCATGAATATCTGTGCCACATGGCTCCACATGCAAGTTTGAAGTAGAAGTACCCTGATACTTTCCCAGATGCCTCTCAACTGCACGATTCGCAGTGGTGTTCAAATCTTTATTACTGGATTGATGATGTTCAATATTTGCTATGTCCTCAGAAAACTCACAAGCAGCTGAAAAAAAAAACAAAAACAAAAACAAAAACCCAAAAACCAAGGTGCATAAGAATCGAATTATCATGAGAAAATACATACCTAATACAACTTGTGAGTAGAAGTCAATTCACTAGCTTATTTTTTAGGGAAACTAAGACCACAACTACCAAGTATACTGAAGATATAGCTCAAACTCTTTCAAGTAATTACTACTTATCTTGAATCTGCTTATTTCCAAACAAGATAATTAGACCACATTTCCTATTCCTCTAATCTCTGAGAGTGAATTAAAAGCAAATTATTTAATCAACAGGCATCTAGCTCTGTTTTTGTTTGCAGGCTCCTGTGCTCTAGATTTAAAAACCAGCCTATGCCTGAAGTGGTGGCGCCACTTTAATCTTAGCACTTGGAAGTCAGAGGTAAGCAGATCTCTGTGAGATCCAGGCAGGCCTGGTCTACGCACAAAGAGTTTCAAGCCAGCTGGGGGTACAGGAACACCCCCAATCTCCAACAAACAAACAAACAAACAAACAAACAAACCCCAAGCAAATAAACAATGCCCCCCCAACCCAAACAAAACAAAATCCAGCTAACAGATGAATTTGGTGACTCACATCTGTATTTCCAGTACTCAGGAGGTTAAAGGGGAAATAATAATAGATTAAAGCTAGTCTAAAGTGCCATATTAAATAAGTAAATAAAGATGGGAATGGTGGTGCATGCCAGCTCTTGGGAGGCAGAGGGAGACGGATCTCTGTGAGTTTAAGGCCGGCCGGGTCTACATAGCGAGTTCCAGGCTAGCCAGGGCTACAGGGACACCCTGTCTCAAAGAGACAAAAAAAAAAAAGTAAATGAAGGATATAAACAAAAACCAGTTGGCAAAAAATAAACAGACCAATTCAGAGTGGTTAACAGTGTATGCTTATAATCCCAGCAACTTAGAGGCTAAAGCAAGGGAATGATGAGATCAATTAGGACCACTATGGGTTATATGGTAGGACAGTCTCAACCAAAAAAAAAAAAAGGGAAATATCAACACTCCATTGCACAGGATATCATAATGACATCAGTCTAGGACCACTGACTATGACATCAGAGGAAAAAGGGTTTCTTTGGGTCTTTTTGTTGCTATTGTTTTTTGAGACAGGGTCTTGGTCTTCCTGTAGCCCCAGCTGACTTGGAACTTGCTATGTAGACCAGGATAGCCTCAATCTCACAGAGATCCACTTGCCTCTGACTCCTGAGAGCTGGGATTAAAGGTCCGACCTGCCATGCTTGGCAAAAAAAGATTTAACTCCGTCAAAAGATGTCGTGAATTACAAATGCTGCAAATGGTCTTCAGAGTAATCTAATTATAGTATGCATCTACCTACGTCTCCAGTGCCATTAAGTCAGGAAGACTTGCCATTACCCTTTTTTGCAGAATCCAAACTGGCCTCAGACTTGGATCCTTGAGGAATGATTTCTAATAATCCTTGGTCTCTCACACTAAAGAGAAAAAGGCAGAAACCCTAATGAGAAATTCTAGTTACATGTTCATAGAACTGTCAAATGAGTAAAGTCATATATTTTAGCTTCTCTAAATAGAGTTATAATAGCTGGGTAATCTTCTAAAATCTGTTCTCCTTTAACTTCTAGTAAAAATGAGATGTTGAAACACACACACACACACACACACACACACACACAAGCTGGGTGTGGTGCACGCCTTTAATCCTAGCACAGGAGGAAGAGGCAGGTGGATCCTTGTGAGTTCAAGGTCAGCCTGGTGAGTTCCAGGTTCCAGGACAGCTGGGGCTACAGGGAGACCCTGCCTCGAAAAGACAAAGAGAGAGAGAGAGAGAGAGAGATTGATTCAGCCGGGTGAGATGGCACACACACACTTTTTTTTTTTGTCCTTTTGAGACAGGTCTCCCTTTTGTCCCAGTTGGCCTGGAGCTCACTATGTAGACCAGGATGGCCTTGAACTCATATAGAGATTTGCCTGCCTCTGCCTCCTGAGTGCTGGTATTAAACGCTTGTGCCACCACCACACCTGGCTGGCACACATACTCTTTTATTTATTTATTTATTTATTTAGGTCCTTTCAAGACAGGGTCTCCCTGTAGCCCCAGCTGTCCTGGAACTCACTCTGTAGACCAGGCTGGCTTTGAACTCACAAAGATCCACCAGCCTCTGCCTCCCAAATGCTAGGATTAAAGGCGTGTGCCACCATGCCCGGCTTGGCACACACGCACTCTTAATCTCAGCATTTGGGAGGTAGAGGCTGGCAGATTTCTGGGTTCCAGGCCAGTGAGGACTACACAGTGAAACCATGCATCAAAAACAAAGGGACCAGCCAAAGACTGAGAACAGGCAGTCACAAAGATCGGGGCATTATTATAAATCACTGCTTTAAGGATATGCAAATAGGACTAATATTTACCCACCAAGGCTCAGGAACCATTTTAGAAGAGGAGATAGAATTTAAGAATCAGAGTCAGGGAGGACCAGAGTAAACTTGTCTTCTAAACAGGACAGGAGGGTACTGCTGCACTCAAAACTAATAGCTGCTTGCATAAGACCTACACAAGATCAAGGTAGTCAATATTCTGGCATGGAGGGAGAAAGTGTTCATGGACCCTCACCCCTAACTGAGGAACTATGGACAGCTGATGGTTTCTGGGAAAGGGAAGGTGAAGTTTAAGGGGGTGGGCCCCGATACGGGGACATGTTCCACTGGATGGCCACACCCAGGATTGTATGGGCAGCACAAAATGGACTGGATGGGTTACTTAAAAAAAAGGGCTGGGCGTGGTGTCCCACCCTTTTAATCCCAGCACTTGGGAGGCAGAGGCAGGTTGATCACTGTGAGTTCAAGGCCAGCCTGGTCTACAGAGTGAGTTCCAGGACAGCTGCAACTACAAGGAGTACCTGTCTCAAAAAGACCAAAAAAAAAGAGGGCCATGAGGTTGGAGTGGGGCTAGTAGAGAAGAGAGGTAGGAATAGATGAGAGGAATTAAGAGTGAAAATAATCAAAATATGTTGTATGAAATTCTTGAAAAATATTTTTGGTCCTTTGAGACAGGGTCTCCCTGTAACCCCAGCTGTCCTGGAACTCACTGTGTAGACCAGGCTGAACTTGAACTCAAATATCCACCTGCCCCTGCCTCCTAAGTACTGGGATTAAAGGTGGGTACCACTGTGCCTACCTTGAAAAATTAATAATTTTGGGGGGGGGATCTTTTCGAGACAGGGTCTCCCTGTAGCCCCAGCTCACCCGGAACTCACTATGTAGACCAGGCTGGCCTGGAACTCACAGAAATCCACCTGCCTCTGCCTCTAGAGTATGGGATTAAAGGCATGTGCCACCACGCCCGGCTGATCCTTTAATATTTTCATCAGCCACAATTAGTAGTGCATGTGAGAAACTCAGAGAATAACCAGGTAGAAACAAGTGCTTGCAGACTTCCATTGTTATCTTGAACTCCTTTGGACATTAAAAGTTAAAGAATCAAAAGCCGGACGTGGTGGCGCAGGCCTTTAATCCTAGCACTTGGGAGGCAGCGGCAGAGGCAGGCGGATCTTTGCGAGTTCAAGGCCAGCCTGGTCTACAGAGCGAATTCCAGGACAGCTGGGGCTACAGGGAGACCCTGTCTCAAAAAGACCAAAAAAAAAAAAAAAAGTTAAACAATCAAAACCTGTTTCCTAGGGAATAGAATAAAGCTATAAAACAGATGATCTTAACTTCTTCTAAGATGATGATCCTGATCTAGGATCCTCAATATTAAGTAGATACAAAAACATCACCTTCATCAACAAAGATTCTTTTTGACTCACCTGTAATAATTTGGCCTATCAATGATCTCTTCAGAAGAATCAGATCCTAAAAACAAAGACCCCCCCAAACAAATCAATAATGTTTTCTTTTGAAGATTTATTTATTTTTATTTTGTGTATCTGTGTGTGCCTGCATGTATGTATATATGTACACCACCCAAAGGAGACCAAAAGAAGGCATTAGAACCCCTGAAACTGGAGTTACAGCTGGCTGTGAGCCTTCTCGTTATAAAACATACTTACAGGCTGGAGAGATGGCTCAGTGGTTACGAGCACTGACTGCTCTTGCAGAGGACCTGGGTTCGAATCCCAGCACCCACATGGCAGCTAAGAATCATCTTTAGTGCTGGGCATGGTGGTGCACACCTTTAATCCCAACCACACAGGAGGCAGAGGCAGGCAGATCTCTGTGAGTTCAAGGCCAGCCTGGTCTACAGAGTGAGTTCCAGGCCAGTTGGGGATATAGGGAGACCCTATCTCAAAAAAAACAAAACAAAACAAAAAACGTTAGAAGCCAGCTTGGGTGACAGTGAGTTTCAGGATAAAAAATAAAACAGACTTACTTATCCAGAAGTACTGAGTGAAGAGCACAATAGACATGACAGGCAATAAAGAGAAATGGCTGGAAGCAGAGGCTATAAAGCCAATGTCCTATGTCTGAATTAACAGTACATCCACCTACTAGCACTACTAACTAGGCAGAACTTTTTTTTAATATTATCTCTCTGTGACTTAATTTTTCATCTATAAAATAAGTATAATAGTAACCAGCTCAAAGGACGGACAAACATTTAAATGAGGTATGCAAGAAAAGTCCAACAGCTCCTAGATTATAGCTAAGTGCTCCTGAATATTAACTGCCATAACTATTTGGACGTTTTTTTTTGGTCTTTTTGAGACAGGGTCTCCCTGTGGTCCCAGCTGTCCTGGAACTCACTCTGTAGACTAGGCTGGCCTTGAACTCACAAAGATCCGCCTGCCTCTGCCTCCCAAGTGCTAGGATTAAAGGTGTGCGCCACCACGCCCGGCTAAGTATTTGGACTTTTTTTTTAAATAAATTTTTTTAAATTTTATTTATTTTTGTATGTGTATGAATGTACTGTCTGCATGTAGGTTTGTGCACCCGTGTTGTGCAATGCCGAGGAGGTCAGAAGAAGGTCTCGGATTCCCCTGGAACTGGAGTTCTCCTGAAATTGGAGTTACAGATGGTTCTCAGCTGCCATGTGGGTGCTGGGGATCGAACCTGGGTCCTCTGCAAGAGCAGTAGGTGCTTTTAACCGCTAGGCTATCTCTCCAGCCCCAGTATTTGGACTTTTTAAAGACAAGGTCTCCCTTGGAACTCCCCAACTGGCCTGGAACTTTCTATGTAGACCAGGCTGGCCCTAGTCTCACAGGTATCTACCTGTCTCTGCCTCCCAAGAGTTGGGATTAAAGGCATGTACCACCATTCGCAGCCTGTTGGACTATTTTTGTTAACATTTAGTTTGTATGTGTGTGTTTGTATGCATGTGAATGCACACAAAAGACATCAGAAGACAACTTATGAGAGTTGGTTCTCTCCTTCCAACTCATTGATCCTGGAGACTCAGTTTAGGACGTCAGGCTTGCTGGCAGGTGCCTTTACCCCCTGAGCCATCTTGAAGTCTCTGGACTACTTTTATGACATAAGACCTGCTGTTCATGAATTTATTATGCTATGATTAGAACACACACAAGTATATTTCAAAGAAATCCAGTAAATTTAATGAAGATACATGGTGGTGCTGGGAAGCACAAAACAGCCCTTCTTCCAGATTCAATTATTTATTTTTGTCTTTTTTGAGACAGGGTTTCCCTGTAGCCCCAGCTGCCCTGGAACTCACTACCTAGATCAGGCTGGCTTTTGATCTCACAGAGATCTGCCTGCCTCTACCTCCCGAGTGTGGGGATTAAAGGTGTGTGTGCCCAGCTTCAAGAAACTTTTACTTTTTACTTAACTCCCTGCCACATTTATAAATTATAACCAATGTTTCTGGTAAAAACTTAAGACACACACACATAAAAAATTCAGCAGCTATTATACTAAATTTAACAAATCTTTGACTCTTACCTAATTCAATGTAGACAGGTTTATTTTGAAGTCTTATCTGCTGTTTTTTCTTCGGAGATCTCACAATTCCAAGGTTAGAGAGCTGGGCACTGAAACTTCCTTTCTGCTAAGTAGTAAAGAATGCCTTGGTTATATGAGATTTCATTTTTCCCACTTTGTTATTTTTAAAGCTAATTATAATCATGAGTAATTTCAATATACATATATATATATATACACACATACATGTATTCTTTTTTCCCCAATCATATTTGATAAATTTGGCAAGACACATTTTAAAAAATGATAAATGGGCGGGGCATGGTGGCTCATGCCTTTAATCCCAGCACTTGGGAGGCAGAGACAGGCAGATCTCTGTGAGATCAAGCTCAGCCTGGTCTACATAGTGAGTTCCAGGCCAGTTGAGGCTATAGGGAGATCCTGCCTCAAAGAGACTCCCCACCCCCCAAAAAGGCCCAGGTGTGGCAGTATAAGCCTTTAATCTCAGCCCCTCGGAGGCAGAGATAAGTGGATCTCTTTGAGATCGAGGTCAGCCTGGTCTACATAGTGAGTTCCAGGCTAGCTGGGATACAGGGAGACACTGTCTCAAAAAGATCAAGGAAAAAACAAAACAAAACAAAAAAAACCAAAACAAACGAAAAAATGCAGAGTCTGGGACGGGAAGCTACCAAGGGATCAAGACAGAGAGCAAGGATGGGCAAAATGTGGGGGAAGAACTACAGAAAGACACTGTATTCAAAAATGCCATACTATCTAACACATTCTACACTGATCTACAAAACACAAAAACAAGATTAACAACAATCATAAGAACATTTAGTAAGGAATATTTAAATCTCCAATATTATCACCGAAACACTCGTCTTCCCCCTTCACACTTCTACATGTACAATGAATGATAGTGCCCTAAGAACTACTATTTTTAAGATTTCCAATATTCATTCACATATGAGTAATAAGAGAGCAAGTAACCACATTTTCTTTGAGAATTATACTGCTTTAGTTAAAATAACTTTCAAATGATTACGAAGATCAGTGTCCTTGTGGCTGTTACTGACAAGCATCAGAGATCATAAAGCTGCAAATTGGGGGAAGAGCTGTTCTCTCCTGATCACACTGAGTACCTGACCTTTTGAAGTCTTCTACCTCTTGCTGATTAGAACACTGGATGGTATTACTGTCTTCCTTTCCTTACTAACTTTTTATATAAACTGAAGCACATCTAACACATGCACTAATTCACAATGCTTAATAGAGAAATACAAAAAAAAAAAGAAATACCAGAAGAAGTAAAAACAGCTTTACCAAGGTGGGATTTCCAGGCTCACTCTGTCGAAAACTTCTGGCACGGTTTCGGAAGCCCACACTCTCAACCATAGAAGACTCTTCATTTGAATGTTCCGAAGAATTACTGTCCTTTTTCAAAACACTACAACTTTTTGCCACTGGGATTTACAAAGGAACACATTTTTATAGTTAGAAAAAAAAATGTACTGATTTTCATTAAAGACCCAAGAATAATGTGTTTGTTCTCTGTTATAATAGGATAATGCATTATGGTTACCTATAATTTCTTAAAGATTTATTTATTATTTATGTGTTTCTTTATTATTTATGTGTTTGTGTCTATATGAATTTATATGTACCACATGTGTGCAGGTGCCTCCACAGGCCAAAAGAGGGTGTTGGATGCTCTGGAACTGGAGTTATAGGCAGTTAGGAGTCACCTGATATGGGTGCTGGAAACTGAATCTAGGTCCTCTAGAAAAGCAGTAAGCATTCTTTAAAGCAATGGCATATCATTAATAAGATGCTTATTTCAGAGTGAGTTCCAGGTCAGCTGGGGCTACCTGTCTCAAAAAGACCAAAAAAAAAAAAAAACAAACTGAAAATTCTACACTAAGGAGAACAGATTGTCCCCAACCTAAAAGCAGAGTGTGTTCCACAGCTGTATGTTTGGAATGTGGAACTTACACCCTTGGATTACAAATCATGGTCAGATATCAGACCAGGGCTCCATGCCAATTTAATGATCCTCTGTGGTTCAGGAGGCATTAGTATAAGTATAAGCTAACTGCTTCTTCAAAGAAACAAGGAAAAGGTCATATACTAACAACCACATCAAAGAGAATGCANGTTCCTGGTCTTTCTTTTTAATGTGCTTGGCAGCTATACCTTCGGTATTGGTATTTAGACAGGTTTGCCGATCTTGCTTTAAATTTTTTTTTTTTTTTTTTTTTATTAATTTAAAAATTTTTTGAAATATAAGTTCACTAAATGCCACGGAGGCCAGGAGACAGAGAAGTTATGGCTGAAACTGTAGTTATGGCTGATATTAGCCATCATATGAAAAGCGAACCTTGGTCCTCTGAAGGCCCCAGTGCTGCTAACAGTGGAACCATCTCCTAACCCTACCTATCTTGTTTTTAAACTAAAAATCACTAGTAAATAAGCAGAAAAATATGGCTAAGAGGTAGCAAAAATGGAAATTAACTCCTCCATGTGGACAGTAGATGTTAGATTAGCGATCAGTGACTCAAAAATTTATTATACATTGGCTTAAATAGTTATTCTAAGAGAAATATAATAAATATGGTAACAGTAAATTAACAGGGAGGGTATCTCAACAACAACAAAAAAGACAAAATATAGTAATTTTGGGACAACTAAATGCAGAGAATTTACTACCAGTGGTGGGTACCACGGACTCAGAAAACATCTTGAGACGATGGGAAAAGAAAACAGTGGCAAGTTATATGTGCACAGAATATTGACATGGTGGGGAAGTGTAAATACACAAGTAAACATAAACATAAAGTGATATGTGCATAAATATGGATGATGTACACAGGTTTTAAACATTTCTTCTTAATGGTCTAAAAAAGATACCCTTTAAAGAGGCAAATATATTATATATATATATATATTATAACTATATATATATAAAACCAGAAACACTGAGTATGATGAGCTATAGGATCTAAGATTAGTTTTATATATAAAATTAATACAAAGATCTAAATAAGTGAGAAATTAAATAATATTTCAGCCAGAGAAATGGCTCAAGGATTAAAGCATTTGTTGCACAATCATGAGGAGCAGAGTTCAGATCCCAGATCCCACATACTGGAAAGTAGGCATCCTCCAACATGCCTGCAACTGGAATTAGTTTCCAGGGGATCCAGTATCGTCTTCTGGCCTAGAAACTTGGGACCAGCTGGCACCATGCATAGCACTTATAAGTGCACACACACTCATGCACTCACACCATTCATACGCACACACACGTGACACATCACACACACCTCACACACAGCACACACTCACACATATACACACAATTTTTTTTTTTGTCTTTTTTTATTTTTGTTTTGTTTTGTTTTTGGTCCCCTGTAGCTCCAGCTGTCCATGGAATTCATTACGTACACCAGGCTGGCGCTTTGAACTCACAGAAGATATCCCTGCCTCTGTCTACCAAGTGCTGGGATTAAAAGCAGACCATCATTACCTGGCTTCCAAATCATTCTTTTGTGTTTTTTTAAGTTGGTCTGTTGAGAGAGGGTTCTGTAGTACCAGATGTCTAGAACTATGTACACCAAAATGCCCTTGAACTCACAGAGATCTGCCTTGCTCTAGCCTCCCCAAATATTTTTTAAAAGAAAAATTAAACAACATTTGATTCCTTTAGAGCAAACAATGTGAAAAAAATAAAAAAATTTAGATTAATTTAAAGAGATAAAATAGGCCGGGCGTGGTGGCGCATGCCTTTTAATCCTAGCACTTGGGAGGCAGCAGGCAGGTGGATCTTGTGAGTTCAAGCCAGCCTGGTCTACAGAAGTGAGTTCCAGGACAAGCTGGGGCTACAGGAAACCCTGTACTCGAAAAAGACCAAAAAAAAAAAAAAAAAAAAAAAAAAAAAAAAAAAAAAAAAAGAGATAAAATAGTAATAGAAGAATATACATGTGTTTGTGTAATAATGAAAAAAAATTTGAACAGTAGCCACAGAAAACCTAACCCACAACTTACCAAGAATAATTATAATAAATATAATGTCTGAACATTTCAACAACAGACCATAATTTAAAAAACAAAAAACATAAACAAGAACTAATTATAGGCTGGTCTACAGACTGGCAAAAAAACACATATTTAAGGTTAAAGAAAAGAATAAGATGACGCAAATACTTAAGAACCATGTTTTAAAGGATTAATTTCTTACTGATAAAATGCACTTCCAGAAAAACAAGAAGATACATCACCAGAAATAAAAGGATGCTTTATGCTGGTATAAGGGTCAATAAATGAGGTATTGTAAATTATGAATTATAATGTAAACATTAATACAAACTAAAAAAAGACTTAAAAAGTATAGTGATATAAAAGTGGCAAAAGTAACAAAAGATAGAGGGAACACTAAAATCATAAAGATTTAACACATTTCCTTCTACAATTGATGGGAAAATCAAAAGTAACGGCAGTAAGAACTAGCTGATTTAGTCTGGTCCTTTACAAATCTCAACACATGTGGAGCGTGGTGGGACACCCTTCTTTAATCCAGCACCCTGGAGGCAGAGCAGGGGGATCTCTGGAGTTCCAGGCCAGCTGGACTATAGAGAGACAGACACTACCCTTAAAAAAAAAAAAAAAAAAAAGAAGAAGTAAGAAAACAAGGCAGGAAGGCAGAAGAAGGAAAAGAAAACGATGGGCACCACACAACTACAGGGACACCATTTTTTTTTTTTTTTGTTTTTTTTTTGGTCTTTTTGGAGACAGGTCTCCCTGTAGTCCCAGCTGGCCTGGAACCCACTCTGTAGACCAGAGCTGCCTTAACTCACAAAGATCCACCTGACTCTGCCTCCCAAGTCTAGGATTAAAGGCGTGCGCCCACCACACCCAGCAGGACACATTTTTTACAGATATTATACAACACATTCGAAACAACCGATGAGTGGATGAAGAAAACGTGGTACATCTATACAATGGAGTCTATGCAGCAGTAAAAAAAAAAAAAAAAAAAAAAAAAAAAAAAAAATAGCCTAGTGGTTAAGAGCAACAACTGCTCTTGCAGAGGACCCCGGTTCGATCCCCAGCACCCAGATGGCGCTAAGAACCGTCTGTACTCCAATTCCAGGAGAACTCCAAATTCCAAGGAATCCAAGGACCCTCTTCTGACTTTCTGCGGCATTGCACGACATGGGTGCACAAAGCACTACATGCAGACAGTATATTCATACACATACAAAAATAAATAAAAATTTAAAAAACAAAAAAAGAAAGACAACATCATGAACTTTGCCAGGTAAATAAATGAACTAAAGCCATTAGGCTGAATGAAGTAACACAGTCCAGTAAAAGAAACGATGAATGGTATCCCTCATTTGCGGATGCTAGCACCAAATCCCTTAGTTGTAAGACAAACTTAGCAACATTAATATATTTCTTTTCTATCTAAAAGCAATTGTACTGTGAAAATGTGAAATCTGTTAGTCATACACCTTTAAATCCCAAGCACTTGGGAGGCAGAGGCAGGTGGATCTCTTTTAAGTCAAGGCCAGCCGTTCTACAGAGTGAGTTGATAGGACAGCTGGGCTAAAGGGAGACCCTGATCTCGAAAAGGCGACAAAAGAGAGGAGAGAGAGAGAGAGAGAGAGAGAGAGAGAGAGAGAGGAGAGAGAGAGATGCAAAGGGAGAGTGCAGCCGGTGAAGAAGAATGAACAACATTTTTTTTTTTGTCCTTTTGAGACAGGCGTCTCCCTTTTGTCCCAGTTGGCCTGGAGCATCATATGCCTGACCAGGCATGCCGCTTGAACTTACATATAGAGATTGCCTTGCCTCTGCCTCCTGAGTGCTGTATTAAACGCTTGTGCCACCACACACCTGGCTGGAACACACTTATTACTTATTTCTTATTTATTTAATTTATATATTTATTTATGGTCTTTCAAGACAGGGTCTCCCTGTAGCCCAGCTGTCTGGGAACCACTCGGTAGACCCAGGTTGGACCTTGAACCACAAAGATCCACCAGCCTTGCTCCCAAATTGCGTGAGGATTAAAGGCGTGTTGCCACCATGCCCGGCTTGCACACACGCACTCTTAATCTCGCATTTGGGAGGTAGAGGCGGAGATTTACTGGGTTCCAGGCCAGTATGGACTACACAGTGACACATGCATACAAAAACAAAGGGACCAGCCAAAGACTGAGAACAGGCAGTCACAAAGATCGGGGCATTATTATAAATCACTGCTTTAAGGATATGCAAATAGGACTAATATTTCCCACCAAGGCTCAGGAACCATTTTTAGAAGAGGGAGATAGAATTTTAAGAATCAGAGTTCAGGGGGAGGACCATGAGTTAAACTGTCTTCTAAACAGGACAGGAGGTACTGCTGCATCAAAAACTAATAGCTGCTTGACATAAGACCTACACAAATCAAGGTAGTCAATATTCTGGCATGGAGGGAGAAAGGTCATGGACCCTCACCCCTAACTGAGGAACTACTGGAAGCTGATGGTTTACTGGGAAAGGGAAGGTGAAGTTTAAGGGGGTGGGCCCCGATACGGGGACATGTTCCACTGGATGGCCACACACCCATGACGATATGGGCAGCACAAAATGGACTGGATGGGTTACGTTAACAAAAAGGGCTGGGCGTGGTGCCCCATCCCTTTTAATCCCAGCACTTGGGAGGCAGAGAGGTGGTGAATCCACTGGAGTGCTCAAGGCCAGCCTGGTCACAGAGTGAGTCCAGGACACTGGCTAAAAAAAAAAAATACAAGGAGTACTGTCCAAAAAGACCACAAAAAAAAGAGGGCCATGAGGTTGGAAGTGGGGCTAGTAGAGAAGAGAGGTAGGAATTAGATGAGATGAGGCACATAAGAGTGAACATTAATCAAAATATGTTTGTAGAAATTCTCGAAAAATATTTTTGGTCCTTTTGAGATCAGGGTCTCCCTGTTAACGCCCCAGCTTGTTCCTGGAACTCACTGTGTAGACCAGGCTGAACTTGAACTCAAATTATCCACCTGCCCCTGCTCCCTAAGTATGGGATCAGGTGGCTGGTACCACCAGGCCTACCTTGAAAAATTAATAATTTTGGGGGGGGATCTTTTGAAAGGGTCTCTCCTGTAGCCCCAGCGTCCAGCTCTCCGGAACTCAACTATGTAGACCAGGCTGGCCTGGAACTCACAGAAATCCACTGCCTCTGCCTCTAGAGTATGGGATTAAGCATGTCACCACGCCCGGCTGATCCTTTAATATTTCATCAGCCACAATTAGTAGTGCATGTGAGAAACTCAGAGAATAACCAGGTAGAAACAAGTGCTTGCAGACTTCCATTGTTATCTTGAACTCCTTTGGACATTAAAAGTTAAAGAATCAACAAAGACCGGCGTGGTGGCCGCAGGCCTTTAATCCCTAGCACTTGGGAGGCGAGCCGGCAGAGGCAGGCGGATCTTTGCGGTTTCAGGCCCAAGCCTGGTTCTACAGAGCGAATTCCAGGACAGCTGGGGCTACAGGGGGACCCTGTGCTCAAAAAGCCAAAAAAAAAAAAAAAAGTTAAACAATCAAAACCTGTTTCCTAGGGAATAGAATTAAAGCTATAAAACAGATGATCTTAACTTCTTCTAAGATGATGATCCTGATCTAGGATCCTCAATATTAAGTAGATACAAAAACATCACCTTCATCAACCTAAAGATTTTTTGATCTCACTGTAATAATTTGATGCCTATCAATGATTCTTAGAAGAACAGATCCTAAAAAAACAAAGACCCCCCCAAACAAATCAATAATGTTTTCTTTGATGAGATTTATTTTTTTTATTTTGTGTTATATGGTGTGCCTGTCATGTAGTATATATTACACCACCAAAAGGAGACCAAAAGAGTGGCATTGGAACCCTGAAACTGGTGAGCGTTACAGCTTGGCTGTGAGCCTTCTCGTTATAAAACACTACTTCAGGCTGGAGAGATGCGCTCAGTGGTTACGAGCCAACTGACTTGCTCTTGCAGGGACCTGGGTTCGAATCCCAGCACCCACAGGCAGCTATAGAATCATCTTTAGTGCTGGCATGGTGGTGCACACACTTTTTTTTTCTTTAATCCCCCCGGAGGCAGAGGCAGGACAGAGTCTCTCGTGGTTCAAGGCCAGCCTCGGTCTACCAGAGTAGAGTTCCAGGCCAGTGGGGATATAGCGAGACCCTATCTCAAAAAAAAAACAAAACAAAACAAAAAACGTTTAGAAGCCAGCTTGGGTGACAGTGAAGTTTCAGGATAAAAAATAAAACAGACTTACTTATCCAGAAGTACTGAGTGAAGAGCACAATAGACATGACAGGCAATAAAGAGAAATGGCTGGAAGCAGAGGCTATAAAGCCAATGTCCTATGTCTGAATTAACAGTACATCCACCTACTAGCACTACTAACTAGGCAGAACTTTTTTTTAATATTATCTCTCTGTGACTTAATTTTTCATCTATAAAATAAGTATAATAGTAACCAGCTCAAAGGACGGACAAACATTTAAATGAGGTATGCAAGAAAAGTCCAACAGCTCCTAGATTATAGCTAAGTGCTCCTGAATATTAACTGCCATAACTATTTGGACGTTTTTTTTGGTCTTTTGAGAAGGGTCTCCCTGTGGTCCCAGCTGTCCTGGAACTCACTCTGTAGATCTAGGCTGGCCTTGAACTCACAAAGATCCGCCTGCCTCTGCCTCCCAAGTGCTAGGATTAAAGGTGTGCGCCACCCACGCCCGGCTAAGTATTTGGACTTTTTTTTTAAATAAATTTTTTTAAATTTTATTTATTTTTGTATGTGTATGAATGTTCTGTCTGCAGTTAGGTTTGTGCACCCGTGTTGTGCAATGCCGGGAGGTAACAGAAGAAGGTCTCGATTCCCCTGGAACTGGAGTTCCTGAAATTGGGTTACAGATGGGTTCTAGCTGCCATGTGGGTCTGGGATCGAACCTGGTCCTCTGCAAGAGCAGTAGGTGCTTTTAACCGCTAGGCTATCTCTCCAGCCCCAGTATTTGGACTTTTTAAAGACAAGTCTCCCGGAACCCCACAACTGGCCTGGAACGTTCTATGTAGACCAGGCTGGCCCTAGTCTCACAGGTATCTACCTGTTCTCTGCTCCCAAGAGTTGGGGATTAAAGGCATGTACCACCATTCGCAGCCTGTTGGACTATTTTTGTTAACATTTAGTTTGTAGTGTGTGTTTGTATGCATGTGATGCACACAAAAGACATCAGAAAGACAACTTATGAGAGTTGTTCTCTCCTTCCAACTCATTGATCCTGGAGACTCAGTTTAGGACGTCAGGCTTGCTGGCAGGTGCCTTTACCCCCTGAGCCATCTTGAAGTCTCTGGACTACTTTTATGACATAAGACCTGCTGTTCATGAATTTATTATGCTATGATTAGAACACACACAAGTATATTTCAAAGAAATCAGTAAATTTAATGAAGATACATGGTGGTGCTGGGAAGCACAAAACAGCCCTTCTTCCAGATTCAATTATTTATTTTGTCTTTTTTTGAAGACAGGGTTCCCTGTACCCAGCTGCCCTGGAACTCACTACCTAGATCAGCTGGCTTTTGATCTCACAAGATCTGCCTGCCTACCTCCCGAGTGTTGGGGATTAAAGGTGTGTGTGCCCAGCTTTTCAAGAAACTTTTACTTTTTACTTAACTCCCTGCCACATTTATAAATTATAACCAATGTTTCTGGTAAAAAAACTTAAGACAACACACACATAAAAAATTCAGCAGCTATATACAAATTTAACAAATCTTTGACTCTTACCTAATTCAATGTAGACAGGTTTATTTTGAAGTCTTATCTGCTGTTTTTTCTTCGGAGATCTCACAATTCCAAGGTTAGAGAGCTGGGCACTGAAACTTCCTTTCTGCTAAGTAGTAAAGAATGCCTTGGTTATATGAGATTTCATTTCAGAATCATTACAATTTTAACATACAAATATTTTTTAAAAAAAAAAAAAAAAATATATATATATATTATACACACATACATAATTGCCATCAGCAAAATTTCAAAAATTTTAAAAAAATGATAAATGGGCGGGCATGGTGGTCTCATGGCCTTTAATCCCAGCACTTGGGAGGCAGAGACAGGCAGATCTCTGTGAGATCAAGCTCAGCCTGGTCTACATAGTGAGTTTCCAGGCCAGTTGAGGCATAGGGAATCCTGCCTCAAAGAGACTCCCACCCCCCAAAAAGCCCAGTGTGTGGCAGATATAGCCTTTAATCTCAGCCCCTCGGAGGCAGAGATAAGTGGATCCTTGAGATCTGAGTCAGCCTGGTCTACATAGTGAGTTCCAGGCTAGCTGGGATACAGGGAGACACTTGTCCAAAAAGATCAAGGAAAAAAACAAAACAAAACAAAAAAAACCAAAACAAACAAAAAATGCAGAGTCTGGGACGGGAAGCTACCAAGGGATCAAGACAGAGAGCAAGGATGGGCAAAATGTGGGGGAAGAACTACAGAAAGACACTGTATTCAAAAATGCCATACTATCTAACACATTCTACACTGATCTACAAAACACAAAAACAAGATTAACAACAATCATAAGAACATTTAGTAAGGAATATTTAAATCTCCAATATTATCACCGAAACACTCGTCTTCCCCCTTCACACTTCTACATGTACAATGAATGATAGTGCCCTAAGAACTACTATTTTTAAGATTTCCAATATTCATTCACATATGAGTAATAAGAGAGCAAGTAACCACATTTTCTTTGAGAATTATACTGCTTTAGTTAAAATAACTTTCAAATGATTACGAAGATCAGTGTCCTTGTGGCTGTTACTGACAAGCATCAGAGATGATAAAGCTGCAAATTGGGGGAAGAGCTGTTCTCTCCTGATCACACTGAGTACCTGACCTTTTGAAGTCTTCTACCTCTTGCTGATTAGAACACTGGATGGTATTACTGTCTTCCTTTCCTTACTAACTTTTTATATAAACTGAAGCACATCTAACACATGCACTAATTCACAAATGCTTAAATAGAGAAATAAAAAAAAAAAGAAATACCAGAAGAAGTAAAAACAGCTTTACCAAGGTGGGATTTCCAGGCTCACTCTGTCGAAAACTTCTGGCACGGTTTCGGAAGCCCACACTCTCAACCATAGAAGACTCTTCATTTGAATGTTCCGAAGAATTACTGTCCTTTTTCAAAACACTACAACTTTTTGCCACTGGGATTTACAAAGGAACACATTTTTATAGTTAGAAAAAAAAATGTACTGATTTTCATTAAAGACCCAAGAATAATGTGTTTGTTCTCTGTTATAATAGGATAATGCATTATGGTACCTATAAGTTTCTTAAAGATTTATTTATTATTTATGTGTTTCTTATATTTTTATGTTGTTTGTGTCTTATATGAATTTATATGTACCATTGTGCAGGTGCCTGCCACAGGCACAAAAGAGGGTGTTGGATGCTCTGGAACTGGAGTTATAGGCAGTTAGGAGTCACCTGATATGGGTGCTGGAAACTGAATCTAGGTCCTCTAGAAAAGCAGAAAGCACTTCTTAAAGCAAGGCATTCATAATAAGATGCTTATTTCAGAGTGAGTTTCCAGGTCAGCTGGGGCCTCAGAGACCTGTCTCAAAAAGACCAAAAAAAAAAAAAAAAAAAAAAAAGATGTACATTTTAAGCCAGGTGTAGTGGTACACAGCTGGGCTGCAGGGAGACTCTGTCTTACAAAGACCAAAAAACCAACCAACCAACCAACCAACCAACCAACCAACCAACCCAGATGTATATTTTAGTAGTTTTGAAGAGATGGTTCAGTGGTAAAGAGCTACTTGAACATTGCCTGCAGGGCTGTGCAGCACTTACCATGCAATCCTGTGTCAAGTTCAAAAGCATGGCTGACTTTCAATAGCTCTTTAGCAAGTTGACTAAATCTTGTACTTTCTTGGAGGCTTCTGAAATTAAATTGAGAAGCACACTTAAGTGATTATTAACTTTTAGCACACTAAAATAAAGGCAGGAAAATAGATTATAATTGTTTTTTACTGTAGCCTTAGAAGAAACCCCAAATTCAGAGAACTATCCCCAGCACTGTAAAAACAAACAACAAATATTACTGACAGGGGAATGAACTGTTTGTCTATACTGATTTTATTTATTTATTTATTTATTTTTTGTCTTTTCGAGACAGGGTCTCCCTGTAGCCCCAGCTGTCCTGGAACTCACAAAGATCCACCTTCCTCTGCCTCCCATGTACTATCTGGGGTAGTAAATATCTTTAAATATCTGACTGCCTACCATGTACTAGACATTGGAGAAGCCATTGCCTTAATAGAACTTAAATTGGGGCAGCAGAGATGTATGATACATAAATATGTCATATGGGGTAATCAAGTAGAAATAAATGAAGACAAACAGGATAAAGGGATGAATTCGATTAAAATATATACTGCATGTATGAAATTCTCGATCAAAAAAAGAGGCAGGATATCAGACAACTGGGACAGAGCAGAGTAGCTCCATTTGAGATAGACTGTTAAGTTCTTGCATTATTCAGAACATGGTAATATGTTGTCTCCTGCCATAGCAGCGGAGTATACACCATCACATTTATATTAGAGGTTAGGCAGAATGAGGGCTGGTTAGTAGATATGGGAGGGAGAAAAAAACAAAGAAAAGCAAACAAAAAATGTGTTTTGCAGACAAATTATTTCTAAAATTATTTCCCTCCAAGTTTTTCTTTTTTTCACTCCTGAAACATGATTTACTTCCATGTGGGACTGCCAGAGTGGGCCACCTGCAAACATGTGGTGGGACAGGAGCAGGAGCAGGGGCAAAATGGCTACTGGAGCCCACCCATTTATAGCCATGGGGCGGGGTCTCAGGTACAGAGGAAGAGTGACAGCCTCTGGAGGAATTGGGCATCTGTGTGTTCCTTGGGATTCTGGGGAGCTCAGACCTAACATTCCAGCCTTTTGATTATGATAAGGAAATGGGATGCTATTCTCTCTTCTGTATCTGCTTCAGAGCTGAGGGGGGACAAAGTCTGGGGGAATGGCTATCAGGCTGGATTAGAATCTGGTTTCCCATCTTGGCTGCTCTGGGTGCTCTGCCTGGTGGTTTTGGTACAGATTGATAGTGGCCAGTACTTAGTGGACATTTTCTCTGCAACTGAAAAGACAAGCTGGTTGAGTCTTATATAAGTATACCATATATGAGTACGAACAGGGGACTACTGGGTGCATTAGCAATTGGAGGGTCCCTGTCTAGGGTCTGCAGAAGGAAAGAGGACCTGTATCCTGGTTTGAGGAATTGAAAAAAAAGTTTTAGTACAAAAAGCTTTAGAATGTTCCCTCCAAGTTTATGAGACATATGGTTTATTTATTTATTTATTTATTTATTTATTTATTTATTTATTTATTTATTTTTGTCTTTTCGAGACAGGGTCTCCCTGTAGCCCCAGCTGTCCTGGAACTCACTCTGTAGACCAGGCTGGCCTTACAAAGATCCGCCTGCCTCTGCCTCCCAAGTGCTAGGATTAAAGGCGTGCACCACCACACCCGGCTGCAACCTGGTCTTTTTTTGTTTTGTTTTGATTTTTGTCTTTTTGAGACAGGGTCTCCCTGTAGCCCCAGCTGTCCTGGAACTCACTCTGTAGACCAGGCTGGCCTTGAACTCACAAAGATCTGCCTGCCTCTGCCTCCTGAGTGCTAGGATTAAAGGTGTGAGCCGCCACGCCTGGCAAGCTGAGACATATGCTTTAAATAGATTATTAGCAACTTAGTGCCTTTTTTGTGGAGACAAGGTATCATACAGCCAAGTGTGGCCTTGAACTCACTGTGTAGCTAAGGATGACCTTGAAGTTCTGAACTTCCTGCCTTCACTACCTGAGTGCTAAGAGATCACAGGTGTGTGCCTGTCCCCCTTATCCAATAGTATTAATCCCTGCAGAGGTCAGGAGTCAGATGCCCTGGAACTGGAGTTACAGATGGTTGTTATCCACCATGTGGGTGCTGGGAATCAAACCCAGGTCCTAAGAACAGCCAGTCCTCTTAACTGCTGAACCATCTCTCCAGCCCCATAATTACATTTTATTTACTTATCTGTCTACTTATTTAGTGGATGTGCATTTCTGCACACAGACATGCATGCCATGGCTTATATTTGGAGGACAGAAGACAACTTGTGGGAGTCAATGCTTTTTTTCTGCCATGAGGAGCCTGGGACAGAACTTAGGTCATCAGGCTTGGCAGCAGACTTTACGCATGTTAGGCAAGCTCTCTATTAACTGTGCTGACATCTCTAGCCCCCAAATACATTTTTGTATATTTTTCTATTGATTAATTTATTTTCCATATGTTTTGTGTGTTTTGCCTGCATCTACGTACGTGCACTGTGTGCATGCCTAGTGTCTATGGGAGTCAAAAGGGCATCTGGCCTTTAATCCCAGCACTCGGGAGGCAGAGGCAGGCGGATCTCTGTGAGTTGAAGGCCCAGCTGGGGCTGAGAGGGCATCAGATCCCCTGGAACCAGAGACAACTGTGACCTACCATGTGGGTGCTAGAAACCATCCCAGGTCCTGTACAAGAGCTCTTAACTGCTTGAACAGTCTTTTCCACCCCATGAACGGTCTCATAGGAATAGTGCCTACATATAAAGAATATCTACTTTTCCTGCCATTGCTGCTTCCAACTTCTCACGATTATGCAAATTACCTTTTGGTTATGTTACTCTTGCACAAAGGACACTGTGAAGGCCCTTTCTTCTGGTTAAGAAGTTTCAGCATACAAAACCTATAAATTAGAAAGAAAGAAAGGAACAATTTAAGTTACATTTTTTTGTAGAAAGATCATTCAAAAGGCAAACAGCCATGAAGACAATTTCACAACTGCCCTTAAGAGTCACTTAAAAGGTAATGACAGGTGAATTACAATCAGTGAATTCCTCTAATTATTTTTAGATGCTGCATAACCAGAAAACCACATAAGAAATGACCTATGAAAACTGAATTTACATGCATATGGCTTACTGTTACGATCAAATAAAACATTAAAAAGTTAATATGCCGTACTTGATATATTCATAATTATTTCATGCTGCATTATCATATATAAATGCTTAAACAGTTAATATAAAATGGTTACATTAGTTCGGGCATAGTGCACACACCTTTAATCCCAGCACTTGGGAGGTAGAGGCAAGCGGATCTCTGTGAGTTCAAGACCACCCTGGTCTATCTACATAGTGAGTTCCAGGCCAACTGGGGCTACAGGCTACAGGCTACAGGGAGACTCTGTCTCAAAAAGATTAAAAAAAAAAAAAAGTTACATTAGTTAAAAAAATTCAGCACCTGCTAGGCATGGTGGCATATGCCTTTAATACCAGCACTCAGGAGGCAGAGGCAGAGGCAGGCAGGTCTTTGTGAGTTCAAGGCCAGCCTGGTTTACATAGTGAGTTTCAGGACAGCTGGAGCTACAGGGAGACCCTGTCTCAAAAAGACCAAAAAAAAGAACAACACCACCTCAGCACCTAGGGCTAGGGATATACCTCAGTGGCAGAGCACTTGCCAGTAATCACAATCCCCAGGTTTATATCCAGGACCAAATAAACAAAAACTCAAGCCAGATGTGATGGCACATGCTTTAATCCCAGCATTTGGGCAGGAGAGGCAGGAAGATCTCTGTGAGAGGCTAGGCCAGCTGGGACTACAAAGAGACCCTATCTCAAAATGACCAAAACAAAAGAAACAAACAAGATACTCAGCACCTCACTCCAAAGCTACAGTAATTAAGATAATATAGTATTATCAGAAGGACACATAGGCCAGGGTAAGAGAATTAAGAGTCGGGAAACAAACCCATACACATAAACACAATCAATTTATTTTCAACAACCATACCAAAACAATTAAATGGGAGTTTAATGTGGGGCTTTAAAAAATATTTTATGCCGGGCGTGGTGGCTTACGCCTTTAATCCTAGCACTTGGGAGGCAGAGGCAGGCGGATCTTTGTGAGTTCAAGGCCTGCCTGGTCTACAGAGTGAGTTCCAGGACAGCTGGAGCTACAGAGAGACCCTGTCTCAAAACAAACAAACAAACAAACAAACAAACAAAAAAATAAATAAATAATAAATATTTTATTTATTATTCTTATATTCTTTGTATGAGTATATTGCCTGCATGTATGTAAGTGTACCTGTTTTGGTAATACCCATGGAAGTCATAAGAGAGCACTGGATTCCCTGGAACTGGAGTTATGCTTGGTTGTTAGCCACCATGTGGGTGCTGGGATTCCAACCTGTGTCCTAAGCAAGAGCAGCCAGTGCTCTTAACCACAGAGCCATCTCTCTAGCCCCTACTTTTGTTTCTAAAAAATGAAGTTATTCCTCAGTTGTGTGTGTGAATGTGCATGTGAATCTGTGAGTACATACGTGTAAAAACAGGTTACTGTCACTCTCTACCATATTTTTTGAGGCAGGGCCTCTTACTGAACCTGAAGCTAGCACATTGATTTGGCTAGCCCGGCTGGCCAGAAAGCCCAAGAAATTGGATGTACATTACAGGTACATGTCACCATACACAGCTTTTTACATTTACTATTATTAATGCCAGGTGTGGTGGCTTTTATCCCAGCCTTAAATACCAGTACTTGGGAGACAGAGACAGGCCTATCTCTGTGAGTTCAAGGCTACCTTGGTCTACATAGTGAGTTCTAGGTCAGCTAGGGCTGAAGGGAGACCCTGTCTCAAAAAGAAAAAAGGGGCTGGAGAGATAGCCTAGCAGTTAAGAGCACCAACTGCTCTTGCAGAGGACCCGGGTTCGATCCCCAGCACCCACATGGCGGCCGAGAACCGTCTGAAACTCCAATTCCAGGAGAACTCCAGTTCCAGGGGAATCCGAGACCCTCTTCTGACCTCCGCGGCATTGCACGACACGGGTGCACAGACTTCCATGCAGACAGTACATTCAAACACATACAGAAATAAATAAAATAAAATAAAATAAAAATTAAAAAACAAAACAAAACAAACCTGGCAACTGACACTATTTTAAAGCAAATGTACAGGGTCTGGAGAGGTGGCTCAGTGGTTAAGAGCACTGACTGCTCTTGCAGAGGACCCGGNAGTGATAATCCATGAGTATAAGCATCCTTCGTGCAAAACCAATCTATAGACTGTTGTGCCCAAACCCCCACAGTCCCACCATTCAGTGGAGGTTGACAGGTTGTTTGTTCAATCAAGTTGATCAAATGAGTGTCCAGACTACATCGCTGTAGTTTCACCGTTCACCCCAATCGCAGCCTTTACATTCTACCACGCCCCCTCTTCCGCAGATTGTTCCCTAGGCTTAGAAAAGGGGCACAGGTGGATGAGAAGTAAAACTGTCCTCTCTCTCTGGAGCTGTTGACTTGGATTCTTTTTGTCAGTTATCAGACTGGGGTGGTATTCAACTCATCATTGGTAAGAAGCCAATTTTTTTTTAATTTTATTTATTTTTGTATGTGTATGAATATACTGTTTGCATGTAGGTTTGTGCACCCATGTTGTGCAGTGCTGCGGAGGTGAGAAGAGGGTGTCGGATTCCCCTGGAACTGGAGTTAAAGATGGTTCTCAGCCGCCATGTGGGTGCTGGGAATCGAACCCGGGTCCTCTGCAAGAGCGGTCAGCGCTCTTAATGGCTAGACCATCTCTCCAGCCCCGGCAAGAAGCCTCTTTAAGCTGGGCATGGTGGTGCATGCCTTTAATCCTAGCACTCAGGAGCCAGAGGCAAGTAGATCTCTGTGAGTTCAAGGCCACCCTGGTCTACAGAACGAGTTCCAGGCCAGCTGGGACTAAAAGGGAGACCCTGTCTCAAAAAGACAAACAAACAAACAAACAAACAAATAAAGCCTGGCATAGTCATGCATATCTTAACTCACTCTGTAGACCAGGCTGGCCTTGAACTCACAGAGATCTGCCTGCCTCTGCCTCCCAAATGCTAGGATTAAAGGCGTGCGCCACTACGCCCGGCTAGTCATGCATATATTAAAAAAAATTTTTTTTAAATTTATTTTTCTCTATGTGTATATACTGTCTGCATGCAGGTCTGTGCACCCGTGTTGTGCAATGCCACTGAGGTCAGAAGATGGTATCGGATTCCCCTGGAATTGGAGTTCTCCTGGAATTGGAGTTTCAGACAGTTCTCAGCCACCATGTGGGTGCTGGGGATCAAACCTGGGTCCTCTGCAAGAACAGTCGACGCTCTTAACCGCTAGGCCATCTCTCCAGCCCACTCATGCACATCTTTAATCCTAGCACTTGGGTGGCAGAAGCAGGCCTCATGTCTGTGAATTTAAGGCCAGCATGATCTATATAGCAAATTCCAGGCCAGTCAGGGCTACAGAGTGAGACCTTGTATCAAAAACAAAACAAAACAAAAAATAAAACAAAAAACCGAGCTGGGCATGGTGATGCGTGCCTTTAATCCTAGCACTTGGGAGGCAGAGGCAGGCGGATCTTTGGGAGTTCCAGGCCAGCCTGGTCTACAGAGTAAGTTCCAGGACAGCTGGGACTACAGGGAAACCCTGTCTCCAAAAAAAAACCAACAACAGCTGGGCGTGGTGGAGGCAGAGGCAGGCGGATCTTTGTGAGTTCAAGGCCAGCCTGGTCTACAGAGTGAGTTCCAGGACAGCTGGGGCTATAGGGAGACGCTGTCTCGAAAAGACCAAAAAAGAAAAAACCACCACCACCACCACCACCAACAACAACAAAAACAAAACAAAACAAAACAAAAAAACCGAACATAAATTAATTTTCAGGTCAGATCTGAGGATATGGCTCAGGATAAGCAGAATATTAATCAAGAATGCAGGAGGGCCAAGGTCATAAAAAATATTAACCATCAGCAATCTTAAACCTTTTAAATACTGGGCCTTTCTTACTTTGTTTTACAATGTAGTGATTGGTAAAGATTCTGGGGCTGGAGAGATGCCAATTACTTTTTTTTTAAATTTTATTTCTGTTTTTTTTTTTTTTTTTGGTCTTTTCGAGACAGGGTCTCCCTGTAGCCCCAGCTGTCCTGGAACTCACCTTGTAGACTAGGCTGGCCTTGAACTCACAAAGATCTGCCTGTCTCTGTCTCCCAAGTGC
>VZQC01003773.1:215622-267153 GCA_009823505.1 Rhizomys pruinosus | reverse complement strand
GAAAAAAAAAAAAAAAAAAAAAAAAAAAGGGCTAGGGGCTGGGGCTGGGGAGATGGCCTAGTGGTTAAGAGAGCCGACTGCTCTTGCAGAGAACCCGGGTTCGATCCCAGCACCCACATTGTGGCTGAGAACTGCCTTTAACTCCAGTTCCAGGGGAATTCGACACCCTCTTCTGACCTCCGCAGCATTGCACAACACAGGTACACAAACTTGCATGCAGACAGTACATTCATACACATAAAAAAAGAAATAAAAAAAAATCTTTAAAAAAGCAACTGGTTTTATACCATATACAGTTTGAAAAGCACTAATGTAGAGACCACAAAGCCAGAAAAGTTCAGCTCTTGAAGCAGAGAAAAATAGCTATGATGCCCTAGCCACAGGCCAGGGAGAACTGGCAGAAGAAGAATCAGGAGACTGCTTGGAGCAAATGAAAGCCAGTGAGGTGACATGGGAAAAAATAAAAGATAGTGGAAATGGGTTTCTGGATCCTTATTGGGACAGAAGAACTACAATTCAGGAGGCGATTGAGATGGCTTAGTGGTTAAGAGCTCTGGCTATTCGTGCAGAAGATCCAGGTTCAGTTCCCAGTGCCCACATGGCAACTAACTACCATCTATAACTCTAGTTCCAAGAGATCTGCTGTTCCCTTCTGGCCTCTGCAGGCACTGCATACATGTGGTATTCTCACATACACACGGGCAAAGCACTTATGCACATAAAATTAAAAAAAAAGAATTCAGCACTGGCTGTAGTGGCACATGCTTTTAAACCCAGCACTCAGTGGATCTCTGTGAGTTCAAGGCCAGCCTGGTCTACATAGTGAATTCCAGGCCAGCAAGGGCTACAGGGACACCCTGTCTTAAAAAGGCAAAAAAAAAAAAGGGCTGGAGAGATGGCCTAGCAGTTAAGAGCGCTGACCGCTCTTACAGAGGACCCGGGTTCGATTCCCAGCTCCCACATGGTGGCTGAGAACCGTCTGAAACTCCAATTCCAGAAGAACTGCAGTTCCAGGGGAATCTGACACCATCTTCTGACCTCCACGGCATTGCACGACACGGGTGCACAAACTTGCATGCAGACAGTACATTCATACACATACAGAAATAAATAAAATTAATAAAAAAAAATGTTTAAAAAAGACCAAAAAAAAAACAAAAAAAAACAAAACAAAAAAAAGAATTCAGAAGGAAGACACCACCCAGCTGGCAGGCTTGCACACAGAGGGTATCCCTCCAAAGGGAACAGGTTTCCTGCAGCCTCAGCCAGAACTCATTATTGTTAAAGCAGCAGCTGCCTCTTTTTTAAGTAATGGAAATATCCTAAGACTGATGAAAATTATGACCTGTCTTCCCAAGGAAAAAAAAAATTTAATATACAATTTACTTTTATTTAAAATTGAATATAATATTAGTTAATTAATGAAGATCATTCACAGACCCCAAGCTAGAACTCTTGATTATTCTTGAAAGGACATATGAAAATTAGTAACTGTGGTTTAGCGTGAGACGTGTAGCACATGCCTGTAATCCCAGCACTGGACAGCAGATTAGTAACTGTGGTTTAGTGTGAGACGTGTAGCACATGCCTGTAATCCCAGCACTGGACAGCAGATTAGTAACTGTGGTTTAGTGTGAGATGTTTAGCACATGCCTGTAATCCCAGCACTGGACAGCAGAAGCAGAAGGGCCAGCAGGGCAACATGGTGAGCCTGTTTCTGAAAAACCAAAACCAACAAACCAGCCGAACAAACAACAAAAAAGAGAAAGTATGCGGAGAAAAGAAGCAAGTAAGGGTTTCGGGGCAGAAGGAATATATACTTTGAATTATATGCCTGTTTTTTTCCATATATCTTTTTTGTATTTAATAAACTTATTAATAGCCATGTGGTTTGCCTTTTCAATTCACAGAGGAAAGCTGGGCTAGGGACATAACTCATTTGTAGAGTATTTCCCTAGCACACATAAGGCCCTGGGTTCAATCCCCAGCAACGTAAGGAGAATGCATAATAAAAATTGGCAGGCCAGCTGGGGCTGTAGGGAGACCCTCTATTAAAAACACCAAAAAATATATAAAAAGAAAAATTACTTTTAAAAAAAGCAACTGACATTCATGACAAGTCTCAACCATACCTTATTATCAGTGAAATAAGAAAACATTCCACTAAATGACCTCTACTTTTTTCCAAAGTTTTCCATTAAGAAAAACGAACTTCTAGGTACTGAACCTACTGTAAAAAAAAAAAAAAAAAAAAAGAAAAACGAACTCTCTCTCTATCCCTCCTCCCCTTATTCCCTGCCCACCAAGCTAATTCCCAGCATCCTCCTGCCTCGTTCTCTCAAGTGCTGGGATTACAGGTATACGCTATCTTGTCTGCCTCAAACATTTTCATTTAAAAAGCAAGCTACAAGCCAGGCGTGGTGGCGCACGCCTTTAATCCTAGCACGGGAGGCAGAGGCAGACGGATCTTTGTAAGTTCAAGGCCAGCCTGGTCTACAGAGCTAAGTTCCACGACAGCTGGGGCTACAGGGAGACCCTGTCTCGAAAAGCCAAAAAAAAAAAAAGCAAGCTACAGCAAGGCATGTGTCACACACCTGTAATCTCAGCACTCAGAAGGCAAAAAAAGGAGGATCACAAGTTCAAGGCCAGCTTGGTCTACACAGTGAACTGCAGGCCAGCCAAGACTGCATAGAGATCTGCCTGCCTCTGCCTTCTAAGTACTAGGTCTAAAGGTATGTGCCACCACACCCAGACAAAGATAAATCTTAAACAAAAATTAAAAACCTTGGGTTCAGTGAAGACAAGTTCCTTCAGAAGCAGATCCTGACACAGGAAGACAAAAGGATCGAGAAGGAATGGAACAACAGAAGAGAGCTTCGGAAGCTGGAAGCATCCAAGGAATGGAACAACAGAAGAGAGCTTCGGAAGCTGGAGGCATCCAAGCCAGCTCCTTCCCTGCAGCCTCCAGATGCAGGCAGCCCTGCCAATGGCTTCAAGGCAGCCCCTTAAGGCTTGTTCTCAAGTTTTTAATTTTTTAATTTTTATTTTTTGAGACAGGGTCTCCCTATAGCCCCAGCTGGCCTGGAACTCACTATGTAGACTAGGCTGGCCTTGAACTCACAGAGGTCCACCTGCCACTGCCTCCCAAGTGCTGGGATTACAGGTGTGTGCCACCACATCCAGCTTTGTTCTGAATTTTTGACCATTAGAACAGTAACAGAATTGGAGGTTGTTTAAATGAAGAAAGAAAGAAAGAAAGGAAGGAAGGAAGGAAGGAAGGAAGGAAGGAAGGAAGGAAGGAAGGAAGACAAGGTTCTTTTCTTTCACTGAAATAGGGCCTCCCTGTAGCTGGACTGGAACTCGCTTTGTTCCAGTGAGATCCAACTGCCTCTGCCTCCCAAGTGCTGCTGGGATTAAAAGTGTGCACCATCACCAGCTACATGACTCTTTTTTTTTTTTTTGGTCTTTTCAAGACAGGTCTCCCTGTAGCCCCAGCTGTCTTGGAACTCACATTGTAGAACTCGCAAACTTCTGCCTGCCTCTGCCTCCCAAGTGCTAGGATTAAAGGTGTGCACCACAACACCCGGCTAACTACATGACTCTTAAATATGTAAGCAATCATCCCTCAGTATGGAGTGATAGGTTCTAAGACCCCCTTGGATACCAAAATCTTTGAATATTAATGACCATTAAATAAAAAGGTATAAAGCATTTGCATATCTACATAGAGTTCCAGGACAGCTGGGACTAAAGGGAGACCCTATCTCAAAAAAAAAAGGGGGGGGGTCTGGAGAGATGGCTCAGTGGTTAAGAGTACCAACTGCTCTTGCAGAGGACCTGGGTTTGATTCCCAGCACCCAAATGGTGGCTAAGAACTGTCTTTAACTCCAGTTCCAGGGGAATCCGACACCCTCTTCTGACCTCCACGGCATTGCACGACACAGGTGCACCAACCTACAGGCAGACATTACATTCATACACATAAAAAATAAAATTTAAAAAGCCCCAAAATATCTTTTCATAAACATTAAATCATCTCTAGTTTTACTTATAATACCAATGTAATATAAATGATACAGAGTTATATCATATTGCCTAGGGAACAATGAAAAGGAGAAAAAGTGTATATAGTTAGTCCAGACACATTTTGTTTTTGAGCATTTCAATTTATGGTTCGCTGACTCTGCTGATACAGAACCTGCAGATGTGGAGAGCTGATTACTTAATCTGAACCATCATTATAAATGAATTTCAGCCTAGAAAGAAACTCTCATCAGATCCCTATCTTCACCAGGATCACAAAGCAGGCAAATACTCTACCTTCCAAGTGAGAAAGAGTAGGTGACACACAAATGAACAGAAAGTAGAAACTGGGAAGGCTGGAACCCAATGTGCTTATTCCACAACTGCTTGGTGGTATTACAAAACAAAAACAAACAAAACTGAAAAGAAAACAGAAGAGCTGTGGATACCAAGAACTATGGCTATAACCAGTTTATGATGATTTTTAAGTACTCCCTGGGGAAGAGTGAACTGAGTTGAACATGTTTATTATTGTCACTTAATTGAAGAAACCAAAGCTTCTATAAAGCTCTGTTATAAAGAATAAGCACAGGGGCTGGAGAGATGGCCTAGCGGTTAAGAGCACCGACTGCTCTTGCAGAGGACCCGGGTTCGATCCCCAGCACCCACATGGCGGCTAAGAACCGTCTGTAACTTCAATTCCAGGAGAACTCCAGTTCCAGGGGAATCCGAGACCCTCTTCTGACCTCCGCGGCATTGCACGACACGGGCGCACAAACCTACAGGCAGGGACGTACATTCATACACAAAAATAAAAATTGTTAAAAAAAAAAAAAAGGGCTGGAGAGATGGCTAGCGGTTAGGAAGCGCCTGCCGCTCTTACAGAGGACCGGGTTCGATCCCCCATGCACCCACATGGTGGCTGAGACTGAGAACCGTTAGAAACTCCAATTCCAGGAGAAAAAACTCCAGTTCCAGGGGAATCCGACACCCTCTTCTACCTCGCAGCATGTGCCACGACACGGGTGCACCAAACCTAACATGCAGGACAGTACATTTAACAATACAAAATAAATAAATTCAAAAAGAAACAAAAAAAATAAATAAAAAATAAAGACAAGCACAGTTGCTCGCTTCGGCCGCACGTTATACTAAAATTGGAAAATAAGAAACAGACCCAAAAAAAAAAAAAACAAAAACAAATCTAAATATTCCTATTAAAAAAAAAAAAAAAAAAAAAAAGCCACACTGGGCTGGTAGAAGATGGCTGTGGTTAAAGGCACTGAATTGCTCTTGCGAGGACACAGGTTTGGTCCAGCACCCACACGTGGCTACCAACTTATCTGTAACTCCAGTTCCCGGGATCTGCTGGCTCTTCTGACATCCTGGACACTGCACAATACAGATGTGAGATAATATCCACACCATACACATAAATGAATACAAATAATAAATAAAATATTACAAAGACATAATGAAAGAAAGAACAAGCACAAAGCTACTAATGGACCCAAAAAAGTCATTCACTTACTTGCAAAATATGTGGTCACACTTTGTGGATACTGGTTCTTTGATCAATTCCAGACTAGAAGAAAAGGGGGACAAAAAAAAAATAGAGCAATGAAATAAATGAGGCTATAAATAAGTTGTTTATAAATAAATACTTTTTGGTAAAATAATTCAACCTTAAGTTCCTATAACTAAGCCAAGGTAAACCTTTAGATTCCTCAGGCTGGAGATGGCTCAGTGGATAAGAGCACCGACTGCTCTTGCAGAGGACCCAGGTTCGATTCCCAGCACCCACATGGCGGCTGAGAACCGTCTGTAACTCCAATTCCAGGGAAATCAACACCCTCTTCTGACCTCCGCAGCATTGTATGACCCGGGTGCACCTACTTACATGCAGACAGTACACTCATACGCATAAAATAATAAATAAAATTAAAAAAGCATTTAAACCTTTAGGTTCCTTTACTACTTAACTAAATGTCTGCTGGACTAGGAGCTAAGAACACAGGAGTTTTCGGAAACCTTAACAGAAACACTGACCTCTTAAATTTATTATTATTATTATTATTATTTTTGTCTTTTCGAGACAGGGTCTCCCTATAGCCCCAGCTGTCCTGGAACTCACTCTGTAGACCAGGCTGGCCTTGAACACACAAAGATCCGCCTGCCTCTGCCTCTCAAGTGCTAGGATTTAAGGCGTGCGCCACCACGCCCGGCTAAATTTATTATTTTTAGCACCTGAAAGACTAGCTGAGCCGGGTGTGGTGGCACAAACCTTTAATCCCACACAAGAGTTCCAGGACAGCTGGGGCTACAGGAAGATCTTGTCTCAAAAAAGACCAAAAGAAATAAAAAAAAAAAAAAAAGATTATCTGGATTATGGATATAGCTCAGAAGAGTATCTCCCTAGCATGCTGTCTCCTGAGTCTGATCCCTAACATCATATACACACAAAGCTGCTATTTCACATTGATTATCTTCACTCTTTTCAGCTAGCATTGAGCATATCCTGTATATTAACTAAATTCCAAATCCCATGAAGATAAAAACTTATGCCTGGTGTATAGTATATCCTTATAATTCCAGAATTTGGAAGGTTACAAGAAACAGGAGGATGAAGAGCTCAAGTACAGCCTAGGCCACAAGAAACAGGAGGATGAAGAGTTCAAGTACAGCCTAGGCTACAAGAAATAGGAGGATGAAGAGTTCAAGTACAGCCTAGCTACAAGAAACAGGAGGATGAAGAGTTCAAGTACAGCCTAGGCTACAAGAAACAGGAGGATGAAGAGTTCAAGTACAGCCTAGGCTACAAGAAACAGGAGGATGAAGAGTTCAAGTACAGCCTAGGGTACAAGAAACCAACAAATTAGGAGCTGAAGAGATGGCTCAGCAGTTCAGAGTGCTTGCTGCTCTTCCAGAGGATCCAAATTCAGTTCCCAGGTCCTGCTCTCAGGCAATTCACAACTCCTCCAGCTCCAGAGGATCAGACTTCCCTTTCTGGCTTACAAGAGCACCTGCACTAACACGTATGTATACCAACGCAAACATGCTTAAGAAATATTTCTAAAAAGACAAAAACTTTTACTCTACAGTAAGCTTTCCCTTAGCTCTAAGTCTATATGTGTTTGTTGAGACAGGGTCTCATTATGCAGCTCTGAGCAGTCTGGAACTCATAGAAAACACCTCTGCCTCCAGCATGTGGTGTTTAAAGACATGGGCAAGTGAGGAGATGAGTACGACTTTGTGGAGCTGGTTCTCCCCTTCTACTCAAGTCCCCAGACTAGCCCAACTAAGTGTCTTTACCCAGTGAGCCATTTCACTGGCCCCATCCCCTGTCCATGAGTTTTTAATTGAATACCATTCTTTTTTTTCTTTTTTTCGAGACAGAATCTCCCTGTAGCCCTTGCTGGCCTAGAACTCACAGAGACCCATCTGCCTCAGCCTCCCCAGTGCTGGGATTAAAGGCATGCACCACCATGCCTGGCTGAACACCATTCTTAGTGTGATAAAATGTCACTTCATCCAGCCAGGGTAGGTGGTACATGCCTTTATTCCCAGCACCTAGAAGACAGGGTCAGGCGGGATCTCTGTGAGTTAGAGGCCGGTCTGGTCTACATGGTGAGTTCTAGGCCAACTGGGCTATGGGAAGACCCTATCTCAAAAAGACCAAACTTCCCCCCACCACTCCCCCCAAAACTTACTCCATCCCTCCCAGAACATGCATCATCTCTTTATGCAGTATTAACTGCCCACCCCCTTTTTTGGTTCCAGCTGGCCTGGAATTCACTATGTAGACCAGGTTGGCATTGATCGTACAGAGATACTCCTGTTTCTGCCTCTGGAGTGCTAGGATTAAAGGCATGTCCACCATGTCCAGCATTAACCACACTTGAGTGTGTATGTGAGGTACTGGGGATTGACCCCAGAGCCTCACTTATGCTAGACAAGTGCTCTTCCACTGAGCTACAGTCCTACCCCTGCTTTTGTTCAGTGTATTCAGGCTGTATTCAATATCTGCTGACAGGTCAGTCACTTAGTAGAGCTTGTGTTATCAAATCAGAACATAAAAGCACTTGTGTTCAAGTATGCTTTACATTGCTTAATATGGCCCCAAAAGGTAACACTGGTGATGCTAGTCTTTTTTCTCCTAGAAACACTGTCTTACTATGTAGCCCAGGTTGGCTTCTAACTCATAATCCCCAATCAGGCTCCAAAATCCCCAAAATTTTGGGATTACGGGCATGTGCCACTGGGCTGATAATACAGATATGCCAAAGCAAAGCCATTAAGTGTTTCCTTTACACGAAAAGGTTAAAGTTTCAGGCTGTAGAGATGGCTCAGTGGTTAAGAACACTGGCTACTCTTGCAAAGGACCCGGGTTCGATTCCCAGCATCCACACAGCAGCTAACAACTATCTATAACCCCAGTTCCAGGGGAACCTAATGCTCTCTTCCGACTTCTTTGGGCAGTGCATGGTATGGGTGCATTTACATGCATGCATGCAAAACACTGATGCATGTAAATTAAAAAAGTACATCTATTTATTGTGTGTGAGTGCACACTTGCCATGGCACACATATGAAGGCCAGAGGTCAACTTTTGGGTCCCCTGGATCAATTAAATTAGGCTCGGCAGCAAATGCCTTTGCCTGCTGAGCCATCCTGCCAGCCCCCCCCCAACAATTTTTGGCATAGGATTGCCTTAACTAAGTATGGAAAAGTTCAAGCATAGGAAAATGAACTGCATGTATCGTCATTCGGAAGTAAGAAGAGGGGCTGGAGAGATGGCCTAGCGGTTAAGAACGTCGACCGCTCTTGCAGAGGACCTGGGTTCCATCCCCAGCACCCACATGGCGGCTGAGAACCGTCTGTAACTCCAACTCCAGGAGAACTCCAGTTCCAGGGGAATCTGACGCCCTCTTCTGACCTCTGTGGCATTGCATGACATGGGTGCACAAACCTACACGCAGACAATACACATAAATAAAAAATAAAATAAAATTTAAAAAAAGAAGACAACAGTTAAAATGAAAAACAGAACAGGACAAAAGGACATCGAGTGCAATGTGCATGTGATGGTAGATACATATATATATCTACCATATATATGTATCTACCATATATATATATCTACCATATATATGTATCTACCATATATACATATATATATACACATATATATGTATATATATATGTATATATATATATATTGTGTGTGTGGTAATAAAATGCTTCAGTGAGGAAGTGACATCAGAGGACAGCTGAGTAATGTGGGGAAACAAGCCATGCAATAATTAGAGGAAGAGCGTCCCAGGAGAAAGAGCAGGAAAGCTAAACTGAGCAGAGCCAAGCCTGGTGTTTGTGTCGGGTAGCACACATGACAGTATGCAAGATGGAATGACTGAGGAGGCCCAGAGTAGAAGGCAGAGTAGCCAGGAGCCCAGATATGTAGGAAACTTTTTGGCTATTTTATTTTATTATGTATGTATGTATGTATGTATGTATGTATGTATGTATGTATATATTTACTTACTTTTTGGCTATTTTAACATTGGCACTACTATGAGTTTAAATTATGACAGAGTTTTGGCAGTAAAATCCATGCAAGACAGTAGAGGTAAGCTGCTATTGTGCGAGAAAATTGGGCCTTTCATTAAATGTTTAACTCTTTAGAAAAGGATTTACAAGAAAAGGTAGAACACAATAGCCTGTTGTAAAGGGCTCTGTAACACAACTCTTACGGTCACAGGGTTTCTGACGCAGCACAAGGCAATAAAAAGAAAAACGCCTGGCTATGTCAGAAGGCCAGGTCTCTTCAACTATGCTCTTTTTATGAGCAGAGCAAGCCTAGGCCAAACATTGTACCTGAAACTGTTTCTTTTAGTCACCCATCTTGGCAGTATTCTGGGATTATTGTAAGAATAAGCAGTTCTCACAAAAGGAACTCTGATTTGAGTAGAATAGAAAATACTATTTCTGAAATAAGCTAGATATCAAAGGAAGTAATTAGTAAAAGAGAAATTGGATGAGCTATGATACCAGATGGCTTCCATTCTCACTACTGACTCAATTCTGAAATAATTATATTTCAGTATGGTAATTATGATCCAAGCTATATAAACATACTATAAACATAAACTTTGAACAGATGAAAATTCCCATATGTAAAAAGGTAGTGACTGAAGGAAGAGCTTGAAGACGAATAGAAGTGAAAATAAAAAAATGAAAATGTTTCTCTTTTAGCAACTGATGAGTAAATGTTTACTATAAAATTCAAAAATGTGCCGGGCGTGGTGGCGCACGCCTTTAATCCTAGCACTTGGGAGGCAGAGGCAGGCGGATCTTTGTGAGTTCAAGGCCAGCCTGGTCTCCAGAGTGAGTTCCAGGACAGCTGGGGCTACAGGGAGACCCTGTCTCGAAAAGACCAAAAAAAATAAATAAATAAAAATAAAAAAAAAATAAAATTGAAAAATGTTAAACAATTTCATACCAGGGAGTATTTTCAGCCTATTGCATATTTGTATTTTAAGCTCCCAACATGATAAATCACTAGAAAAAGGCAGGTTTAGAATTAGCAAACTAGGAGGGCACACATTTTATCACATTCTTCTGAAAGTAAAAAAATGTACATAAGTCATATATAAAAAGGTAGAAAAAGCTACCAAATAGCACAAGTAACTGCCAGCTGAGCCAGGAATAGCAGTGTCTGCTGTGGTTCCAGTTACTTGGGAAGCTGAAGTGGAACGATCACATGAACATAGGTTTTGGAGACCAGTCTGCAACACAACAAGACCCCATCTTCAAACACAGCCCTGAAAATAAAAATGAAACTTTGGGGGCTGGACAGATGGCTCAGCAGTTAAGAGCGCCAACTGCTCTTGCAGAGGACCCCGGTTCGATCCCCAGCACCCACATGGCGGCTGAGAACCATCTTTAACTCCAGTTCCAGGGGAATCCGATGCCCTCTTCTGACCTCCGCATGTATTGCACAACACGGGTGCACCAACCTACATGCAGATGGTACACTCATACACATAAAAAATAAATTAAAAAAAATTTTTTAAATAAAAATAAAAACCCTCTTCTGACCTCCGAGGCATTACACGACATGGGTGCACAAACCTACATGCAGACAGTACACTCATACACATACAAAAATAAATAAAATTAAAAAATAAAAAAGAACTGAAAATCTATCCTATAGCCACCTCAAGAAATAGTTTTTAGTCACAATCAGGACTCATTATTTTTTTTTTTAATTTTTTTTTTAATTTTATTTATTTCTGTATGTGTATGAATGTACTGTCTGCATGCAGGTTTGTGCACCCGTGTCGTGCAATGCCACGGAGGTCAGAAGAGGGCGTCGGATTCCCCTGGAACTGGAGTTCTCCTGGAATTGGAGTTTTGGACGGTTCTCGGCCGCCATGTGGGTGCTGGGGATCGAACCCGGGTCCTCTGTAAGAGCGGTCGGCGCTCTTAACCTCTAGGCCATCTCTCCAGCCCTAGGACTCATTATTAAAAACTGACTGCAAGGAGGGGCTGAAAAGATGACTCAGCAGTTAAGAGTACTGGCTGTGATGGACATGGTTCTGCACACCTTTAATCTCAGCACTCAGGAGGCAGAGGCAGGCTGTTCTCTGTGAGTTCCAGGCCAGCCTGGTCTATACAGTGAGTTCCAGACCAACTAGGGCTGCAGGGAGACCCTGTCTCAAAAAGACAAACAAAACAAAACAAAACAAAACAAAACAAAACAAAACAAAACAAAACAAAACAAGAGTACTGGCTGTTCTAGCAGAGAAGTTGGATCCAGTGCCTAGCACTCACATGCTGGCAATCCAACGCCCTCTTCTGGGCCCTTCAGGTAGGTGTACTTACATGCTGGCAAAACGCTCAAGACACATAAAATATTTAAGAAAGAAAGAACAAATGGCATGGACTGAGAGCATAATTCAGTAGTCTGTGTGCCTAACACATGGAGGCTTTGGATTCTATACCCAGCAACACACACCAACACACACAGGGGAGGTGGAGTCACAACAAAAATTATGCAGGTCAGCTGGGCATGATGTTGCTCGCCTTTAATCCCAGCACTCAGGACTAAAGGGAGACCCTGTCTCAAAAACACACATACACACACACAAAAATTATGCATAGGCCCTCAGTACAATCTCCAGAACTGCAAAAACATAATAAAGCAGTGGGTTCGGTTCCCCCCCCTTTTTTTTTTGGTCTGAGACAGGGTCTCCCTATAGCCCCAGCTGGCCTGAGCTCACTATGTAGACCAGGCTGGCCTTGGTCTCTGCCTCAAGTGTTGGGATCAAAGGTGTGTATAACTACATCTCACCTTAAATGAGCAGTGTAAGCTTTAACAAAGAACAGGGCATGGTGGCGCATGCCTTTAATCCTAGCACTTGGGAGGCAGAGGCAGGTGGATCTCTGTGAGTTCATGGCCTGCCTGGTCTACAAAGTGAGCTCCAGGCCAGCTGGGACTAAAGGGAGACCCTGGGTCTAAAGGGAGACCCTGTCTCAAAAAGACCAAAAAAAAAAACAAAAACAAAATCAAAGAATATAGCGAAGAGTCTGCAATGGCCTTTTTCTACCTACACTTGGTAACTTTCCTTATTGCATCTTTTTCTTTTTTTTTTTTTTTTTCCTCCATTTGAGAGAGGGTCTCCCTGGAACTTGCTCTGTAGACCAGGCTGGCCTTGAACTCACAGAGATCCACCTGCCTTTGCCTCCCAAGTGCTAGGATTAAAGGCGTGCACCACCACACCTGGCTCCTTTTTGCAGTTTCTACGCATCTTAATTTTTTATTTATTTTTTATTATTATTTATTTCTGTATGTGTATGAATGTACTGTCTGCATGCAAGTTTGTGCACCCGTGTCGTGTAATGCCGCGGAGGTCAGAAGAGGGTCTCGGATTCCCCTGGAGCTGGAGTTCTCCTGGAACTGGAGTTTCAGACGGTTCTTGGCCGCCATGTGGGTGCTGGGGATCGAACCCGGGTCCTCTGCAAGAGCGGTCGGCGCTCTTAACCGCTAGGCCATCTCTCCAGCCCCGCATCTTAATTTTTTAATTGATGGTTTAATTTGCCAAAACGAGAAAGAATATTATGACTGAATCCCATGGGAAGGTAAAATAAATGGACCCAGGGGGCTAGAGAGATAGCCTAGCGGTTAAGAGTACCAACTACTATTGCAGAGGACCCGGGTTCAATCCCCAGCACCCAACGGCAGCTAAGAACCGTCTGTAACTCCAATTCCAGGGGAATCCGAGACCCTCTTCTGACCTCCGCAGCATTGCATGACACGGGTGCACAAACCTACACGCAGACAGTACATTCGTACACATACAAAAATAAATAAAATTAAAAAAAATAAACAGACCCAAATGCCACATTACTGAAGACTTTCTGATCACTTTTTTTTTTTTTTGGTCTTTTCAAGACAGGGTCTCCCTGTAGCCCCAGCTGTCCTGGAACTCACTCTGTAGACCAGGCTGTCCTTGAACTCACAAAGATCCGTCTACCTCTGCCTCCCAGTGCTAGAATTAAAGGCATGCGCCACCATGCCCGGCAAATTATTTTTTAGTTTTTATTTATTTTTCTATGTGTATGAATGTATTGTCTGCATGTAGGTTTGTGCACCTGTGTCATGGTCAGAAGAGGGTCTCAGATTTCCCTGGAACTGGAGTTAAAGACAGTTCTTAGCTGCCATGTGGGTGCTGGGGATGGAACCCGGGTCCTCTGTAAGACAGTCGGCGCTATTAACCACTAGGCCATCTCTCCAGCCCCTCTGATCACTTTTTATCATTACCCTGAGTAAGTTGAGGCTTTTCAAAAGCAGTCTTTCTCTTACAATGTTATTTCCTGTTTCTCTGGTTTTTGACACTTCATAAATTCAGTTGTAAATCTCATTTACATCCTGGTTTTGTTCAGCTTAAATGTTGAGGTGGCAGAGAATGGATAGTCATCTATAAGTCTTGTTATGTCTCTGAAAGCACAACTTGCATCTTCCTTAATCTTATTAACTTGACTCCCAACATAAATAACAACCTTCAGGAAGCACAAAGGCAAATTTACTTAAATTCACCCTTTCTCATTGAAGATGGGCAAGAAGTACAACTTTTAAGTTTCTGTGTGTGGTCAAATGTGTGGGTGCTTGTGTATGCAAACATGCATGTGGAGGCTACACCCTGATGGCAGGTGTCTTCCTTAATTCTCTCCATCTTATAAATTAAGGCAGGGTGTCTCACTTGAACTCAGATCTCACTAATTGAGCTAGTCCAGGTAGACGGCTTACTCTGAGGCTCCCCTGTCTGTCTCTGGAGCACTGAGATTACAAGCAGTCTGCCATGCCCACCTGGCCTTCAGGTGGGTGCTGGGACTCAGACTCTGGACCTCTTGCTTGCAAGGCAAGAGTTTTACCTACAGAGCCATCTTTCCAGTCCTCAATTTTACTTTCTGAAAACTGCCCACTAATAACCAATTATATATTTTTTTAAAATATTGGGGCTGGAAGCCGGGTGTGGTGGCGCACGCCTTTAATCCTAGCACTCGGGAGGCAGAGGCAGGCAGATCTTTGTGAGGTCAAGGCCAGTCTGTTCTACAGAGTGAGTTCCAGGACAGCTGGGGCTACAAAAAAAAAAAAAAAAAAAAAAAAAAAAAAAAAAAAAAAAATGGGGGCTGGATGTAGTTCAGGGATAGAACATATGCACAGAATAGAAGTCCTGAAGTTCAACCCCCAGCACCCAAATAATAAATTATTAAAGAACAAAGTTAGTTTACCATTTTATTTATTAGTGGCCACTATATCCCTAGATAGCAACTGCTGAAGGTAACATAAACTTCTGTTCTCAAGGAGAGGAGAAATGGGGAAGGAAAAAAAAAGATTAATAAATTATACAGGATGTCATATAGTAAGAAATGTTATGAAGAAAAAGGATCTATGTCTTCAAGAAGTTGGTTTATATAAAAAGGGGTTCAGGCAGGGTGGTAGAAGCCTTTCAGGTCAGCACTTAGGAGACAGAAGCAGGTGGATCTCTGTGAGCTTGAGGCCAGCCTGGTCTACAGGGAGATCTGGTCTCAATAAACAAAAAGGGGCCAGATGTGGCAGCCTGCACCTTTAATGCTAGCATTTGGGAGGCAGAGACAGGCTAGTATTTAGAGTTCTAGACCAGTGAGGGCTACACAGGGCTTCAAAAGAAAACCAGAGAAGGAGCAGACATGGAGTGCGTTGGGGCTAGAGCTCTTGTGATTTCAAACAGGGTCATCAGGAGATGCCTTCTGAAAAAGTAGTATATATGAATCAACATTTTTTGGAGGGGGTTCTTTTTTGAGACAGGGTCTCCCTGCAGCCCCAGCTGGACTGGAGCTCACTACATAGACCAGGCTGGCCTTGAACTCACAGAAATCTACCTGCCTCTACCTCCCAAGTGTTGGGATTAAAGGTGTGCCCATCAAAGATTTTTATTTGTGTGTGTGTATGCATGGACATATGAGGGTTCCAACAGAGGCCAGAAGATCTCAGCCCCTGAAGATGGGAATTACAGGTGGCTGTGAGCTGCACAACTTGGATACTGGGAATTGAAGTCCAGTCCTCTGAAAGAATAGCAAGCATTCTTAACCACTGAGCTATCTCTCCACACCCATAAATAAAGATCTTCCAGCCATATAAAATTATCTGGATAAAAATTATCTGGCAAAGTGAATATGAAGTCTATTGACTTGAAGGCAGAATATGTTGCATGTCTGAAGAACAATTAAAAGGCCAGGACTACAGGTCTAAATCCCCAGCCCAGAGAATGTGAAGAGAGAAGGAGGGACGAAATAATTCTTCTAATTTCCCTTTCCAACTTTTCACCAAGAGATATTGATACAGGTTTTCATTTATGAGCTCACCTAATGACTGCTTAGACTTCTTTTTAAAGATTTTATTTATTTATTTATTTATTTATTTATTTATTTATTTATTTTTGGTATTTTTGAGACAGGGTCTCCCTGTATCCCCAGTTGGCCTGGAACTCATGATGTAGAGCAGGCTGGACTTGAACTCACAGAGATCCTCCTGCCTCTGCCTCAGAAGACTTTCTTTTTAATTATGTTTATCTATGTGGGGGTATGTGCACATGGGTACAGGTGCCCATAGAGACCAGAGAAGGTATTGGATATCCTTTAGAGTTGGAGTCACGGACAGTTGCGAGGCACCCAGTGTGGGTTCTGGGAACTGAATGCAGGTCCTACTCCAAGAGCAGTACGAGCTCTTAATAGCTGAGCCATCTCTTCATTCCTTGCTTGGGCTTCTTAACCTGTTATGTCAGGGACCCTCTTCCCAGTGTATTCATTTATCATCTATTTGTAGTGCTGAAAGCTGAACTTGGTACCAGTCAAGGCGCTCTATTTCTGAGCTACATGTCTAACCCTGAGTAATGCTTGTAGGTTCATTAAAATTTCTTTCTTTTTGAGACAGGGCCACATATATCCCAGGCTGGCCTCACACCTTGGACTTCTGATCCTCTGTTCTCCAACTTCTGCTGGGATTACAAATGTTCACCATGAGGCTCTATTTATGCAGTGCTAGGAACTGAACCCAAGGCTTCCTGTATGCTAGGCAAGCAATCAAATAAGCTATATTTCCTGCCCCGGTGCATAAACTTCTTTTTTCTTTCTTTTATTTTTATTTTTAAGGGATTCTACAATATAATGACACAGTTGTTTGCAGATAACATTGATGTTACTCAGTATGTCATACAATTAGGTAATTGGTGCATTTTGCAAGTATCTATGTCCAAATTTTGAACAACCCAAGGTTCCCAGCATCTAATTTTTTAACTGATGGTTTAATTTGCCAAAACGAGAAAGAATATTATGACTGAATCCCATGGGAAGGTAAAATAAATGGACCCAGGGGGCTAGAGAGATAGCATCTAGCGGTTAATGAGTACCATCTACTATTGCAAGGACCCGGGCTTCAATCCCCAGCACCCAAACGGCAAGCTTGAGAAACCCGTCTGTCTCTAACTCTCCAGGGGAATCCGAGGACCGCTTTCTGACCTCCGCAGCATGGCATGATCCTGGTGCAAACAACGACTCTACACATGCCAGGACAGTACATTCGTACACATACAAAAATAAATTAAAAACTAACAAAATAAACATAAAAAAAAAAACAGACAAAGTCCCACGGTTTTGTCATTTTTTTTTTTGGTCTTTTCAGACAGGGGCTCCCGGTAAGCCCCAGCGTCCCTGGACATCACTCTGGTAGACCAGGCTGTCCTGAACTCACAAAGATGCCGTTACCTCTGCCCTTCCAGTTGCTAGACAGCAGCGGCAATGCCGGCAAAAAAAAATTATTTTTTAATTTTTTATTTATTTTCTAGGTGTATGATATGTATTTGTCTGCATGTAGGTTTGATCAACCTGTGTCATGGTCAGAAGAGGTGTCTATTTTCCTGGAACTGGAGTTAAAGACAGTTCCTTAGCTGCATGTGGGTGTGACTGGGGATGGGAACCCAGGGTCCATCTGTAAACAGTCTGCGTATTAACCACTAGGCCCACTCTCCAGCCCTTCGATCACTTTTTATCATTACCCTGAGTAAGTTGAGGCTTTTCAAAAGCAGTCTTTCTCTTACAATGTTATTTCCTGTTTCTTCTGGTTTTTGAGCACTTCATAAATTTCCGTTGTAAATCTCATTTACATCCTGGTTTTTTGTTCAGCATTAAAGTTGAGGTGGCATAGAATGGATAGTCATCTATAAGTCTGTGTTATGTCTCTGAAAGCACAACTTGCATCTTCCTTAATCTTATTAACTTGACTCCCAACATAAATAACAACCTTCAGGAAGCACAAAGGCAAATTTACTTAAATTCACCCTTTCTCATTGAAGATGGGCAAGAAGTACAACTTTTAAGTTTCTGTGTGTGGTCAAATGTGTGGGTGCTTGTGTATGCAAAACATGCAGTGGAGGCTACACCCTGTGGCAGGTGTCTTCCTTAATCTCTCCATCTATAATTAGGCAGGGTTTTCACTTGAACCCAGAGTCTCACAATTGAGCTAGTCCAGGTAGAGGTTCACTCTGAGGGCTCCCTGTCTGTCTTTTATTTAGTTCTGTATGTGTGTGAATGTACTGCCTGCATGCAAGTCTGTGCACCCGTGTCGTGCAACGCCGCGGCGGTCAGAAGAGGGTCTCGGATTCCCCTGGAGCTGGAGTTCTCCTGGAATTGGAGTTTCAGACGGCTCTCGGCCGCCATGTGGGTGCTGGGGATCGAACCCAGGTCCTCTGTAAGAGCAGTCGGCGCTCTTAACCGCTAGGCCATCTCTCCAGCCCCCTCCTCCTCATTTTATAAATGAAAAAAGTAAATAAAATTTCATTCCACATTAAGACTTGCTAAAAGCTTTGATGACTTGCAGTATCCCCACTTAAATTTACAGAGACGGTTTCACCCAGAAACAGATCTCACAGATACCAAGCATTTGTTACTTTATTTTGACATTAACTAAAATCATGTCAAGTGATTAAGCTGGTCCTAGAGTTGGAAGAAAAGCCTCTAAGTGCTACTTAATCCAAACCAGAATCCTGCCTTAATGAAGAACAAATCCAGATAGTCTCTGGACTGAGAACAGAAGAGTGTGGAATAGGGGGAAGCAGACTGGGAGGGAGAAGAGTACTTTTCTTTTCTTTTCTTTTGGTCTTTTCAAGACAGGGTCTCCCTATAGCCCCAGCTGGCCTGGAACTTACTCTGTAGACCAAGCTGGCTTTGAACTCACAGATATCTGCCTGCCTGTCTCCTGAGTAGTGCTGCGACTAAAGGCCTAAAGGCGTGCACCACCATGCTGGGCTTACTTTTCTATAATTTTTAAGCTCTCCAGTTAAGAAAAGTAGAAATGGCCATTTTGGTGTTAATAGATTTATTACATATTTTTCCATCTACTATTTAAACTACTTTATGTCACTGCATGGAAGATAATCATACAAAAAAACTCAAATTAATAACCTCTTCGGTTGACTTACCAGATTGGACACTCTAAGATTTTCTGCATAGCATGAAGGACATTTTGTACTTCTTCAATGGGAACTGCACATAAATCCATTTCGTTCTGTTCCTGTGAACTTTAACATAAATTTAAAAAAGGATGCAATTAAGCTAATTCAAAAGGCTTTTTTAAATTTTTTAAATTTATTTTTGTGTGTGTGAATGTACTGTCTACATGTAGGTTTGTGTACCTGCGTTGTGCAATGTCAAGAAAGTCAGAAGAGGGTGTTGGATTCTCCTGGAATTGGAGTTAAAGACAGTTCTTAGCCGCCATGTGGGTGCTGGGAATTGAACCGGGTCCTCTGCAAGAGCGGTTGGTGCTCTTAACCGCTAGGCCATCTCTCCAGCCCCTCAAAGGCTTTTAACATGGTGTCACATGCCTTTAATCCCAGCACTCAGGAGGCAGAGGCAAGCACATGTATGTAAGTTCAAGGCCAGCCTAGTCTACATAGTAAGTTCCAGGACAACTGGGGCCGGAAGACCCTGTCTCAGAAAGACAGCCCCCGCCCAAAAAAGTTTTTTTTAAATACAATAGCTTATCTGTCTTGTCTTTTTCTTTGAGATAAGATCTCCTATAACCCAGGCTACGTGTAGCCAGAACCAGTCTTCAACCTCCAATCCTCCTGCCTCCACCCCTTAGTGCTAGAATTACAGGGATTGGCCCCCTGAACCTCTGTAGCCTTGAACTCACTATACAGATCAGATTGGCCTTCAAATCACAATAATCCTCCTACCTTAGCTTTCTGAGTGCTGGGGTTACAGGTTTAAGCTATGACAACTTGCTTGTCTTTAATTTCTTTTTTGGTCTTTTTAAGACAGGGTCTCCCTGTAGCCCCAGCTGTCCCGGAACTCGTTCTATAGACCAGGCTGGCCTTGAACTCACAAAGATCTGCCTGCCTCTGCCTCCCAAGTGCTAGGATTAAAGGCGTGTGCCACCACGCCCGGCTTTAATTTTTTTTATTTATTATTTTTTATGTGTATGAGTGTACTGTCTGCATGTAGGGTGGTGCCCCTGTGTCGTGCCTTGGAGGTCAGAAGAGGATGTCAGATTCCCCTGGAACTGGACTTAAAGACGGTTCTTAGCCGCTATGTGGGTGCTGGGAATCAAACCTGGGTCCTCTGCAAGAGCTGTCAGCACTCTTAACTGCTGAGCCATCTCTCCAGCCCCATTTGTCTTTTCTATATTATAAGATAAATTTAAGACTAGAGTGCTTTGGAATTATACTAACCATAAAGCTGATGACAAAGGCCTTCATTAAAAGGAAATTCTAAGGGCTGGAGACATGGCTCAGTGGTTAAGAGTGTCAACTGCTCTTGCAAAGGACCTGGGTTGGGTTACCAGCACCCACATAGCAGCTAAGAACCATCGTTAAGCTGGGCGTGGTGGTGCATGCCTTTAACCCTAGCACTCAGGAGGCAGAGGCAAGTGGATCTCTGAGTTCAAGGCCAGCCTGCTCTCCAGAGTGAGTTCCAGGCCAGCTGGTACTATAGGGAGCCAGTGTCTCAAAAAAAAAAAGGAAAAGGAAATTCTAGCAGTAGTTGGAATCTAAATTCTCTTTTCTTTGACATATAATCTCCAACAACTTTGTTATTTGTGCGGTTGTTTTGTTTTGCTTTCTCCAAGAAAGGGAAAGATACAGTGGAGTAACTGGGTAGAAAAGGTGCAGCTTTCTGCACCATACTGTTTGGGTTGAGGGAGTCCCAACTGGGGAATTGGCTCCATTGCACGGGCCTGTGTTCATGTCTGTGAAGTATTTTCTTGATTGCTGAGTGATATAGAAGGGCCCAGCCCATTGTGGGTGGTGCCACCCCTGGGCAGGTTGTTGTGGGTTGTGTAAGAAAGCAGGCTGAGCAGGAGCCAAGGGAGTAAGCCAGTAAGCAGCGTTCCTCCATGGCCTGTGCTTCAATTCAGCTCCTGTCTCCAGGTTCCTGCCCCCAGTTCTTACCTTGGGTCCAGAAGATGTAAAACCAAATAAACAACCCCCCCCCCCCGTATTGGTCAGAGTGTTTTGTCACAGGGATTTAAAAGAAACTAGAACACTGGCTTAGGCCCAAGTTCATCAGACTGCCTGGGCTCCCTACAGAGGGAGACTGAAACCAGTCACGGATGGTGGTACAAATCCTTACTCCAGAACTCTGGAAGTGGAGGCTGAAGGCTTGAGCTTGAACTACACAGAGAGTTCAAGGTCAACCTGGGTTACACATCAAGTTCCAGGCCAGGTGGAACAACATACTGAGACTCTACCTCAAAAATCAAAATGGGCCAGGTGGCACTCGCCTTGAACCCCAGCACTCGGGAGGCAAAGACAGGAGGATCTCGGTGAGATGGAATCCAGCCTGATCAACATAGTGAGTTTCGGGCTGGAGAGATGGCCTAGCGGTTAAGAGCGCCGATCGCTCTTACAGAGGACCCGGGTTCGATCCCCAGCACCCACATGGCGGCCGAGAACCGTCTGAAACTCCAATTCCAGGAGAACTACAGTTCCAGGGGAATCCGACACCCTCTTCTGACCTCCGCGGCATTGCACGACACGGGTGCACAAACCTACATGCAGACAGTACATTCATACACATACAGAAATAAATAAAAATAAAAAATAAATAAATTAACCATTAAAAAAAAAAAAACATAGTGAGTTTCAGGACAGCTGGGGCTACGGCGAGACCCTGTCTCAAAAAGACCAAAAAAAAATTTTTTTTAATCCAAAACCAAAAAACAACGCAGTTGTCTTTTCTGTTTGTTTTTCGTTCACCAAACGAACACTGAACCCAGTAGAGCCGACGCTTCTACACCTTACGCCTTCTTCAGGGCTCCCCGATGACAGCACTCACCTCGGGATCCTCTTCGAACGCAGCTCTCGGCCAGCAGCATCCGTCCCTAGCGATAGTCCTTTAATGGAGCTTTCTAGCTTCTGTAAAATGCATATGGATCTAGTTCTGACCGGTTTTCTTCTGCAAACTTCTTCCTTTCCCTTCTCCCTGACACATTTCTGTCCCCTCTTCCTTCCACTGAGCCCGCATTCTTCTGCCTTCAAGGCAGACTTCCATTTGTTAGAGCCAGGGCCCTCAAAGACCCCGTGCCCTCTACGTCAGAGCTGTCCACTGCAATGCACAAACTTCCCCGCCTCCCGGGAGTACCCTTCGGTCCTCTCCTAGGTTCCGTGGGTTCTACGCACCTTCATCCAGAGCCACACATCCGAACTTCCCGGTCCCAGGTACCACGAATCGCCGAAACCCCTCAGACTGCCCTCGCCTCCCACTCTCAGCAGGCCGTCGCCGCGCAGCCGTAGTTACCACAGATCCGAAATTCCCGCGCTCTCCGTCGCTACGGAAACCAGCCTTTCGCCGCTGAGTGTGCTTAGCCTCTAAGAACTCGAGATCTAGAAAACGTCAAAGGGAGGGCGGCTCTGGATTGGCCACTTGTTCGTTTCCCTGCTGACGTCACTAGAAAGAGACGGAAGAGAAAGAATTCTGAGTTTTTTTTCTATTAGACACCGCCCCCTCTCCTCTACGCTTGCTTATTACGTAACAGTAGCTGCTGTACAAAGGGTTGGAATCACTGAGGCCGAAATGTGAGCGCAAGGTAGTGCCCAAAGCAGTTGCAAGAAGAGGCTCCATTCTCCAACTCTTTCCCTGCAATGGAACTCTCCAGTCTAGGTAACTAAAAGGTTTGTGTGAAAAGAACTACGAGTTCCAGCATGCATTGCGGAACGAAAGGCCTTCGCAGAGTTCCTTGGAAACTGTAGTCTTATAGAAAGGAGCTTGCGACACCGGAAGCAGGCAGTTATCACAACCCAGTTAGTAGATCGGAGACCTCCTCGCAGTTATGCAGGTTAACAGCTATGGATTGCAGTGTTCTGTTTTCATGTCTTGCGCGCGGAGAATAAGTTAAAAGAAGCTACGACTCCCAGGAAGACTACAATTCCCATCCGGCCCCACGATTCTCTGGTACCTAGTCCTTCAAGGTCAGTGACCTAAGGGAATGCCGGGGGCGACCAATCGGCTTGGGAAGGGAAAATCTTCTCTGCCTGACTTCTGCGCACTAGTTCCGCCCCTCGGCCTGGATGTTTGTTATTGTTGTGCGGTTCAGGTTGCTTCTGTCCCGCCCCTGCCAACGCAGTATTGACCAATCAGTGGAATGGTGATTTTGAGGGACAAATAGTAGAAGCCAATCATCTTGTCGGAAACTCAGAGAAACATGGGACTAGGCTCTGTCTCTGTCCGCCATGTTAGATTCACCCCGCAGGGATAGCAGCCGAGCTGGCAGGGATAGCAGCCGAGCTGGCAGCGAGCGGTCCTTGCAGTGGCCACCGGCAAGCGCCCCCCGTGGGCGGAAAGCTGGTAAGGAAGCGGCTGTGGTTATCTATAATGGGGGTCACATCGTTCGTAGAGGATTCAAGGAAATTCAAGGGAGGAATCCTGCAAAAAATGGGTGACTTTTTCTGTGTCCAGGGGCAGCCGATCTTTTAATTGACCAGATGAGAGAACCGTACGCATTGAGGGACTGTGGGGGTGGTTACTGCCGGAGGGATAGATTCAGGCTCAGAACACTCGGTTTCTGCGAACAGAAATTCGACATCCCCCCGCACAGAAAGAAGGCCTAGCCAAGGAAAATGAGAGAGCTGGGGGTGGGGGCGGGGGGTGACACTCACTGTCCTGGGGACATGGGGTTCCAGGGAACGATTACTGGAAGACTAGGATTGAGTCAGCGAAAGAAATGACACACATCTTCCACTTTCCATCCCCTTCCTTTTTTGAGACCCTGAAGAACTCTTAATCTAGCTAGCAGCATCTTTGGAAGAAGAAAGGCATCGTTTTTCCTTTTTTTTTTTTTTTTTTACACCCAGCTTTAAGATTACCCATTTGAAAGCTTAGCTAGCTTCCACAGCCAGGCCTCTGAAAGAGGTAATAAAGCCCAGATTCCCAGGTCGGCTTCATTTAAAGTTATTGTTGAGGCTAAAAAAGAAACTAATATAGAGAAAAAGCTGACTTTTGCCAATTGCAGGTTAAGTCAGTAAGCCATGAATTTACAAAGCCACTTAGGAAAGGTGAGGGCTTAGTCCCCAGCTACCTGATTGCTGGCTGTAAACCCACAGGAACAGATGGGACTGACTGTAGCTTTGGTTTTTCCACAACTTCAAGATCAATGGTCTGGCTGAAAGAATTTTCACATGTAAGCCAAAGAGAGATAAGTACTTCTTTATGAAGACCTGTATATAACTAGCTAACTTGGACTTTCCCACTTCCTGTTTTCTCCCATTGGCAGACTCAGCTGGATGTGCTCCAGAGCATGTAAACTAATTTCCAGTTGTGTAATTTGAGAAAGGGGAAGGTTAGTTTCCTTCCAGATTGAAAAGTGTGGAAGTACATTTCTTTGAAGTTGGAAAAATGAGAATGTTTTTACTTATGGCAACTGAATGAGACGAGTCACTTTATTTTCTGTTATTTTATTTTGGTCTTTTTGAGATAGGGTTTCCCTGTAGGCCCAGCTGTCCTGGAACTCTCTATGTAGGCCTTGAACTCTAGGCTGGCCTTGAACTTAGAGAGATCCACCTGCCTCTGCCTCCCCAGTGCTGGGATCAAAGGCGAGTGGCACCACGTCCTGCTATTTTCCTGTTGTTGGTTTGTGGTTTTTTTTTTTTTTTTACACCAAATATATAGGAATTGATAGGATTCTGCCTAAATTTAAAAGATCACATACTTTTTTCGCTCTCTTCTCCTCATCATGTTTGCCTCTCTTGTCCAAGAAAATTGCTGGAGGGATTGCCCTAGCAGTTATAGAGCGCGCCATACCCTTCCTGCAGAGGACCCCGGTCCATTCCCTAGCACCCACATGGCGGCTGAGAAACGTCTGTAACCTCCAATTCCAGGGAGAACTCCAGTTCCAGGGAAATTCCGACCGCCCTCTTCTGACCTCCACTAGCATTGCACAACACTAGTGCACAGACCTACATGTCGACAGTACAATTCATTACGTCACCATAAAAATCAAATAAAATGCCGGACGTGGTGGCGTCATGCTTGAAATCCACTAGCACTTGGGAGGCAGAGGCAGGCCGGATCTTTGTGAATTCAAGGACAGCCTGTCAACAAAAAAAAGAAAATAATAAGTTGAGTTTTTCCTCAGGAAACCAAAAAGAGAGCTGGGGCTACAAGAGACCTGAGTCGAAAACGAATCCAAAAAAAGAAAAAGAAAAAAAAAAAAAAAGGTAAATAAAATTTAAAAAAAAAATTAAAAAAAATAAAGATCCCAAGAATTGTATTTCATGTAAGTAAATACTGGATGTCAGCAGGATTGTCCTAGAGACTAATTACTTTGGCAGTGAACTTAGCTCTGGATGATGACAAGTGATGGAGAAAAGTTGGGGATAATTGAGTATAAAAAAAGGAAATGATCTTCAGGGAATAGAGGGTTCTTAAAATGACAGTTGTTTTCACAGTGCAGCACATATTAGAAGGGCTATCTTGGGGCTGGAGAGATGGCTCAGCGATTAAAAGCACCAGCTGCTCTTGTAGAGGACCAGGGTCTGATTCCCAGCACCAACATGGCGGCTAAGAACCGTCTTTAAGCTAGGTGGGTGGTGCATGCCTTTAATCCCAGCACTCAGGAAGCATAGGCAGGCAGATCTCTGTGAGTTCAAGGCCAGCCTGGTCTACAGAGTGAGTTCCAGGCCAGCTGGGGTACAGGGAGACCCTGTCTCAAAAAAAAAAAAGAGGAGGAGGAGGAGGAGCAGCAGCTCTTAAGGGACTAAAAAATGGTTTATTATAATCATTTTCATACTTGAATAATAGTTCAGAGAATTTGCACACTTTTTTTCAGTCCTGAAGATCAAACCCACAGCTGAGCACATTCTAGCTCTGGTTCTACCATCCTCCCAGTCCCCTCAAGCACGTGCTTATTGGGTCCTTATGATAACATTATAAAGTATGCAATCCAGGCAGTAGTTTTGCTTTACAGATTAAACAGCCAAAGCTCAGAGATAAACAGATTTCCTTACAGTTATGAGAGCCAAGTCTTCTCAACCGCTGGGCTCTCTTCCCATGATACTGGAAACTCCTGGCATTTAATTTTGTTCAACTTTTGGGTATGGAGCAGAATCTGCCCCTTTGTAGATGCAGTTTGAAAAAATGTGTTGAAATGTTTAAGAGCTAACATTTTTCCAGTGAATTTACTTCTAGCTGTAAGCAACTTAACTGCTTTTTCCTAAGTCACTGTTGATAAGTGAACAAAATCCTTCATTAAAAAATTTGGTGGGGTCTCAAAAGACCAAAAAAAAAAATTGGGGGGCTATAGAGATGACTCAGTGATTAAGAGCAAAGGCTGTTTTTTCAGAGGACTCAGGTTCCATTCCTAGCACCTACATGGCAGTTAACAACCATTCGTAAGTCCAGTTCCAGGGGATCCAGTGCCACCTTCTGGTTTCTGAGGGCATTTCATGCATGTGGTATACTAAAACACCTCATACACATAAAAATGAAAGTAAAATTTAAAACAAACAAACAAAAACCTAAGGGGGGATTGGAGAGATGACTCAGTAGTTAAGAGCACTGACTGCTCTTGCAGAGGACCAAGGTTCAATTCCGGGCACCCACATGGCTGCTAACAATTATATGTAACTATAGTTCCAGGGATTCTGACACCCTCTTCTGATGGCAGACCATGGTTACACTTACATATATGCAGGCAGTATACTCATAGACATAAAAATAAATTAAATAAATAAATAAATAAATAAATAAATAAATAAATTTTAAGGCCGATATGGTGGCACATGTCTTTAATCCCAGCACTTGGGAGAGGCAGGTGGATCTCTGTGTGTTCCAGGCCAGCCAGGGCTCCATAGTGACAGAAAAAGAGGGGGGAGGCTGGAGAGATGGCCTAGCAGTTGGGAGCGCCGACTGCTCTTGCAGAGGACCCAGGTTCGATCCCCAGCACCCTCATGGCTGCTGAGAACTGTCTTTAACTCCAGTTCCAGGGGAGTCTGACATCCTCTGCAGCTTTGCACGACATGACACGGGTGCACAAACCTACATGCAGACAGTACATACACGTAAAAAAAAAAAAGATAAAAAAAATAAAGACCCACATGTTTTTCCTCTTTTTTAAGATTGGGTCTCCCTTTAGTCCCAGCTGGCCTGGAACTTACTACGTAGATGAGGCTGGCCTTGAACTCTCAGAGACCCGCCTGCCTCTGCCTCCTAAATGCTGGGATTAAAGGTATGCACCACCACGCCTGGCATAAAACCCACAAATTTTAATAGCTATTTGGTTAAGGAAGTGTTAACTTCTTAGACATGATAATATCTTTTTTTTTTTTTTTGTCCTTTTGAGACAGGGTCTCCCTGTAGCTCCAGCTGTCCTGGAACTCACTATGTAGACCAGGCTGGCCTTGAACTCACAGAGATCTACCTGCCCTTGCCTCCTAAGTGCTGGTATTACAGGCACGCACTACCACACCAGGCATGATATCATTTTTTAGTCATCTTTTCGTTATTTATGGATGAAATTATATTTTGTCAAAATAATCCAGTGAGAGGACTGTGGTAGTAGCTCACTGGTAGAGCTGCTTCCTGGCATGCCCCGAGCTCCCATGTTCCATCCACAGTGACTCTGACTCTCTCTCTCTCTCTCTCTCTCTGTGTGTTCCATCCACAGTGACTCTGACTCTCTCTCTCTCTCTCTCTCTCTCTCTCTCTCTCTCTCTCTCTTTCTCTCTCTCGCGCGCGCGCGCGCGCGCACACACACACACTAATAAGCCAGAAAGGAAGTGCTGTAACAAAATAAGCTCTGAGTTGGTATTGTGGAAACTAGCTGGTAGAGCCAAAAAGACTCATTATGTCATAGGTTGGTATTTGTACACTGTTAAATATTTCAATAAGTAATTGTGAGAGTTTGGGTTTTTTTGTTTTTTTTTTTTTGTACATATTTGTTTTTTTGAAACAAGTTATTATATAGCCCAGGCTCATTTTTTTTTTTTTTTTTTTTTTATAAAAGGGCCCTCTATTTTTCTTTTTTTTTTTTGTTCANTTTTTTTTTTTTTTGAGACAGGGTCTCACTATATAGCTCTGGCTGGTTTGGAACTCACTAGGTAGACCAAGCCTTGAACTCAGAGAGATTAGCCTGTCTGTTCCTCTGGAGGTGAGCAGCACTGTGTCTATGGAAGCACTGTGTCTATCAGCCCCAGGCTATGTTGGAATTCACTGCGTGACCCCAGCTGACCTAAAAACTGGAGATGCCTTTTGCCTCTCCCACTATGTTGGACTAGAGGTCTTGTCTGTTATCCATATTGGTATCTCCTGCTTGGGAGATTATACCAATAATTGCCCAAGCACTATAACATGTAGTGAAATCTTTAGAGATTTAAAAACTGTTCGGGCTGGAGAGATGGCCTAGCGGTTAAGAGTGCCGACTGTTCTTGCAGAGGACCCGGGTTCAATCCCCAGCACCCACATGGTGGCTGAGAACCGTCTTTAACTCCAGTTCCAGGGGAATTCGACACTCTCTTCTGACCTCTGTGGCACTGCACCACACGGGTGCACCAACCTACATGCAGACAGTACATTCATACACATAAAAAATAAAAATTAAAAAAAATAAAAGCTGTTCAGAGAGTTTTGTGGATATGGTCAAAATTTAGTTCAGCACACTTTTACCACCACCACCCCCCAATGTTTTTTTAAATTGTGTTTTTTAGTTTTTTTCTATAGGGTTTCCCTGTAGCCTCAGCTGACCTGGAACTCACTATATAGACCAGGCAGAGATCCACTGGCCTTCCAAGTGCTGGGATTAGAGGCATGATAGAGTGGCTTCCTAGCATGCCCAAGCTCCCATGTTCCATCCACACTATAATAAGCTCTGAGTTGGTATTGTGGAAATGCCTGGCTGGACGTCTCCCCCTTTTTAAATTTTATGTTTTGCCTGCATGTTTTTAAGTACACCCATGTCCTGTGATACCCAAAGAAAGGGCATCGGGGCTGGAGAGATGGCCTAGTGGTTAAAAGCACCAACTGCTCTTGCAGAGGACCTGGGTTTGATCCCCAGCACCCACATGGTGGCTGAGAACTGTCTTTCTCCAGTTCCAGGGGAATCCGACGCCCTCTTCTGACCTCCGCAGCATTGCACGACACAGGTGCACAGACCTGCATGCAGACAGTACATTCATACACATAAAAAAGATAAAATTAAAAAAGAAAGGGCATCATGTCTCCTGTAACTGTGGTTACAGATGATTCTTAGCCACCCTGTGGGTTCTGGGAACTAAACCTGAGTCTTCTGCTCTGGCATCTCCTCAGCCTCCCACCCCCAAGGGGTTTTGTTTGTTTGTTTGTTTGTTTGAGATAGGGTCTTCCCTTAGTCCCAGCTGGCCTGGAGCTCTATATGTAAACCAGGGTGGCCTTGAACTCACAGAGATCTGCCTGCCTCTACCCAGGATTAAAGGCATGCACCACCATGCCCGGCCATGTTTTTTTAAAGGCAGGATCTCACTGTTTCCCAGGCTGACCTAGAACTCTTGGCCTCAAACTGACCTCCTGCTTCAACCTCCTGAATACCAGGGTCTAGAGCTATGTGCCCCTGTGCCTGGCTTGACTTTTATGTCTAATGTGGAAGTTCTAGATCACCTTGGCTCTGCACTATAAGTGAAACTCTTTATGGCATAGTTGAAGCACTGATATCTGTATTTCTCAAAAAGAGAAATTCTTATTTAACAGTGAGATTTGGTGTAAAGCACCTTACCAGGCTGTAATTCTGTAACCAGGACATTCTTTCATTCTTTCTCTTATTCACTATATTTGCTGCTGTCTCCCACATCTTAACTATCAGAATGTTTCTAATGTGATTTTTTTCCCCTCCATCCTCAACCCTAGCTGTACAGCATGGAACCACAAGTTACTCTAAATGTGACTTTTAAAAATGAAACTCAAAGCTTTCTGGTTTCGGATCCAGAAAACACAACTTGGGCTGATATTGAAGCTATGGTGAGTTTTACTTTGTTTTGTTTCCCAGTGGTTTAAGCATACATCTTTCTTCCAAATGTAGCTATGTTTAGCAGTATTATTTCATAGCTATTAAGTCTAGCATCGTTACCATTTCTGAACCTTTGGAAAATTGTTTTTGGCAGGGCTTCAGTGTTTGTATGGACAGATTCCTTTAAAAAAAAATTAAAGATTTATTTTTATTATTTTCCTAAATTATATGTGTCTTTGTGAGGATATGCACATGAGGAGTTGGTACCTGGGGAAGCCAGAGAGGTCAGATTCCCATGGAGCTGGAGTTATTTGTTTTGAAAGTGAAAGCAAAATTTGTTTTGAAGTGAAATAGGATTTAGGAAACATTTATTTTAGAAGTAGTCTTGCCGGGTGTGGTGGCGCACGCCTTTAATCCTAGCACTCGGGAGGCAGCCTGGTCTACAGAGTGAGTTCCAGGACAGCTGGGACTACAGAGAGACCCTGTCTCGAAAAGACAAAAAAAAAGTAGTCTTAAGGGGTGGTGGGGGGGGTTGGCACACACCTTTAATCCTAGCACTTGGGAGGCAGAGGCAGGCGGATCTTTGTGAGTTCAAGGCCAGCCTGGTCTACAGAGCAAGTTCCAGGACAGCTGGGGCTACAGGGAGACCCTGTCTCAAAAAAGACCAAAAAAAAAGGAGTAGTCTGAGAAATAAATTGGTGTGGCCTCCACCCCAGCCAGTCCCCGGGGAAATGTTCTCTTGCTTGAGAGCAGATCTGTTGCTCCTGGTGGTAAACTACCAAGGATATGACCAGTATTTCACAAGACCTGTCACTTGCTTTATTGCCAGGTCAAAGGTTGGTTATCTCAGAGTTGGCAAAAAATAAAACCCCCCCAGTGCTTAGAGAGCGATTCATCTGCTCCTCGCTTGCTAATAATGCTTTCTCTCCTCCTGGTTTGCCCTTTGTACTCTTCTCCATTTGTTGGTTTTCAGTGGTTAATGTTTTACTATTTGAGCACTTGTGTTTAATGTAACCAGGGGTCAAATCCGCCTTTACCTGGTTCTCTGTGAGGAGAGCTTAAAAAGAAAAATGTTGCCGGGCATGGTGGCGCACACCTGTAATCCCAGCACTTTGGGAGGCAAAGGCAGGTGGATCTCTGTGAGTTCAAGGCCAGCCTGGTCTACATAGAGAGTTTCAGGACAGCTGGGGCTGCAGGGAGACCTGTCTCAAAAAGACAACAACAACAACAACAAAAATGTTAGCAGGACCTTAAAATATGTTCTGATGTAGTCCTCTGCCTTCCAGCAACTATCTCTCTATACTGTCCTAGATAGATTACCCAGAAAGAAGTGGGATCTTATTGAAAAAATGATCCCCCCCAAATATATATATATAAGATATCAACATCAGCAACAGTTCTCTTTCTTTTCCTAGTAGGCAAATGAGCTGACAGTTTGCCTTTACTATAAAATTTAAATTACAAAAGTGTAGTCCACGCCTGTTATAAGACATAAAACAGTGGGAATGTGTCAGGACAGATGTTCCTCTGCAAGCTCCTCCCACATCTGCCATTCACACCGCCTTTGAATAACAAAGATACCACCCCTGCATACTTACCCACATTTCCATGTTCATGTAGATATCATACTAGCATTATACATAAACACTATTTTGCAGCTTGCTTGTGTTACCCAGTAGTATAGTTCTTAATCAGTAGATAAGGATCAAAGCTCAGTCTTTTTAAGCAGTATGTCTACAATGTTGCTGGTACTGCTGTGCACTAATGCATTTAACCATTTCTTATTAAATAATTTTTTTTTCCAGGTTATCCTTCTTTTGCTATTATAAATAGACTGTACATACCTCTCTTGGTATGAGTAACTTACATAGTGTTCAATAGGGTAAACTCAACCCAGAAGTGAAATTAAGGGTCACATGGCATGTGATTTTAGATTTTTATGATTTTTTTCATTACTGTCTTTGTGTATGTTAGGGGCAGGGAAGACATGCAGGGGCATGTAGGTCAAAGGACAACTCTGTGCAGTTGGTTCCTCCTTCCACCTTTACAAGGTTTCAGGAAGCAAACTCAGGATGTCAGACTCATGTGACAAGCTCTTAGCCTCTTAAGGCATCCAGCCAGCCCTGATACAAAGTTTTTATAGATAACTCCCGGATGTTTCACAAACGATCCTAGGAGCTCACCGAAAAGTAGCATAGTGCCTTGATGTTTGCTTTGTTTTGTGCCTCTAGGGAGCCTTGTATATCCCTTGCCCTGAGTTTTTGACAGGACTGAATATCACAGCTTTAGAAAGTATTTGTCATCTTGATGATATGGTTTCTTATTGGCTTAATTCACAGTTTGGCTGACAGTAAAATTAAACACTTATATATATATATATATAGATATAATATACTATATCATGAATTCTGAGTTCCTCTTTGGTGAAATTTCTCTCCTCCATATAAGCATTTTTTAGCTTTATTATTAAACTTTACTTAGTAACACTATACACTGTTTCTATTGTTCTCCGGGAGTGTTTACTTCTACTTCGGTACTACGTGATACGAATGTACTGTCCTAGCATGTAGGTTTGTGCAGTCCCATGTCCGTCCGACGAATCACTCGCCCGACACCACGGAGGTCAGAAGAGGGTGTCAGATTCCCCTGGAACTGGAGTTACAGACGGTTCTCAGCTGCCATGTGGGTGCTGGGGATCGAACCTGGGTCCTCTGCAAGAGCAGTCGGTGCTCTTAACTGCCGGGCTATCTCTCCAGACCTTTTCTATACATTTTTAAACATTTTTTACTTGAATTGTCAATTTTGATGATCTTTTTTGTGTTGTAGATGTAACCTTACCTACTACCATTTACAAATATTATCTCCCAATCTGTTGTCTTTTGATTTTGTAGTATTTTTCTTTCTTTTTAAACCATATTAAAATGTTTTGGCTGGGGAACTGTAACTTGTTGAAGTGCTTGCTGCATTCAGTCCCCAACACCTCAAAAAGAATAAAAATAAGCCGGGCATTGTGATGCATGTTTTTAATCCCAGCACTCAGAAAGAAGAGGCAAGAATGAAAATAAGGGGCTGGAGAGGTGGCTCAATGTGTGAAGTGATGCAAGTGTGAGGACCAGGGTTGTGTCCCCAGCACCCAGGTGAAGGCTAGGCAGACACTGTGACCTGCTTGGAATCCAAGCACTTGGGAGGCCACACAGTGGGTCCTGAGAGCAAACTGGCTAAAGTAGCCAAGTTAGTGAGCTCTAGGTTCAGTGAGAGACCCTGTCTCAATAAATAAGGTGGAGAAGGACTGAGGAAGGCATACAGTGTCAGCCTTCACAGGCATCCGCGCGCACACCTGCACACACATGCACTGCCTCCCTGCACACAAGCCAAAAAATTAAAAATGTTCAAATATTTACTTTTTTTTTTTTTTTTGTCTTTTCGAGACAGGGTCTCCCTGTAGCCCCAGCTGTCCTGGAACTCACTCTGTAGACTAGGCTGGCCTTGAACTCACAAAGATCCACCTGCCTCTGCCTCCCAAGTGCTAGGATCAAAGGCGTGCGCCACCACGCCTGGCTTCAAATATTTACTTTTTATAAAGCAGAATGTTCTGACCCTTTCATTTCATTTGCAGGTAAAAGTTTCATTTGATCTGAATACTATTCAGATAAAATACCTGGATGAGGAAAATGAAGAGGTAAAGTATACTGTGGACCCCATTACTGGATATTTAGACTAGGGATCCTTTCCAGGTGAGGCTTTGAAAGTTCAGAGTAGGGGCTGGAGAGATGGCACAGTGGTTAAGAGCACCTGGCTGCTCTTGTGGAGGACTGGGATTCAGTTCCCAGCATACACATAGTTGCTAAACCATCCATAACTCCAGTTCCAGGAGAATCTGACACCTTCTTCTGACTCCGTGGGCATTGCACGACATGGGCGCACTTATACACATGCAGGCAATACACTTGTACACATAAAGTTAAAATAATAAAATAATAATTTTTTTAAAGTTCAGAATACAAGCCAGGCATGGTGGCACATGCCTTTAATCCTAGCACTCTAGCTAGCACTTGGGAGGCAGAGGCAGGTGGATCCTTATGAGTTCAAGGCCCACCTGGTCTGCATAGTGAGCTCCAGGCCAGCTGGGACTAAAGTGAGACTCTGTCTCAAAAAGACAAAAAAAAAAAAGTTCAGAATACAGAGGCAGGTGGATCTTTGTGAGTGAGTTCAAGGCCAGCCTGGTCTACAGAGCAAGTTCCAGGACAGCTGGGGCTACAGGGAGACCCTGTCTCGAAAAGACCAAAAAGAAAAGTTCAGAATAAAGCACAGCGTGAGGGTTCACACTTGTATTCTCAGCACTTGGAGGTTCAGGCATAAGGATCACAGCAAGCTCAAGCCAACGTGGTAACAGAACAAGAAACCCTGTGTGTAGTTTAAATATATTTGATTATTTTGTGTCTTAAGACTGGTGGCATCTGAAGTGGAGTTGAGAAATGGGGAAGCAACATGAAGAATGTCTGAGGGACTGAAATGCTATAATAATAATGACAGGGATGCTTTATTGTGGTTCCATTGCATCAGACTAACAGGAGTTTATATTAGGCACAGGATTACTGTCTCTAGTTTAACAGAAGGAAATGGAGGCACAGAGAGGTCACAAACCTTGCCCAAAGGCACAAAAGTTTGGAAGTAACGGAGTAGGGCTTTAGTCCCCACCTTCTGCCTCCAGACCTCGGGCCCCTACACTATACTATGCTGCCTCTTAATGTACCAAAGGTAAAGGAGAGCCTAGGCTTTTGTTTATTTGTTTTTGTCTTTTTGAAACAGGGTCTCCCTGTAGCCCCAGCTGGCCTGGAACTGCTATGTAGACCAGGCTGGCCTTGAACTCACAGAGATCTGCCTGCCTCTGCCTCCCTGGGATTAAAAGCGTGTGTCACCATGTCCAACCAGAGCATAATGTTTTGTTTTTTATTTTTAATTTTTATTACTTTTTTTTTCTTTGGTCTTTTCGAGACAGGGTCTCCCTGTAGCCCCAGCTGTCCTGGAACTCGTTCTCTAGACCAGGCTGGCCTTGAACTCACAGAGATCCGCCTGCCTCTGCCTCCCGAGTGCTAGGATTAAAGGCGTGCGTCACTGCTCCCAGCTTATTTTTTAAGGTGTGTACCACCAGCCCGAGTTATGGAATTTTAACTGCTTAAAAAACTATGCCTGGGGGGCTGGAGAGATGGTCAGAGGTTAAGAGTGCCGACTGGTCTTGTAGAGGACCCAGGTTTGATTCCCAGCACCCACATGTAAGCTGGTGGCTCAGGCCTTTAATCCTAGCACTTGGGAGGCAGAGGCAGGTGGATCTCTGTGAGGTCAAAGCCGGCCTGGTCTACAGAGTGAGTTCCAGGCCAGCTGGGGCTATAGGGAGACCCTGTCTCAAAAAAAAAATTCCATAACTCATTATTAATCGTAATTAGCACATGATACTGGAAAAGCTTGACTCTGGGCGTGGGATTTTGTGTTTATCCTGTGAGAATGCTTTTAGTAATATGAGTGCATAGTTGATGAGACACTTAGAATTTACTGTTGATTTTTTTCTTTTTATAGGTATCCATCAATAGTCAAGGTGAGTTCCTGAGGAGGGGGCAATCTAGTCAGCTTTACTTAAAATTTACCTGGCATGGTGGTATGTATCTGTCATTCCAGTAGTGGGGAGGCTGAGGCAGGAGGACCCTGAGTTGAGCAGTGGTCTGGTTATATAGTGAGATTGTCTCAGCAAAAATTAATCTGCACATTTAAGTATTACTGTTTATACTGTTCTGCTCCAATGTTTAGAATTCGGCATGCTGTAAATTGACATTGCAGTCAGTCATCCATGGCCGTCAGGAGCTTTATAGGAGTTTTGTTCTTTTTTTTTTTTTTTTTTTTTGTTAAAAGTTTTCTTGGCAGTCTTAGTATTCTCAACTGGCTTCAGAGTTGTTATGTAGCCTAGGATGACCTTGAATTTCTGATTCTATTATTTCCACTGAGATTATAGGCATGTGCTACCATGCCCAGTTTATGCAGTCCTGGGGATTGAACCCCCAGTTTTGTGCATGCTAGGTACTCTACCAACTCAACTATATATCCTTAACCTCAAAGGGGATTTTTGTTGTATGTCATTTTTTTTGTATAGAAGATAGTGCCTTTGCATGGACCATAAGGACAGTGCTAGTAGAAGTTTCTCTTGTATTTAAGACAGTCCTGCCAGGCGTGGTGGTGCACGCCTTTAATCCCAGCACTCAGGAGGCAGAGGCAGGTGGATCTGAGTGAATTCCAGGCAGCCAGCTGGGGCTACAGGGAGACCTTGTCTCAATATACAACACAACCACACCACACACACACACACCACACACACACACACAGCTGTTAGCCCTGTCTCAAATACAACACACACACACACACCACACACCAGATGTTAGTCGACACACACACACACACACAACAAAGATGTTGGTCCTGCCAGCCTAACACACACACACACACACCACACACACACCCACACACACACACACAACACACAAAAGATGTTAGTCCCTGCCAGGCTTTAATCCCAGTCCTCAAGAGACAGAATAAGGGAGATCTCTGTGAGTTAGGCCAGCCTGCAGATAGCCAAAAAGAGAGAAAAGAGAAGGGAAAAACAAAATCTACAATGCTAATCCTCTGAAAATAATAACACAATAATCCGACTCCAGTGTGTCACGTGTAGCTTGTTCTCCTGGTGTTGCATCTGTTCTGACTGGGCATATTTGTTAGTATCAAGGCATAAACAAGTGATGTTCCAAACTGTATCAGATGGTTGGTTGTTCAGAACTGGAAGTGTATTTTCCAGCAGGAACCTACTGTCATATTTAAAAGTCAGTTTCAGCCGGGCGTGGTGGCGCATGACCTTTAACCTAGACTTGGAGGCAGAGCAGGCGGATCTTTGTGAGTTCAAGGCCAGCCTGATCTACAGAGTGAGTTCCAGGACAGCTGGCTACAGGCGAGAACCCTGTCTGAAAGACCAAAAAAAAAAAAAAAAAAAAAAAAAAAGTCAGTTCCCAGACTGGTTTCTAAAAAACCTTATTTGAAGAAGCTAAAAGGATAGTATTAGCACCATTCACAGTTCCATAGAATCTTGTGCTTCACAAAGTGTAGTTTGAGGGAGCAGGGTTGAGGTTTTATAATTAGAAGACTAGACTAGCAAGGCAGAGACTTGAGAGGGAGAAATAGTTTGTAATAGTTTCCATTACGGTGGATAAGTGTAGCATCAGCTTTTTCTGAGGAGGCACAAAGGAACCCCATTCACCCCAGATGGGACCCAGCAACAATCCAAAGTACTATTCCCCCAGTGTCTAGCTTGGTGAGTGCAGTGAATTTATGGGTTTCCTTACAGAGCACAGGAGAGGGGTCAATTACAGAAACATGGATGACCCCCGGACATCTGCATCACCTCAAAGTCCTACCCCATCATGGTTTGCTGCATCATGGAGTCCCACTTCTAATCCATCTTTCACTTCTATATAGTCTAGCATCTTCCAAGATCATTTGTAGCGGGGGGAGGGAGAAATCCCAGGCAAGGGTCTCCTCACACCAGGGACTGTCGTAGCTCCGAACTAGGATTGGCTATACTTTTTTTTTTTTTTTGGGGGGGTCTTTTTTTGAGACAGGGTCTCCCTTTAGTCCCAGCTGGCCTAGCAGTTATTCTGTACATGAGGCTAGCCTTCAACTCCCAGAAATCTACCTGCCTCTGCCTCCCAAGTGTTGGCATTAAAGGCTCCAGCACGCCCGGCTCGGATTGGCTATACTTTTAAAAATATATACTTTAGGGACTGGAGAGATGGCCTAGTGGTTAAGAGCCCCGACTGCTCTTACAGAGGACTTGGGTTTGATCCCCAGCACCCACATGGCGGCTGAGAACGGTCAGTAACTCCAATTCCAGGGGAATCCAACGCCCTCTTCTGACCTCCGTGGCATTGCACGACATGGGTGCACAAACCTACATGCAGACAGTACATTCATACACATAAATAAATAAAATTAAAAAAAATACATATATATATATATACACTTTATCACCGGGTATGGTTTTGTACATCTTTAATCCCAGCACTTGGGAGGCAGAGGTAGGCAAATCTCTGAATTCAGCCAGGCCATCTGGGGCTACAGAGAGATGCTGTCTCAAAAAGACCAAAAAAAAAGCTTTATTACATGTATTTAAGATCTATAACATGGGTAAGATACATACAGTCAAAAGAGGTTTCTCTAGTGAAAGAAATGAAAATATGAATCATCTCACAGTTCCCATCTCCCCACTCTACTTATGCTGCTCCAAGGTGAAAGAGTTGTAACCTACTATAACACAATTCCTCAGTATAATGTACTATTATCAATTGTTCTTTTGTACACTAGAACTATAGCCTTATCTAGACCTGGTTTTGCAGTTCTGTAATCCCCAAACACAGAATTGTGGGTTTAAAGCCAGACCATACCTCAAAAAAACAACTACTATAAGACTAATAATATTCAACAGAATCTTTAGGATCTGTGAAAAAATACCACTTTTTTTATGTGTCCCTTTAGGAGAATATGAAGAAGCACTTAAGGTAATGTTTACTTCATTTTATTTTCAAATGATTTTAAAAATATTTATTAAAACTTGACTTCCACCAGAAACTAGTATGATAGTAAAACCCATTTTTTTCTGCAGACTATGGTAAGTAGGACAATTTGACAAAAGTCACTGCCTAGAGAATTTCTTCCATTGGTTGTCGTCTCATTGATGATCATAGTGCTACCATCTTGTCATTTAAATATGAGGCCTAGCTGGGTGTGGTGGTGCACGCTTTTAATCCTAGCACTTGGGAGGCAGAGGCATGTGGGTCTTTGTGAGTTCAAGGCCAGCCTGGTCTACAGAGTGAGTTCCAGGACAGCTGTGGCTACAGGGAGACCCTGTCTTGAAAATAAATAAATAAATAAATAAATAAATAAATAAATAAATAAATAGATAGGCCTAGTTACGTTGGTACACTTTGTAATCAACACTCCAAAGGTCAAGGCATGAGGACCAGACCGTGTGTTGAAAGCCACCTTAAGCTGCACAGTGAGTTTGAGGTTAGCCTTGGCTATGTAGCAAGACTGACTCAGAAAACAAACAAGCAGATTGTATGGTGCAGGCCTGTGGTTCAGCTACTCAGGAAAAGATGGCAGGATTGTTTAAATCTAGTTTAGAGACAGCTGGGGAACAGAGGGAGACCCTGTTTCAAATAAAGTACTGTCCAAATACATTATTTTCATGTGAGTTTTTTCCTTCTCTTTTTTGGGGATCTAACTTAGGGCTTCATGCATTCCAGGCAAGCACTCTATACCCCCCAACCCAATATGTTTGATACATAGGTAATGTGAACAGTCAACTTAATTAGCATATTCATCACTTTGAATAGTTATACCTGGAATGCTTTTTCTTTTTTTTTTATAGCTTATTTGTTATTTATTTTTGTATGTGTATGAATGTACTGTCTGCATGTAGGTTTGTGCACCCGTGTCGTGTAATGCCTCAGAGGTCAGAAGAGGGTGTCAGATTCCCCTGGAACTGGAGTTAAAGACAGTTCTCAGCCGCCACGTGGGTGCTGGGGATCAAACCCCGGTCCTCTGCAAGAGCAGAGGTGCTTTTAACTGCTAGGCCATCTTTCCAGCCCCTGGAATGCTTTTTCTAAAGGGAATCTTAGATCTAAAGTATATATCCATAAGTCTTTTTTTTTTTAGTCTTTTTGAGACAGGGTCTCCCTGTAGCCCCAGCTGTCCTGGAACTCACTCTGTAGACCAGGCTGGCCTTGAACTCACAAAGATCCGCCTGCTTCTGCCTCACAAGTGCTAGGATTAAAGGCATGCGCCACCACGTCCTGCCTGCCTGTCTTTGATAAAGGAAAAACTACTGTGAGAGGAAACTGGAATCCCATTTATTTAGGTTTTGGGGGGCTTTTTTGTGGTTGGGGTTTTTTTTTGTTGTTTTTTGTTTGTTTCGGTTTTTTTGTTTTTTGGTTTTTTTCTTGAACACTTAATGTGAACCTCACAGAAGCCCAATGGCCCCTTGAAGGAGTTTCAAAAATATGTTACCAGGAAGACATTCTTCAAAAAGGTACAACCACTTGAGCTTGCTTTCTAAATACTGTGCTTAGTGAAAAAGTAAATGCTTAGAAGGCCAAGCATGGTGGCACACACCTTTAATCCCAGCACTCAGGAGGCAGAGGCAGGCAGATCTTTGTGAGTTCAAGGCCAGCCTGGTCTACACAGTGAATTCCAGGACAGCTGGGGCTACAGGGAGACTCTGTCTTGAAAAGACCAAAAAAGGTCTTTTCAAGACAGGAGCTCCCTGTCGCCCAGTGTCCTGGAATTCACTGTGTAGCCCAGCTCGGTCTTGAAACTCACAAAGATCTGCCGCCTCTGCTCCTGAGTGCTGGGATTTAAAGGTGTGTGCCACCATGCTTGGCCTTCTAAGCATTTACATTTTTCACTAAGCACAGTATTTAAAGGCGAAGCTCAAGTTGGTTTGTACCTTTTTGAAGAAGTCTTCGGGTAACATATTTTTGGAACACCCTTCAAGGGCTCATGGGCTTCTTGTGAGGTTCTCACATTAGTTGTTCAGAAAAAAAACCAAAAAAACAAAAAAGAAAACAACAAAAAAACAAAAAAAAAAAAAAAAAAAAAAACAAAACCCCAAACAAAAAAAAAAAAACCCCCCCAAAACCACAAAATCCCCCAACCAAATGGGATTACCAGTTTCCTCTCACAGTGTTTTTTCCTTACACAGACAGGCAGTGCAGGACGTTTTGGCTGCATGCCTTTATATCCTCTGCAGCACTGTGAGCAGAGCAAGGCGGATCTTGTGTGAGTTCAAGAGCAGCCTGGTCTAGCAGTGAGTTCCAGGACAGCTGGGGCTAAGGTGAGACCCTGTCTCAAAAGACTCAAAAAAAAAAAAAAAAAAAAAGACTTATGGATTATATACTTTAGATCTAAGATTCCCTTTAGAACAAAGCATTTCCAGAGGGGCTGGAAAGATGGCCATAGCATTAAAGCAACCCTCTCTCTTCAAGAAGGGAGGCTCGGGGTTGATCCCCAGTCCAGACCCACGGGGCGGCTGAGAACTGTCTTTAACCTAAACATAAAAAAAAAAGTTCCAGGGGAATCTGAACAACCCTAAGCACCTGACTGAGTCAAGACCATCGGACAAAGTCCTGAAAAACAAAAACCCTTCCCTTCACGGGAGGCATTAGCAACAAAATCCAGCATTACACGGCAGTTGGCAGACAATAAAAACTACATGCGACAATACATCATCACAAAAGAATACAAAATAATAACAAATAAGCATATAAAAAAAAAAAAGAAAACAGCATTCAGGTATACACTATTCAAAGTGATGACTCTGCTAATAAGTTGGACTGTTCACATACCTATGTACAAACATATGGGTTGGGGGTTTTTTTATCGAGTGCTTGCCTGGAAAGCATGAAGCCCTAAGTTAGATCCCCAAAAAAGAGAAGGAAAAAACTCACATGAAAATAATGTATTTGGACAGTACTTTATTTGAAACAGGGTCTCCCTTGTTCCCCACGCTGTCTCTAACCTTAGCGATTTAAACAATCCTGCCATCTTTTCCTGAGTAGCTGAACCACAGGCCTGCACCATACAATCTGCTTGTTTGTTTTTCTGAGTCCGCTTTGCTACATAGCCAAGGCTAACCTCAAACTCATGTGCAGCTTAAGGTGGCTTTCAACACACGGTCTGGTCCTCATGCCTTGACCTTTGGAGTGTTGATTACAAAGTGTACCAACGTAACTAGGCCTATTTATTTATTTATTATTTTTTATTATTTATTATTTTTCAAGCCAGGGTTTCTTCCCTGTAGCACAGCTGTCCTGGAACTCACTCTGTCGACCAGGCTGGCCTTGACACTCACAAAGGATCCACATGCCTCTGCTCCCAAGTGCTAGGATTAAAAAAGCATGCACCAACCACCCAGCTAGGCCTCATATTTAAATGACAAGATGGTAGCACTATGATCATCAATGAGACGACAACCAATGGAAGACAGAAAAATTCTAGGCAGTGCTGTTGGCAAATTGTCCTACTTACCATAGTCTGCAGAAAAAAATGGGTTTTACTATCATACTAGTTTCTGGTGGAAGTCAAGTTTTAATAAATATTTTAAAATCCTTTGAAAATAAAATGAAGTAAACATTACCTTAAGTGCTTCTTCATATTCTCCTAAAGGGACACATAAAAAAAGTGGTATTTTTTCACAGATCCTAAAGATTCTGTTGAATATTATTAGTCTTATAGTAGTTGTTTTTTTGAGGTATGGTCTGGCTTTAAACCCACAATTCTGTGTTTGGGGATTACAGAACTGCAAAACCAGGTCTAGATAAGGCTATAGTTCTAGTGTACAAAAGAACAATTGATAATAGTACATTATACTGAGGAATTGTGTTATAGTAGGTTACAACTCTTTCACCTTGGAGCAGCATAAGTAGAGTGGGGAGATGGGAACTGTGAGATGATACATATTTTCATTTCTTTCACTAGAGAAACCTCTTTTGACTGTATGTATCTTACCCATGTTATAGATCTTAAATACTACATGTACTAAAGCTTTTTTTTGGTCTTTTTGAGACGCATCTCTGTAGCCCCAGATGGCCCGATGAATTCAGAGATTGCCTCCCTCTGCCTCCCAAGTGCGGATTAAAGTGTACAAAAACCAACCGGTGATTAAAGTGGATATATATATATATGTATTTTTTTAATTTTATTTATTTATGTGTATTGAATGTTACTGTTCTGCATGCAGGTCCGTGCAACCAGTGTTGTGCAATGCCACGGCGGTAAGAAGAGGGCGCTTGGGATTCCCATGACTTGGAGTAGTTACTGGACCGTTCTCAGCGCCATGTGGGTGCTGGGGATCCAAAACCCAGGTCCTCTGTAAGAGCAGTCGGGGATCTTAACCACTAGGCCATCTCTCCAGTTCCACTTAAAGTATATATTTTTCAATATATAGCCAATCCGAGCCGTGGTCGCTGGGCCTTTAATCCTAACACTTGGGAGGGCAGAGGCAGGTAGCTGATTTCTGGGAGTTGAAGGCTAGCCTCATGTACAGAATAACTGCTAGGCCAGCTGGGACTAAACGGGGACCCTTGTTCAAAAAAAGACCCCCCCAAAAAAAAAAAAAAAGTATAGCCAATCCTAGTTCGGAGCTACGACAGTCCCTGGTGTGAGGAGACCCTTGCCTGGGATTTCTCCCTCCCCCCGCTACAAATGATCTTGGAAGATGCTAGACTATATAGAAGTGAAAGATGGATTAGAAGTGGGACTCCATGATGCAGCAAACCATGATGGGGTAGGACTTTGAGGTGATGCAGATGTCCGGGGGTCATCCATGTTTCTGTAATTGACCCCTCTCCTGTGCTCTGTAAGGAAACCCATAAATTCACTGCACTCACCAAGCTAGACACTGGGGGAATAGTACTTTGGATTGTTGCTGGGTCCCATCTGGGGTGAATGGGGTTCCTTTGTGCCTCCTCAGAAAAAGCTGATGCTACACTTATCCACCGTAATGGAAACTATTACAAACTATTTCTCCCTCTCAAGTCTCTGCCTTGCTAGTCTAGTCTTCTAATTATAAAACCTCAACCCTGCTCCCTCAAACTACACTTTGTGAAGCACAAGATTCTATGGAACTGTGAATTGTGCTATACTATCCTTTTTAGCTTCTTCACATTAAGGTTTTTTTTAGAAACCCAGTCTGGGGGAAACTGACTTTTTTTTTTTTTTTTTTTTTTTTCGGTCCTTTTCAGACAGGGTCTACCCAGCCTGGAATTCACTATAAAGACCAGGCTGGCCTAGAACTCACTCTGTAGATCGGCTGGCCTTGGAACTCACAAAAGATCCGCCTGCCTCTGGTCCGCCCAAGTTCTAGGGTTTTTAAAGGCTATGACGCCACACTGCCCGGGCGGGAAACTGACTGGTAAAGAGGGACAGAGGGATCATGCTGGAAAATACACTTCCAGTTCTGAACAACCAACCATCTGATACAGTTTGGAACATCACTTGTTTATGCCTTGATACTAACAAATATGCCCAGTCAGAACAGATGCAACACCAGGAGAACAAGCTACACGTGACACACTGGAGTCGGATTATTGTGTATTATTTCAGAGGTATTAGCATGTAGATTTTGTGTTTCCCTCTCTTTCTCTCTTTTCCTCAGTGTCTCATGCAGCCCAGGCTGGCCTAAACTCACAGAGACCCCTTATCTGTCTTTTTGTGCTGGGATTAAAGGCTGGCAGGGACTAACATCTTTGTGTGTGCTGTGTGTGTGTGTGTGTGTGTTGTGTGTGTTGGTGTGTGTGTGTTGTGTCTGCCTGCAGGACCACATCTTTGTGTGTGTGTGGTGTGTCGACATACATCTGGGGTGTGTTTGTGTGTGGTGTGTGTGTGTATTTGAGACAAGGTCTAACATGTGTGTGCTGTGTCGTGTGTGTGTGTGGTGTGTGTGATTGTGTTGTGTGTATATTTGAGACAAGGGGTCTCCCTTTTTGTTAGCCCCAGCTGCTGCTGCGAATTCACTCATATCCACTGGCTCGCCTCCCTGAGTGCTGGGCTTAAAGGCGTGCACCACCACGCTGTCAGGGGACGTCTTAAAATACAAGAGCAAATTCTACTAGCACTGTCCTTATGGTCCATGCAAAGGCACTATCTTCTATACAAAAAAAATGACATACAACAAAAATCCCCTTTGAGGTTAAGGATATATAGTTGAGTTGGTAGAGTACCTAGCTGCACAAAACTGGGGGTTCATCCCCAGGACTGCAATAAAACTGGCATGGTAGCCCATGCCTGTAAATCTCCGTGGAATAATAGAATCATACATTCAAAGGTATCCAGGCTAAAATCAACTTGAGCCAGTTGAGGAATACTCAAGACTGCCACAGACAGAAAAACTTAAAAAAAAAAAAAAAAAAAAAAAAAACGAAACAAAAACTCCTATTAAGCTGAACGGCCATGAGACTGACTGCAATGTCAATTACAGCATGCGACAATTCTAAACATTGGAGCAGGAAAAGTATCAAACAGTAATACTTAAATGGCAGATTAATTTTGCTGAGCCAATCTCACTATATCCCAGGAACCACTGCTCAACTCAGGGTCCTCCTGCCTCAGCCTCCCCCCCCACTACTTGGAAGACCAGGAATACCCACCAGTCCAGGTAAAATTTAAGTACGCTTCCTAGACTGCCCCCTCCTTTCAGGAACTCACCTGACTATGGATGAACCTATAAAAAGAAAAAAATCAACAGTAAATTCTAAGTGTCTCATCAACTATGCACTCATATTACTAAAAGCATTCTCACAGGATAAACACAAAATCCCACGCCCAGAGTCAAGCTTTTCCAGTATCATGTGCTAATTACGATTAATAATGAGTTATGGAATTTTTTTTTTTGAGACCGTTCTCCCTATGCCCCAGCTGGCCTGGAACTCACTCGTAGACCAGGCCGGCCTTTGACCTCACGAGATACACCTGCCTTGCCTCACAAGGCTTAGGATTAAGGCCTGAGCCACACGCTGACATGTGCGTGATGGGAATCAAACCTGGGTCCTCTACAAGACCAGTCGNAAAAAAAAAAAAAAAAAAAAAAAAAAAGAAAGACTAGATGCTAACATTGTACAGATTTGACTGTATTTATCCAAAATGCTTGAAACCAGAAGCTGCTCTGTTTTGATTTGGGATATTTGTGCATTCAGAACATGATATCTTGGAGATGGGATACAAGACTAAGTTTGAAATTTATGTTTCATATCCCATGTATAAATAAGGTCATTTTCCATTGTACCCCAAAGTTTCAGGTTTTGGAGCATTTCAGGTTCTCAGATTGGGGATCTCAACCTGTACACTTAGTAATGAAATAAAAAATCATAGCATAATGTCAAGCACGGTGGTGCATGCCTTTAATCCCAGCACTTGGAAGGCAGAGGAAGGCGGATCTCTGTGAGTTCAAGGCCAACCTGGTCTACATAATGAGTTCCAGGCCAGCTGGGGCAACAGGAAGACTCTGACTCAAAATGACCCCCCCCAAAAAAAAATCATAACATAATTTAGTATACATCCCCTTTTCAGTGTTTTGAACTTCCATTCGGAAAAAGTGAATCACCAGCGTTTTGTTTTATAACATGCTCTCAGATGGCTGTTAAGCAGGGAAACCAGCTACAGATGCAAGTCCATGAAGGGCACCATGCTGTGGATGAAGCATTCCCCCGAGCTGTAGCAGAAAAACAAGCAGCTGTCAGAACAGGGAAAAAGCCACTTGCACATTATTCTTCACTGGTGAGAGTCTTGGGATCAGATATGAAGCCCCCAGAGGAGCCAGCAGCACAGGTATGAAGAGGATGGACCTGTCTTTCCAACTCTCTAACCTTATGTCTCATTCTCTTTTTATCATTTGTGTCTTTAGTGATTAAAGATTTGGGCCGGGAAGGTAGGGTGATAGCCTTGTTTGTGAGGACCTGAGTTTGATCTCTAGAACCCATGTGAAAAGACAAAAAGGGCCAGGGAAATGGCTCACTGGATAAAGAAGTGCTGTGCAAGCATGGAGACCTGAGTTCAGATCCCCCAAATCCACATAAAACCAGGCATGGTATCATGTCTGTATCTTAATGTTCCTATGATAAGATAGGAGGCAGAGACAGATTCCCAAAAGCTCACAGGCCAACTAGCCTGACATACACTGTAGTAAATGATAAAAAAGACCCTGTCACCACCTGATGTCCTCTGATCTCCATGGAAGTGTGCCATGCATGTGTGCACTTGTACTCACATGAATGAACACACATATGTATCACACACTCCTACACGTGTGCACACACACACACACACACACACACAGAGCCAGATGTGGTTAAATGTGTAATCCTAACTGGAGAGACAGAGCTAGGAAGATTCTTGGGACTTGCTGGCCACCCAGCCCAGCCTGCTTGGCTGCTTCCAGGCTAGCGAGAGGCCCTGTCCCAAAGGGAAAAAAGGTGAACACCACCTGAGTTTGTCTCAGGACTCCACTTCCATGCATACTCGAATGCATATGTGCACAGACAAAAGATTTGGCTGTTACTCTTGACTGTTTTGAGATAGGGTTTCCCTGTACCCCAGCTGGCCTGGAACCCACTCTGTAGACCAGGCTGGCCTTGGATGAATTGCCTGCCTCTGCCTCCCTGAGTGCTGGGATTAAAGGCGTGAGCCACCATGCCCAGCTGTTGCCTTTTGAAACCGTATTCATGGTTTACTTCCAGAGAAGGGGAACAGTGTAGAATAGACTTTGTTTTCCTTTTTTTCTTTTCTTTTATACTGACTTTTTAAAAAGATCATTTGATAAAAGAAACCTGAAAAGAATACATTTTTGAAAAACTATTTTAAATAAGTAATTTCCAAGATTGCATCGTATTTCTTCCAGGCGTGTCCACTTGTTCCTTGTGACACAGACAAGCCCCAAGACAAGCCTCCAGACTGGTTCACAAGCTACCTGGAGACGGTGAGCACTCTCTCTGACTTGGGTTTAGCAGCACTGTTGTCACAGCTAGAAAGCTGAACCCAGATGGCTGCTGCCTCTGGTACAGGTGAGGAAGAGTGATTGGTAATGATTTCCAGACTTATGGCAGATCTAATCAAGAATCTCTGAACCTTTGCCTGAGGCATGATAAAAGGAAGATCTCTACTGCAGAAGGAAGACATTAGAAATGAAGACGTTAGCTCTGGGTGTGCTGATGAATCCTTTAATCCCAGCACTTGGGAGGCAGAGGCAGGTGGATTTCTATGAGTTCAAGGCCAGCCTGGTCTACTTCATAAAGGGTTCCAGGTTAGCTGAGGCTACAGGGAGACTTTGTCTCAAAAATGATTAAAAAAAGCCAGGTATGGTGGCACATGCCTTTAATCCTAGCACTTGGGAGGCAGAGGCAGGTAGATCTTTGTGAGTTCAAGGCCAGCCTGGTCTACAGAGTGAGTTCCAGGATAGCTGGGGCTACAGGGAGACCCTGTCTCAAAAAGAACAACAACAAAAAAAAAGATTAAAAAAAAAATTTAGAAACAGGTCCATCTGAAGGATTTCTTTTTTTAAAAATTTTTTTTTTATTAATTTTATTTATTTCTGTATGTGTATGAATGTACTGTCTGCATGCAAGTTTGTGCACCCGTGTCGTGCAATGCCGCGGAGGTCAGAAGACGGTCTCGGATTCCCCTGGAACTGGAGTTCTCCTGGAATTGGAGTTTCAGACGGTTCTCGGCCGCCATGTGGGTGCTGGGGATCGAACCCGGGTCCTCTGTAAGAGCGGTCGGCGCTCTTAACCGCTAGGCCATCTCTCCAGCCCCTGGATTTCTTGTATTTTCTTTGAATCAATTTATCTGTGAGAGGAGTAGACCTCTTACTACACTTCTGGTTTTGTTCCTTCAGTAGCTGGTACTTGTTTACTCTGTTCTTGTGTCAAAGACAGTGAAGTCTCAGATTTGCTCTTTTCGTACTTTTACCACTGCTGGGACCAAGTTGTTGTTGTTTTTTTTGTTTGTTTGTTTGTTTTTGTTTTTTTATCCTTTAACTTCTGTTTTGCATTTCAGTTCAGGGAACAAGTGGTTAAAGAAACGGTTGAGAAGCTGGAACAGAGGTTACATGAGAAGCTTGTCATCCAGAAGTCATCCTTGAGTTCTTCTCCCTCAGAAGGCTCAATGCCTATTTCAGAGGAAACACTGTTTTTGCCAGAAAACCAGTTCAGCTGGCATATTGCTTGCAGCAGCTGCCAAAAAAGAATCTCTGGTGTGCGCTACCAATGTAGGTAAGTAGCCACTGGTCGGAGCAGTAGCTTCTGGCATTTTGGTAGTTGAAGGGAAGCTGGATGTCCTCTGTCTCTGAGCAGTGGATATTGTAGCTTTGGTCCTGAAGCATAAGATACTCCCTATTATATGGTATGTGGGTTTAGCAGTAACCATTCAGAGTGCTTTTCAGATATACATTTGGATTAATAGAGCCAGGCAAACTTAAGTTCCCCCAAACAAAATTAGATCATTAAGAGCAGAACCCCCTTTGTTGAAAATGCTTTCAGGGCTGGAGAGATGGCCTAGTGGTTAAGAGCACCGACTGCTCTTGCAGAGGACCCGGGTTCGATCCCCAAGCACCCACATGGTGGCTAAGAACCATCTTTAACTCCAGTTCCAGGGGAATCCGATGCCGTCTTCTGACCTCCATGGCATTGCATGACACGGGTGCACAAACCTACATGCAGACAGTACATTCATACACATACAAGAATAAAAAAAAAAAAATAAAAAAAAAAAAAAGAAAATGCTTTCATAGAGACAGGCGGATCTCTGTGAGTTCAAGGCCAGCCTGGTCTACAGTGCAAGCTCCAGGCCAGCTGGAAGGGCTGTGTCAAAAAAGAAAAAGAAAGACAATGCTTTCATATCTTACTTCCATAAATTGTCTCATGGAAATAAACATAGGTTAAGTGTTATTCTCATGTTATTGAGGAGCATTAAGGCTTGGCATGGTCAGATAGCAAACAGATTACCACCTTGCTGGTAATAGAGCAAGTACAGAAATCGGCTTCTGTTCCCCTCTACCTCATATACTTCCTGCCATGAAGTTTTTACTTTGCCATTCTTTTTCCACAGCCTGTGCCCATCCTACAACATCTGTGAAGATTGTGAAGCTGGACCTTATGCCCATGACATTAACCACATCCTGCTAAAGTTGCGGAGACCTATCGTGAGTTCCTCTGAACCTTTTTCTCACTCAAAGTACTCTGCTCCTCGTCTGCCTGCTGCTCTGGAACAAGTCAGGTAAATTCACATACTTGGAGATGCTTGTTCTCTGATTGACATCTTAATTCTGATGACACAAGATGCCTGTGATAAAAGTATCTGATATGATGCCAATGCACAGTGGCAGCAGCTCAGGAGGGTCCTGAGTTCAAGGCCGTCCTGAGATAAACAGTGAGACTCTCAAAACACAAATCCTGCGATAATATAATGTATGTAGTATCACAAATTACAAATGCTCTCCTTATTTCTGCTCCTTCTCAAGTGCTGTGCAGCAAAAACAGCTATCTTGAGACTGGTCAGGTAGAGATGGCTACTGTCCACAAGACTAAGACACCAACGCTGGGGCTGGAGAGATGGCAGCACTGACCGATTGCTCTTGCAGAGGACCTGGGTTCGATTCTCAGCACCCACATGGTGGCTAAGAACCACCTGTAACTCCAGTCCCAGATGATCAGATGGCCTCTTCTGACCTCTGCAGGCACTGCACGACAGGAGTGTACTTACACACATGCAGACAATACACTCACACACATAAAATAAAAATTATAAATAAAATATTAAAAAAAAAAGCTAAATGCTGACTTTGATGGATTACACTTGGCTCCTAAAATACCTTCAAGATTTGTTTTAGGTCACTCATTCATTGTCCCACAGGCTCCAGAAACAGGTGGATAAGAACTTTGTGAAAGCAGAAAAACAAAGGTTGCGTGCTGAGAAGAAACAGCGAAAAGCAGAGGTCAAGGAACTTAAAAAGCAGCTTAAACTCCATAGGAAGATTCATTTGTGGAATTCAATCCATGGACTCCAGACCCCCAAGTCTCCTTTGGGCCGACCTGAGAACTTGCTGCAGTCTAACACCCTGATGTAAGCTCAGGGCCAGAGTTGGGGGGCTGTGGCTTTGGTTCCATTATTCTATTTTATGTCTATAAGTGTATTACCTGTACGGATGTCAGTGCACCCATGTCTTGCAGAGGTCAGAAGAGGGCATTGGATCCCCTGGAACTGGAGTTATGGATGGTTGTTAGCTGCACCATGTGAGTGCTAGGAACCAAACTCAGATTTTCTACAAGAGCAGCCAGTGCTCTTAACCACCGAGCTATTTCTCAACCCAGAACTGGAACTTTAGCCATTCCTATTTCACCCATTTGCAGCCCCAAATACCCACACCCACACCCTTCAAGGTTCCCATTCTCTGTCCCACACTGGTTCCAGAGTTATTTTTGACACTTACTTTGTCCCTTCATTCAGAAAGATAAAAATGCCAGGTGTGGTACATACCTTTAATCCCTTTTTTTTGTCCAAAAAGACAAAAAAAAGAAGAAAGAAAAAAAAAAAACTAGAAAGCTCAAGAACTAGGGTTATTTAGACTTCTCTTTTTCTGGAAGCACCCTGGGTTGGAAGCAAAAGAGGCAAGTTTCCATTTGTATTTATTTTTTTTTATTTTCTTTTTTTAAACAATTTTTTTTATTAATTTTATTTCTGTATGGGTATGAGTGTACTGTCTGCATGCAAGTTTGTGCACCCGTGTCGTGCGGTGCCGCGGAGGTCAGAAGAGGCAGGTGGATCTTTGTGAGTTCAAGGCCAGCCTGGTCTACAGAGTGAGTTCCAGGTCAGCTGGGGCTACAGGGAGACACTGTCACGAAAAGACCAAAAAAAAAAAAAAA
>VZQC01003773.1:139418-205569 GCA_009823505.1 Rhizomys pruinosus | reverse complement strand
AAAAAAAAAAAAAAAAAAAAAAAGAAATTCCCTCAGTGGGCCTGGGGAAATTGCTCAATTGTAAAATGCTTGCCTTGCAAAAACATGAGGAGCCATGAGTTCAACCATCAGCACCCATGTAAAAATATCGGGTGTGGTAGCATGCATTTGTAATTCCTACTGGGGAGGGAGAGACAGAGGTCCCTGGGACTCACTGGCCAATCAGCCTAGCTGATTGCATCCCTATCTCAACAAGAAAGGTGGATGGCCAGGAATGGTGCCGCACGCATACCTTTAGTCCCCGCGCTTGAGAAGCAAAGGGAGGCAGAGCCAGCCTGGTCTACATAGTGAGTTCCAGACTATCTAGCCAGGGCTACAGATTGAGGCCCTGTCTCAAGAAGGAAAAAAATGGATGGTTCTTGGGGAAGGTTAACATCCAAGGTTGACTTCTTTCTCTGGCCTCCCCACACCTGCCTGTACACACACAGACACACACACACAGTACCTTCATAACAGAGGACTTTACTTAAGGCTAGTCTGTCTACTTTTTATTGTTTTTCTTTGGGTTTTTTTTTTTGTTTTGTTTTTTTTATATTCTTTGTTTTTTGACACAGTCTCTCATTGTGGCCCCAGGTGGCCTAGAACTCTCAGTATCAAACTGTCAGAGTCTATTCCATATATCCCAAGAACTACTTAAAAATTAAGTTTTTTTTTTTTGTTTGTTTGGTTTTTTTTGGTCTTTTCAAGACAGGGTCTCCCTGTAGCCCCAGCTGTTCTGGAATTCGCTCTGTAGACCAGGCTGGCCTTGAACTCACAAAGATCCACCTGCCTCTGCCTCCCAAGTGCTAGGATTAAAGCATGCACCACCACATTCGGCATCATTCATTCATTTTAAGCCCCATATCTATTCCCTCTCATTCTTTGCCTTTCAGAACTTAAGTGACTTGGTTTCTGTGCTAGGAAACCATTGAATTCATGCAAGATTAATGGCTCCTTTCTCCAAATGGCACCACTCACCAGGTCTGCAGGGTAAACTCTCATACCTCAACCAGAGACAGCAGGTGAAGAAGAGTCTGAAGGTGAGTCTTGGCTGGTGATGGGACCCTGAGATCCTGTCCTGGATGGCTCAAGGGAAAAAGCAAAGCTCAGAGGTAAGACAAGGTAAGCCAGAGGATGGAACAGGGAGCTGAAATGGAAGCACTGTCTCTGAGCTCAAGACTCAGTCTGGCCAAAGAAACACTTGGCTGGGTAATAGCTCCAGTGGGACAGAGCCTTCTGCCCTCTCCCAGGCCACTTCTGCCTCCAGGCATCAACAGATAGAGCTCTGATACCTGGAGTCCTACTGATGCCTCAGAAGAACCCTGCAAAACCATGACTGCTTTTTTTTAAATTTTATTTATTTATTTTCTATGTGTATGAATGTACTGTCTGCATGTAGGTTTGTGCACCCGTGTTGTGCAATGCCACGGAGGTCAGANGATTCCACTGTGTCAGCAAAGAGTAAAGCTGAGAACACTGCTTCAGCAGAGGAAACAGAAGATGACCTGAGTGGGACCCAGTTTGTGTGTGAGACTGTGATACGATCCCTCACTTTGGATGCTGCTCCAGACCACAACCCACCCTGTAGGCAGAGGTCCCCCCAGAGTGAGTGTCCCTGTGTGTTCATAAGCCAGCAGAGTGGCACCTGAACAGAGAGAGGGGAGGGAGATGGATCCCTGCTGAAAACCTGGTTCACGCTGGTTTCCTTTGGCTATGTACTGTCTGGTCCTTTCACCCTAACTCATTTCTGTACTCTCTCAGGGGAATTACATCTGCACTCCACGGAGGAACAGCAGCCAGTTGTGCTATCTGGATTCTGTAGAAAGGAGTCTTCTTCCTGTAAGTTGACTCCTCACCAGAACCCTCCATTGGCAACTGAATTGTCTGCTTTCTCCCAACAGCAGCATGAAGAATGTGGGAACATAAGAGTACAAAGTGTTTCCTGGGTTAAATCCTCCTATTGAAAATTCCTTAAGGGGCTGAAGAGATGGCTTAGTGGCTAAGAACACTAACTGCTCTTGTAGAGGAACAGGGTTTGATTCCCAGCACCCACAAGGCAGTTAAGAACTATCCTTGGGGCCTGGAGAGATGGCTCAGCAGTTAAGAGCGCCAACTGCTCTTGCAGAGGACCCGGGTTCGATCCCCAGCACCCTCATGGCAGCTGAGAACCGTCTTTGACTCCAGTTCCAGAGGAATCTAACACCCTCTTCTGACCTCCGTGGCATTGCACGACATGGGTGCACCAACCTACATATGGACAGCCGGGTGTGGTGGCGCACGTCTTTAATCCTAGCACTTGGGAGGCAGAGGCAGGCAAATCTTTGTGAGTTCAAGGCCAGCCCCGTCTACAGAGTGAGTTCCAGGACAGCTGGGGCTACAGGGAGACCCTGTCTCGAAAAGACAATCAATAAATAACTGTCCTTATAAGACCCTGTCTCAAAAAGGAACCCCCCCCAAAAAAAAAAAAAAGTGTGGTGGCACATGCCTTTAATCCCAGCACTCGGGGAGGCAGAGGCAGGTGGATCTCTGAGTTCTAGGCCAGCCAGGTCTACATAGAGAGTTCCAGGACAGCTGGGGCTGCAAAGAGACCCTGTCTCAAAAAGTCAAAAAAACAAAACAAAACAAAACTGTCCTTACTAACTCCAGTTCCAGGGGAATCCCATGCCCTCTTCTGAACTCAGAGGGCATTTCACAACACTGGTGCACTTACACACATGCAGGCCACACATACATAAAATAAGAACAATTTTTTTTTTTTTGGTCGGGTGCTCTTACCCGCTTAGCCATCTCTCCAGCCCAAGCACTATGACTTTTTACGAGTCCTTTATTCTTTGATACAACAGTATCAACTGGGACTAAAATTTATATCAAAATGGGTAAGCTAGCTAACAGGGCTATAAAAAGAGGTCAGGGAGCTGGAGAGATGGCTCAGCAGTTAAGAGCACAGCTAACAACTGTCTCTAACTTCACTTCCAGGGGATCTGATGCTCTCTTCTGGCCTCTGCAGGCATTGCATGCATGGGTGCACTTACATAATGCAGGCAATGCACTCTTGCCAGCCCTTAAAATTTCAAATTTTATTTTACCAGAAACTTGAATTTGCCTTCTGGGCATGGTGGCATGCACAATCCTAAGCACTGGGAGGCAGAGGCCAGTGGATCTTTGAGTTCAAGGCCAGTCCTGGTCTACAGACGCAATCCAGAACAGCTGGGCTACAGGAGAGACCCTGTCTCAAAAGAAGTGTAAAACCAAAAAAAAACAAACAAAACAAAAAAAAAAAACTTAATTTCTTAAGTTAAGTTCTTCGGATATATGAATTAGACTCTGACAGTATTGTATACTTGAGAGTTCGTAGGCCACCTGGGGCCACGATGAGAGACTTGTCAAAAAACAAAGGAATATTTAAAAAAAACAAAACAAAAAAAAAAAACTCCAAAGAGGTAAAAAAAACAAATAAAAGTAGATCAGCCTAGCCTTAAGTTAAAGTCCTTCTGTATGAGGGTTACTGTGTGAGCAAGCAGGGCATGGATTGATTATTTTAATGAGAAGATCACTCCTCGTAGCTGGTGTTGGCCTCTGTACCAGTCATGTGTTCTTGGCTGATGGTTGAAGTGTAAGGAGTTCACTTCACAGAAACCTCGAGGGCAGGGATTATTGAATGTGTTCCTTCAGCAGCTCAGGTTCAAGGCTGTCTGTCTACAGGTAATGTGCCCATTCAGAAGAGATGGGCCATCAATGCTACCCGGTCTGATCTTCAGTAAACGATTGGCTGTGCAAAGACAGGAGAGGCGGACAAGTTCTGTATCGCTTCAACACTTATCTAACAGATCTTTATTATACTGTCATATTGGTCTTTTCAGATTTAGTAAAAATGTTAGGTAATTAGATGCAAGGGTTTAAGACAATGGGTCTTATCAGAGGGTAGAGAGTGCTTCAGCAGAGCGCCGGACGTTATGAAGAAAGAACGGAGTCAGTTGGTCGCAAACTCCCTTCAATTTTTCCTAGCACTTACGGGCCAGGCCAGAGGCAGGTGGATCTCTGAAGGATCAAGGCTAGCCTGGGTCTACCAGAGTGTATTCTAGAGGGCGACACGCTGGGGTCTACATGGTTTACGCCCCTTGTCTCTAAAAGACCCCAAAAAAAGGTTTGTGTGTGCCTTAAGGAGAGAGGGGCAGCAGAGAGGAAAAGACCTGTCCTAAGAACTAGGAGAATGCTTCAGAGAGGACTGCTCAAACGAGCAGTCTTAGAAGGCATAGTGGCTCTCCCCTGTGATCCCAGCTTGCAGGAAGAGCTTGAGTGTGGGGCCAGCCTGGGTACATAACGTAATGAGACCTTCTCGGTTCCAAAATCCAACTAAACAAGTACTCAGCCATTCTCTGCCCAAATGGGAAAAATTGAGACAGAGGGAGAGCATGTGAAAACAGTCCCACTTGTGAGACCTCTCTAATGAACATAAAGGTTTTAAGTTCTGTAGCTGAGCAAAGCTATAGCCCAACCTGACGAGACTTGGTTACTAAAGATGATTGAGGGGACATGAGATATTTCATATCCATGACAAGCAAAGGAGTATGTGGACTATAAAAAAAATTACATTCCTTACTCACTATGGCCAGTCATGGCTTGACTATTGCTCTTTTTCTAAAAAGTGTAACACAAGCCAGGATCTGCCCAATATAGACGCGAATCGTCGTAACATTATATGGAACACTCCCCCTGTTGTGTGGCTGTCGGTCCCTCAACGCAGCACCTGACTTAGTTCTTCAACCACTTGCTGGAGTGATATTGACATTTTTTTTTTTTTTGTTTTTTGCTTTAATTCTTTTGAGAAGCGGGGGTCTCCCTTGGTTGCCCCCAGACTATCCCTGAAAACTGCCATTTATATTAGATCCCAGGCTTGCCCCTGACTCTCATTAAGATAGATTCCCACCCTTGGCTTGCCCTCCCCGGTTTCTGCTCTACCTTCCCCAAGTTGCTGGGGTATTGACAGCGTGCTGACGGACCAAGCCAGCTTTTTTTTTAGCTTTTTTTTTTTTTTTTGGAGGACAGCACCAGGTCTCTTCCTTGTTTGTGTGCCCCCAGCTTTGCACCTGGAACTTCACTCTATGTAGACCAATGGCTGGCCTTGACAACTCTACAGATGAATCTGCCTGTCCTCTGTTCTCCAGTTAGTTGCTAGGAAATAAAGAAGGTGTATTACCACCAAACCTCCTGGCTTTTTCTTTTTAAATTTCTTTTTTTGATGACAAGAGGCTGTGTTTATCTGTAATCCAGCCAAAGCATTTCCAGAAACTTGTCACTATGTAGGGAAGCAGCTGGCGGCCTCTGAATCCCTCGCTAGGCCGAGCACAGGGTAAGCCCAGCAATTATTGACTTTTGAGGCAGATGCTTAGGCTGAAACCTTATTTCTACTACTAATAACTGTACTGTCAGACTTCTTAATGAAATGCAGATACATGCCTAACTTCCATGGTTGGCCTCAGAGAGTATGTGGAGATGAGGAAAGTCTATGACAGATTGCAACCTAGTGGTCCTCACTCTGTATCTCCTCTCCCTACAATCTATAGACCCGACCTTTTTTTTTTTCTTGGTGCTAAGGTGCGAACTTACGAGTCTCATGTGTGCTAGACATGTGCTTTGCCATTGAGCTATTTACACCCCAGCTCCTCTTTCTGCTTATTTTAGAATAGTCTAACCATGCTCAGGTTTAATCCACTACCTCCTACCACCTTACAAACCTTCCCTTTTATCTTTATTACTAGCTCCATCTACTGGCTTGCCAGTTTCTCACTCTAATCTTTTTTCTTTTCTGTTTTTTTTTTGTGTTGTGTTTTTATTCTGTTCCTTTTGAGGATAGGGTTCTCCCAATGATATTGGCCCCAAGTTCCATTGCCTGACACACTACTCACCCCTGTAAGACCATGCTGGCCTTGAAAACTCACAAAGATCCGTCCTGCCTCAAGCTGGTCATGGTTTGGCGCACGCTTTAATCCTAGCACTTGGGAGGCAGAGGCAGGGCGATTTTGTGAGTTCAAGGCCAGGCACCGGGGTCTACAGAGTGCCAGTTCCAGGTCAGCTTGGGAGGCTACAGGGAGGACCCTGTCTTGTAAAAGGACTCAAAAAAAAAAAATCGATATTTACCCGCCTGCCTCAGCCTCAAGTGCTAGGTGGTTCAAGGGTGCTGTGGCCACCCTTGCTCCGGCTAATCCTTGGTACTATTGATTGGTAATCCAGAGTTTGGGATTTATCTTTGGGGGTTGAAACTCCACTGGGCCTTCCCTCCAGGTTTATTTTTGGGGCTGCCGGATAAATGGATCCAAATTCTGTTATATATTTTTATAATTTTTATTTATATTATTTTTTAAACCCATTTATTTATTTATTTTCTTTTATATCAGTGGTGTATGAGTTGTACTGTCTGCGGCAGGTCTGTGCACCCATGTTTTCAGATGTGAATGTCGCCAGAGTCCGAAAGAATGTGTCATAGTTTTAGGTCCTCCGTCTGGAACATCGAGGAATCAAAGTCAGTTCTCAAGTCCGCTTATGTGCCCGCTACCGTTGGGACTGGGGATTGACCCAGGTCCTCCGCACAAAAGCAGCCAGCGCTCTTAACTGCTAGGCCATCTCTCCAACCCCTTATTCTTTTGATGTGTAATGAAGATGTGTTACTGTCTGCGAACGATAGTGTTTGACTATTTTATTCTTGTTGCACTGGTTGTCGTTTACAATGCTCCTGTGCGTTCGAGTGGTCAGAAGTTTTTGGTTTTGGGTTCCCTTGGAACTGGAAGTTCTCCTGAAATTAGATGTTTACAGATGCGGTTTTTCTTTCAGCTTGCCATTTGTGGGTACTTTGATAGAACCCGGCCTTTGTTCTTCTGCAAGTAGCGAGTTGGCGCTCATTAGAAACTGCCTAGGCTATACTCTCAGGCCTTTTCATTCTTTTTAATTGCTTAATCATGACCAAGTTTTGATAACCCTATTTCATCTTATTTTTTAATTTTCTTTTTTGTTGAGACAGAGTCGGTTCTTCCCGGTTTAGCGTGCTTGCGCCTTAGACGCCACCACATGTAAGGCTGGCCTTCTAACTCACAAAGATCCTCCTATAATATCTCTACCTTAACACTCTGCCTCACCCAAGGTAGTGATGAAGCCGGGGGTGGCTCTATTTCCTTTGCTTGTATTAACTTATTATTAATAATGAGGATTCTGGTCATTTAGTTCTGTATCTATTATTTTACATGTATTTTTTCTTTTACTCCTTTTCATTTCTTCCGTCCTTCTATCATGGCAGATTTATTTTACAGAGGCTTCTTAACCAAACCTTGAATACATTAGATTTCATGTGACTTCCTTACTCTACACGTATATTTAGTCAATAGTGATCTCAGACAAAACAACGGATTCATGTTTTATAGTATCAGGGTCTCTTTACGAATTCCTTTAGCCTTTAAACAATAATATCTCACACAGGAGTTGTTCTATTTTCCTTTTACTTAGGTTCTTCTACAAGATTTCACTCCACCTTACAACTCTTTGTTTATTTTAATACTGTACATTTTTTTTGTTTTTTGCGACAGGGTCTCCTTTAGTCCCTAGTCTGGACCTTGGAATTATGTTCGGGCAGTGCTAGAACCCAGGCTGCCTTTTTGACCTCAGACATCACCTGCCTTTCTGTTCTTCCTGTGTGCTACCTTAGATTAAAGGTAGTGCAGGTGTGTCACACTGCCACGCCCTTAACTATCCCTGTATGATTTTTAACTCAAATTTATCTTTATATGTGGTCGTGCGATGAAAATGTACTAGTCTGCATGTACGGATTTTGTCTGAAGACGCAGTGTCGTGACGAATGCGCACGGAGGTAAGAAAGAGGGTTAAACGAGACGGAGGTTGTCAGATTCCCCTGAACTGGAATTAAAGACCGGTTCTCAGGCGCCATGTGAGTGGGGATGCCTGGGGATACAGAAGTTCCGGGTGTTCTTCTGCCAAGTGCCAGAGAGCAGTCAGCGCTCTTAAAACCTCATAGGCCATCCCTCCAGCCCCCTACTGTATGTGACATATATATTATTATATATACGTATTATATTATAGTATATTATCATTCTGCATGAGGTTTCGTCCGACACCGTGTACAGATGCAATCGAACGCTGCCGGAAGGGGACTTTGGTCCAACACAAATAGAGAGAACCCCACTGCTCTCGCACAAGACGGAACAGTCAGGAATTTCCCCTGCGGAACTGAGAGGTCATACACTGAAAATATTGGTAAAAAGGTTTTTCAGATATGGTTACTATCGAACCCCGCCGATTTGTGAGACATAAAATAAACGGTTAGAACTGAGAAAGAAATCTTGAACCCGTGTGGTCCCTCTGTTGAAGAAGAGCGGTTGCGCTCTTGAAACCAGCATCTGTGATAGGCCATGCTCGTAGAATTATTTTATGGTTTATGGTTGTAAGTGCACCTCAGGAGCAGCCAAAAAATGGGATTCAAATCTTCCAGGGAACCTAGAGTTATGATGGTTGGGCAGCCACCCATGTCAGTGCTAGGAAACCAAAGCAGGAAAGTCCTCTGCGAAGACGCAACTCATGCTACTAAACCACTAATACTCTAAAGCATTCCAGCCCTCAGCCTAGCAGTAAGAAACGAGGCTGGATGACCCCTTGGTGTATTCTTCAGCTGTGCTATGCAAAGTGTTCTACCACTTACTAAACTACATTCCCAGTCCTTTCACATTTTAAGACAAGTTTTCACCATAGGGTAGCTTGGAGGGCTCTTGCCTTGGACTTTGCTAATGCTTCCACCTGGCACTGGGACCCCTGATGGCTGGGCATTACAGGTGGGAGCCACCAGAGCCAGAATAGAGATGCTCCATGGCTCCATCCAGGGGAATACTTGCTTTGTCCATTAGCCTCAGTTCAGACACTATCTTCCAGGAAGCTTCTGGTCCCAGGAGGTAGAGATACTCCATCTGTCTGAGCACTGGCACAGTGTCATATCCTGTACTTGAAGTGTGTTTGCTTTGCCCATTTCCCATAGTTGTTTGGCAGGAACCTGTACCTTACTCATTTTGTAGCACCTGTACTTGCAATTCTGTACCCTTACTAGGTCCTCCACTTACAATAGTTAAGGTCTGTTTTTCTTCTCTTTCTCTCCCAGTAATACACTCCTCAACCAAAGACATACAAGCTAGGAACGCGGGGGCAGAGTTGTTCACGGATCGCTCATGGTTCAATGTAACGACTAGACTCCATCTACATACAGTCCATGCCATTGCTTCTGCTTAAAAGAGCCTCTCAGAGCACATGCCCAACTTCTGCCAATACCACACCTCGCAATGGAGGGACATCGATATGATTTTATAATTCGTCACCCACTTGTCAGTGCTCTACATAAGTTTCAAACTAGTTGTAAATGGAATGATGGCCTCATGCATCCTATGATTCGCAGTTAAGTAAAGTCATGGCGTGAAAAACTAATTTCTTAACAACTTGTCATCTCTTAACTCTGCAATCTCTGTGGAGCCAATGCACGCGTATGTAGAAATGCGTACGGCATCGGCGATTCTGTGCCTCGCGCAATAACATTATATGAACGCCATTATTGAATATGAAACAGTGGAATTTGTTGTTACCGCACCTAGCACGTGCAACAGAAATGCAGGCCAACCTCCCTTCACCAACAATCCACCACAGCGTAATTGTTTTCCTCCATATGTGCTGCCTTGCAGAGGAAAACCACAAGATGATCTCAATTGATACAACCACTCGATGGTTTTTCCTGCTTTTAACATTATAGTCATCAGCTGTACACATGCAAATGTATATTACATATGNCCGACCGCTCTTACAGAGGACCCGGGTTCGATCCCCAGCACCCACATGGCGGCCAAGAACCGTGTGAAACTCCAATTCCAGGAGAACTCCAGTTCCAGGGGAATCCAACACCCTCTTCTGAACTCCGCGGCATTGCACGACACGGGTGCACAGACTTGCATGCAGACGTAGTACATTCATACACATACAGAAATAAATAAAAATTAATAAAAAAAAAAAAGTCATAGTGCCTGGAAGCCTGGATATTTCTGTCTACCTTGTTTCTGTGGGCTTTGGTTCTGTGTGTTGGCATGGTCTTCAGACATAGTTCTAGTAGCAGCCCATTCCTCAGATTCTTTCCACTCCTGTTTCTGTAGAGCTGGCTCATGAGCCACAAAGTTTTATCAAATAAGAATGCACTGAGGATTGCTTTAAGCTTTTCGCTTCATGGTGGCTTTTGTCCTTCAGTGAAATTTGCCTTGCCTGAAGAGGAACAACTTGGAGATGAGAAGGAAGAAATTGTCCACATTGTTGAGGAAGAAGAGGAAGAACTCCAAGATGAAGTTCAAAGTCAGTCGTCTGCTTCCTCTGAAGATTATATTATCATCCTGCCTGAGTGCTTCGATACCAGCCGCCCCCTGGGGGACTCCATGTATAGTTCCGCACTCTCACAACCAGGCCTGGAGCGAGAGGCTGAAGGAGAGCCTGGGATTGAGGCTGGGCAGGAACCAACGGAGACTGGAGAGAGGTTCCCTGAAGGGAAGAGCCAGCCACAGGAGCAGAGTGTCAGTGACATCCTGACAGCTTCACAGACTCTGGAAACAATGCCCCTTGTCCCCGAGGTGGTGGGGATCTCCCCACCACTGTCCAGGTACTGTCCTGCACCCCTCAGCTGTGTGTTCTTCAGAGGCGAAGTAGAAAGAGTGGAAGGAACCAGTTTGATCTCAAAACCTGTTTCTTCATTCTATGCAAAGAGACTATTCCTGTAATTTGAATTTAGCTGAATAAAAGTCCTATTTCTCAGCATTTGTGAATTGGGGATTTAAAGAGATACTGGTTTAGTGGACTTTATTTAAGGCTAGTCTGTCTACTTTTTATTTTTGTTTTTCTTTGTTTTTATTTTTGTTTTATTTCTTTGTTTTTTGACACAAGCTCTCATTGTGGCCCCAGGTGGCCTAGAACTCTCTGTATAGCTCAGGCTAGCCTCCATCTCACAGAGATCTGCCTGCCTCTGTCTCCTGAGCACTGCGATTGAAGGCATGTGCCACCACACCCAGATTATTATATTTTTAATATTAAGAGCCTTTTTTGTTGTTAAGACAAGGTCTCCCTGTAGCCCCAGCTGATCTGGATCTTACCATGTACACCAGGCTAGACTCACCTGTTTCTGCTTCCTGAGTGCTGTGATTAAAGAGGTGCCCCACCAGCCCAGCTTTAACCATAATTTAAACCATTCAGGAAGCTCAACATGTCCTTTTATCGGCATTACCTGATATAAGGGGAAGTGACTGTGTTAGAGCCCATCTTTCTGGCTTAATTATGGCTAAAGGGAAAAGCTGGGAGTGGAAGGCAGCCCTTTAGAGCAGATGGTGAACATCACACACAGGGAGATTAGAAATGGGAAGCCTCTGGAGAACCTGGCACTGCTATGCTTACTGTTTTCCTCATTGCCACAGGTGCTTTTCAACTTACCTTAATATTGTGTCTTTCTGAAAGGAGCCCTCCTTGTGCACAGCATGCTTCCCCAGCAGTGGATTTACCAGTTACCATACCAGAAGTTTCTTCCGTCCCCGATCAGATCAGAGGAGGTAATGACAAGCCTGATCTTCATGTCTCTTCTTTTGATTCTTTCTAATGGAAACCAGGTGTGATAGGCTCTCCACTTTTATGATTCTTGGCCTCTTCTAGAAACTTGCTCTGCCTTTCTGTTTTTCTCCCTCATATCTTCATGTCTGTTCTGTACATATTTATTGAGATCTTATAGAGGCAGGCATTGTGCTGTGGCCTGGACCGTAGGCCAGTCTAGGTTCCAGCCCGTTTCCCTTTTCTCACCGTAACTTTGCAGCAGTTCAGCTGATGTGTGATGCCTGTGTGTCAGTTTCTTATTTGAAAAGTCAGGACAGTGGCACTGTAAAGTTGTGAGTAAAGTCACTTCTCAAAATGCCAAACCTAAAACTACTTTAGAACTAATATAGTAGTATATTGGAGATGGAGAGATGGCCTAGTGGTTAAGAGCACCAACTGCTCTTGCAGAAGACCCAGGTTCAATCCCCAGCACCCACATGGAGGCTAAGAGCCATCTTTAACTCCAGTTCCAGGGGAATCTGACAGCCTCTTCTGACCAGGGGAATCCGATGCCCTCTTCTGACCTCCTCGGCATTGCATAACACGGGTGTACAAACCTACATGCAGATAGTACATTCATACACATACAAAAGTAAATAAAAATTTTAAAAAAGAACTAATATAGTAGTATAATAGGATTACAGATTTAATTTTATTTAAAAAAAGTCATCTTTGGGCCAGGTGTTACATGCGCCTTTAATTTCAGCACTTGGGAGGCAGAGGCAGGGGGATCTCTGTGAGTTCAAGGCCAGCCTGGTCTACCTAGGGAATTCTAGGCCAGCTGGGGCTACAGGGAGACCCTATCTCAAAAAAGAAAAAAAAAAAAAAGTCACCTTGCATTGCATTTCTAGACAGTTTCTTCTTATCAGTTACTTAACCTAGACAACTTTCAAAAACTAAAAGAAAAAAAAAAAAAAAAAAAAAAAAAAAAAAGACTTCAGACACCCTGATTAATTTTCACCTGCCTAGGTAAAAGCTTTGCTGTGTTAGGAAGCACTAGGTGCTTGTGGATGCTGCATCTAACCAACAGCTCTTTTGCTTTTAGAGCCCAGAGGCTCATCAGGACTTGTAAACAACAGACAGAAGAGCTATGACCACTCAAGGTAACGACCTTGTGCAGTCTCTTCTTCAGAAGCAGGTCCATATGCCAGCTTTCTTCTGCTTAAAAGAGCCTCTCAGAGCATGTGCCCATCTTCAGAGCACAGAAAGGAGCCCCCATTCCTTCTTATTCTTCTCCTAAAGCTTTGGAGCAACACTGGACAGAGAACTAAAGCTTATGTTTAATGCATTTCACATTCCAGACAACAAGAAAAGACTACCCTAAAATTCACCTCCCCTGTGGTGCTAGAGAAGGCAGGCAGGTCAAGCCACTGTGCACGTCCCAGGCTTTTCTTAGATACACCTGCCTCTCTGGTCCCTGTCATCTCAGAGCACTCTTCAGAAAAATCACCTTTCCTTTGCCAAGTGTTCTCAGAGATGATGAGACAGATTGCTGACATCTCAGTGTGTCCACAACCACTGTAATTGTCAGCTAGGACAGAAAGCTGGCGTGGTAACCAGAACGGTGTATTTCCTGTAGTGTTCAGATCTTCTACCAGCAGAGCTGAGGCCTACATCAAACCTATGAAAAAAATTGTGTTCTTTACATCCATTTATTGTTTTTTTTTTCTCTTATGGATATTTTCTTTCGAGAGTAGCACCCATGTTACCTTGTAAGAAGATCGTGGTTTTACTTGAGATCATTTGGTTTTCCTCTGCAGGCAGCACAATGGAAACAGCATTGCTGGTGGATTGGTGAAGGGGGCTTTATCTGTTGCTGCTTCTGCATACAAGGCCCTATTTTCTGGGCCACCAGTCACTGCACAGGTCAGTATGTGGTTTATTTTCCTAAACCTCAACTCCTAAGTCACCAGTGAACTGGCAGTGTCTTTCTGCTTGGGTTGGCAGAAGTTGGGCATGTGCTCTGAGAGGCTCTTTTAAGCAGAAGCAATGGCATGGACTGTATGTAGATGGAGTCGTTAATACACAACTCTGCCGTTCCTAGCTGTATGTCTTTGGTGGAGTTATTCTGGGGAAGAAAGGAAAAAGACCTACTATTTGTGGAGGACCTAGTAAGGGTACAGAATTGCAAGTACAGGTGCTACAAAATGAGTAAGGTACAGGTTCCTGCCAAACAACTATGGGAAATGGGCAAAGCAAACACACTTCAAGTACAGGATATGACACTGTGCCAGTGCTCAGACAGATGGAGTATCTCTACCTCCTGGGACCAGAAGCTTCCTGGAAGATAGTGTCTGAACTGAGGCTAATGGACAAAGCAAGTATTCCCCTGGATGGAGCCATGGAGCATCTCTATTCTGGCTCTGGTGGCTCCCACCTGTAATCCCAGCCACTCAGCAGGCAGGAAGATTGCAAGTCCAAGGCAGCCTCAGCTACCTAGTGAAAACTTGTCTTAAAATGTGAAAGGACTGGGAATGTAGTTTAGTAAGTGGTAGAACACTTTGCATAGCACAGCTGAGACCCGAGGTTCAGCCTCAGTTTCTTACCCTGAGGGCTGGAGAGTTGGTTTAGTGGTTAGAGCACTGAGTGCTCTTGCAGAGGACCCTGCTTTGGTTCCTAGCACTGACATGGTGGCTGCCACCATCCATAACTCTAGTTCCCTGGAGATTTGATCCCATCTTTTGGCTGCTCTGGGTGCACTTACACATAAAATAAAAGTAATCTAGAGATGGCCTAGCGGTTAAGAGCGCCAACCGCTCTTACAGAGGACCCGGGTTCGATCTCCAGCACCCACATGGCGGCCGAGAACCATCTGAAACTCCAATTTCAGGAGAACTCCAGTTCCAGGGGAATCCGACGCCCTCTTGTGACCTCCGCGGCATTGCACGACACGGGTGCACAAACCTGCATGCAGATATATATATATATGTATATATATATATATATATATATGTCATACAGTAGGGGCTGGAGGGATGGCCTAGAGGTTAAGAGCGCTGACTGCTCTTGCAGAAGACCCGGCTCTGATCCCCAGCACCCACATGGCGGCTGAGAACCGTCTTTAACTCCAGTTCCAGGGGAATCTGACACCCTCTTACCCTCTTCTGACCTCCGTGGCATTGCACGACATGGGTGCACAAACCTACATGCAGACAGTACATTCATACACATAAAAAATAAAAAATTTTTTAAATCATACAATAGTTAGGCCAGGTGTACACACCTTTAATCTAGGTGCACAGGAGACAGAGGCAGGTGGATCTCTGAGTTCAAGGCCAGCCTGGTCTACATCCCAAATTCCAGGCCAGCTGAGGGTACAAGGAGACCCTGTCTCAAAAAGACAAAAAAATGTACAGTAGTTAATAAAAAGAGTTGTAAGTGAGTGAATCTTGTCTGAAGAACAGAGTAAGAAAAAAAGAACAACTCTGTGTGAGATTTTGTTTTAAGGCATAAAAGGAATTTAAGGACGTGATTTAACATGATCTTTGTGAGATCACTTTGCTATAGTGTAGAGTAAGGAAAGCACATGAAAAATCTATGTATCAGTGGTTAAGAGCTCTGAAAAAAGATCCATGTAGAGGTAGAAATGAAGGGTAAAAGAAATAAGTAAAATAGATAAGAATAAGCCTATTAATTAATAATAATTAATACAGAAAGGAATAAGCCACCCTTCAACACTTGGGTGGCAGAGGTAGGTATATTTTTGTGAGTTAGAGGCCAGCCTACATAGTGGGTCTAGGCCAGCACGGCTACCGGGAGACCCTGTCTCAACAAAAAAGAAAATTAAAAAATAAGATGAAATAGGGTTATCAAAACTTGGTCATGATTAAGCAATTAAAAAGAATGCAAAAGGGGCTGGAGAGATAGCCTAGCAGTTAAGAGCGCCAACTGCTCTTGCAGAGGACCCGGGTTCTATCCCCAGTACCCACATGGCAGCTGAGAACCGTCTGTAACTCTAATTCCAGGAGAACTCCAGTTCCAGGGGAAGCCAACACCTTCTTCTGACCTTCGCGGCATTGTACGACACCAGTGCACAGACCTACGTGCAGACAGTACATTCATACACATAAAAAATAAGGGGTTGGAGAGATGGCCTAGCAGTTAAGAGCGCTGGCTGCTTTTGCGGAGGACCTGGGTTCAATCCCCAGCACCCACATAGCGGCTGAGAACTGTCTTTGATTCCAGTTCCAGAGGAATCCTATGCCCTCTTCTGACCTCTGCGACATTACATGACATGGGTGCACAGACCTGCACGCAGACAGTACACTCATACACATAAAAGAAATAAATAAAAATTTTAAAAATAAATAAAAATTTAAAAATATTAACCCCCCCCAATACCCCCCCAAAGATAAATCCCAAACTCTGGATTACCAATCAATAGTACCAAGGATTAGCCGGGCATGGTGGCACACACCTTTTAATCCAGCCAACGTGGGGAGCGAGGCAGGCGGATCTTTTTTTTTTTGTCTTTTCAAGACGGGTCTCCCTGTAGCCCCAGCTGTCCCGGAACTCACTCTGTAGACCAGGCTGCCTTGAACTCACAAAGATCCGCCTGCCTCTGCCTCCCAAGTGCTAGATTAAAGGCGTGCGCCACCATGACCAGTTGAGGCAGGCGGATCTTTGTGAGTTCAAGGCCAGCCTGGTCTACAGAGTGAGTTTCAGGATGGCTGGGGCTACAGGGAGACCCTATCCCAAAAAAAAAAAAAAAAAAAAAAAAGAAAGAAAAAAAGATAGGTGAGACTGGCAAGCCAGTAGATGGAGCTAGTAATAAAGATAAAAGGGAAGGTTTGTAAGGTGGTAGGAGGTAGTGGATTAAACCTGAGCATGGTTAGACTATTCTAAAATAAGCAGAAAGAGGAGCTGGGGTGTAAATAGCTCAATGGCAAAGCACATGTCTAGCACACATGAGACTCTAGGTTCCATCCTTAGCACCAGAAAAAAAAAAAGGTCGGTCATAGATGTAGGGGAAAGTGAGACTGTTCAGTGTCATAGACTTTCCTCATCTCCACATACTCTCTGAGGCCAACCATGGAAGTTAGGCATGTATCTGCATTTCATTAAGAAGTCTGACAGTACAGTTATTAGTAGTAGAAATAAGGTTTCAGCCTAAGCATCTGCCTCAAAAGTCAATAATTGCTGGGCTTACCCTGTGCTCGGGAGGCAGAGGGCCAGCTGCTCTACATAGTGAGTTCTGGGATAGCTGGGATTACAGATAGACCCTGTCTCAAAAAGATTTAAAAAAGCCAGGAGTGGTGGTATACACCTTTAATCCTAGCACTCTGGAGACAGAGGCAGGCAGATCTCTGTGAGTTCAAGGCCAGCCTTGTCTACATAATGAGTTCCAGGCAAGCTGGGGCAACAAAGAGACCCTGTCTCCAAAAAAAAAAAAAAGCTAAAAAAAAGCTGGGCTTGGTCGTGCACGCCTGTAATCCCAGCACTTGGGAGGTAGAAGCAGAAGCAGGTGGATCTCTATGAGATCAGGGGCAGCCTGGTCTATATAATGAGTTTCAGGATAGCTGGGGCTACAGGGAGACCCTGTCTCAAAAAGATTAAAAAAAAAAAAAAGTCAATAATCACTCCAGCATTGTTAGAACTTAAGGTCAGGGCCATAGCCCCAACAGGGAATTTCCATAATGTTAGCTTCCTGTTATTGAGATCGCTTTTATTTTTAGAAGAGCAAAGTCATGCAGACTGCCTAGGATGTAATTTTTTATCCATCTCCTTTGCATTTCTGATGAAATCTCATGTCCCATATCATCTTTAGTAACAGTCTCTCTTGCTATATTTGCCCTGTCATAATTACCTTTATGTTCATAAAGTCTCCATGGCTTGTTTTCATCTCTCCCTTCAATTTTCATTTGGCCAGAGAATGGCTGAGTCTTGTTTTGTTTGGGTTTTGGAACCAAGGTCTCTCGCTTTGTAGCCCAGGCTGGCCCCACACTCAAGCTCTTCCTGCAAGCTGGGATCACAGGGGAGAGCCACTATGCCTTCTAAGACTGCTCGTTTGAGCAGTCCTCTCTGAAGCATTCTCCTAGTTCTTAGGACAGGTCTTTTCCTCTCTGCTGCCCCTCTCTCCTTAAGGCACACACAAACCTTTTTTTGGGGTCTTTTCAAGACAGGGTCTACCTGTAGTCCCAGCTGTCCTAGAACTCACTCTGTAGACCAGGCTAGCCTTGAACTCACAAAGATCCACCTGCCTCTGCCTCCCGAGTGCTAGGATTGAAGGAGTGCGCCACCACGCCCGGCTGAAGCACTCTCTACCCTCTGATAAGACCCATTGTCTTAAACCCTTGCATCTAATTACCTAACATTTTTACTAAATCTGAAAAGACCAATATGACAGTATAATAAAGATCTGTTAGATAAGTGTTGAAGCGATACAGAACTTGTCCGCCTCTCCTGTCTTTGCACAGCCAATCGTTACTGAAGATCAGACGGTAGCCTTGATGGCCCATCTCTTTGAAATGGGATTCTGTGACAGACAGCTGAACCTGAGGCTGCTGAAGAAACACAATTACAATATCCTGCAGGTTGTGACAGAACTCCTTCAAATCAGCAACAATGACTGGTACAGCCACCGCTAATGAGGAGTGATCTCTCATTAAATAACTCTGCCTGCTGCTCAGAGATTATCTTTATTCTGTCATTGAGGTGTGGGGTAGAAGCCCTTGCTTTTTTTTTTTTTCAAAACTGATGAATCTATATAGAGCATCATTGAATTATCAAAACAATACCTGTTACAGTATTTTTTGGAGCAAATCAAAGACCACAACTTAAAATTTTTCACTTTAGAAATCAGTTGAGTAGTAGGAAGACAGTTTTTCAACTGATTTGGACAAAATTCCTTTCTTCACTTTAGTACATTGAAAACTAACTTGGACTTCCTGTAGGAACCATTTTTCTTTCTGCTTGTATTCAAGTTGACTTATTTTTCCTTTGGTCCATGTGGATACTTTTAATGGGATATCTGTCAAATGTTAGGTTTTGTTTGTTTTTAAGAAATTAACCTTGAAAGTTTTCAAGAATTAATTCTCCTAATCTCTGTAGCCAACCCAAGCTTGATAGTTAATGTGACATTGAAAGGTCAGGAGCACACGAAAGAGGCTGATAATCTTTTTCAAAGACAAGGTCACTTCCCTCCAAGACTTGGTAAAGAAGACCCCAGTGGCCAGCTGAGTCCACCTCACAGGAATCTCAGAGGAAAGGAGATGTGGGCTAGCTCTCCCACCAGCACCTACTGAGTGTTTGCATAAAGTTTCATTTAAGGAAAAATCCTAGGTAGTGTGAAATATTTTACTAATTCTATAAAGAAGGGAAAAACCTACCTATTCCATAAAGGGAAAGAGAAATTTAACAGTTGCCTTTTCCCTAAATGCCAGAGCAGAGCTTATTTTACAGTAGAATAGGGGGTGGGGGTAGAAATGTGGAAATATTCATCTCGGTCTAGTTCAGGTGTGAGGGCCTGGTGCACAGGAATTGCCCCTGACCTCCCTTCAGAGGAGTTAATCCCCCGAGCCTAGAACGGATGGGGGTTGAACTCACTGAGGTTTAAGCTTACTCCTATGGTAAGTGGAAGGAAGCTTGTTTCCAGGGCCCTAGGTCTCTCTTTATAGGGGAGAGTCTTGGGAACAGGTGCTGAAGAAAGAGGTAACAAAAAACACTAAAGATTTTATTCATGAAGTTTCATAAAGGAAGAATCTGAACCCCAGCCCAAAGGGGGGGAAATAGTTAAAATAGTATTATTTAGCCTGGTTCGTTATTTATAATAAATGGCGATTTTAATTAGTCATAATCTGTTTATTTACAGTCTAACTCTTGAATGCTACTAAATAAACCACAATTCAAACTGCAAGCCACGCAAGGCTGTTTGTTCTTTAAAACGGGATAGAAGGCGGATCCGCGGGTTGTGGGTAATTGGGTTGATTTGTGGTCGGCTGTGTCTTCACCACCTGGCTAGGTGGGCCTCCGGGTCCAGCCGTTCGTTCCGTTGTACTTGTACATAGGCACTTAAAGAATTGTGAAATAAATGTTCTTTGAACCGGCTGCTTGGACTAGTTGGTCTTGCGGAAGGAAGCGGCTCTGTGAAAGCAAAGCTTCCACTCCGACGCCGCGGGGCGGGACCGGCGGGGCGGGGCTTCCCTAGGCTCGGACTCGGAATTGGAGTTCAGTGCCCCACAGTTTCTGCTAGCAGCTTTCCTGCCTGTCGGCGCCAGAGGGTAGGGCGCTTCCGGGACTCTCCTCTCCATTTCCCTTTTGGAGGTAAGGACCGAAAGGGCTTTGGACTGCCTCCTCGCTCCACACATTGGCTCCAAATTCGACTAACGGCCTCTCGGATATCTAGTGGGATTAAAAATCCGTCTGCATCCACCTGTTGGCCCTTGGCAGAGTCTCGGAGTAGGGCGGGAAATACCTTGACCTTTCGGGGAAATAAGGATCCCGGTTCTCCGCTGAAGGGAGCTAATGGCCCCCTGCCCTGGGTGTCATCCCGCCCTAGAGGCCTTTCTCCCCAAAGGCGAATAACAGGAAACTCTACATCTTCCACCTGAGAAGAACCTGGGATCACAGACCTGAGCCAGGTGAGGTACCTTTATCGTAGCCCGGAAAAGTGATTTGTTGAGCGACCTCATTCTGCCGCCACTTACTGGGGCTTTGGGAGACAGTTCGGACTTAGCCTTGTCCTTTCTCGATGAAGAGCAGTCCCAGCTGTGACTCTGATCTCAGGTAGATCAGAAGGCAGTGAAGAACAGATTTAGATTCCCAGTCCCATTTAAGCCGAGTTCTTAGCCACAGCTCTGACCTGTAGCTTACTTTCTCCTTATTTAAAAAAGTCCCGTTTTCTCTGTTTAGCCAGAACCACCCAGACTCAGAAATGGAAGCCTTCTGCCCCATAAGCAGACTTCAGACCTTGCCCTGGTGCTCGTGGATTACTACAGAGTAATCACCTGATTAGGGAGGACTGCGACCTGGGGATTGCCGTGCTCCCCACACCCAGCCCTACAAAGCTTCTGTCCTTTGAAGTAAATGACAGCAAGTTTCCTAGAAAAAAAAAATTACATTCACTTGTAGAAGTCTATTTTAATAGCTTCTGCTTTTCTTTGATTTTCTCTAAATTGAAAAAAAAAGGAATTGAAAGAGATTTTGAACCACAAATTCTAAGTCGCCACCCAAGCCTTTCTTCCTTAAGGCTTCAACTTGCTGAGACAGCAGACTGGCTTCTTCCCAATCTTGAAAGCTTAAAACCAGAATTCTATCTGGTGTCAGTCTGACCAGGCTAATAGCACTAAACTTTTCCTTTTTTTCTCATTAGTGGAAAATCCCCGTGGACCGATGGGTAAGGCATTCTCCCAGCTTCGCTCTCCACAGGACGAGGACAAGTCGATCCTATCTGATAACCCAGACATTGCCAGCAAGACTGCCAACTACTTGAGCACTGGTAGCCACAAGCCATTGCGTTCCTGTGTGCCTTATGAAAAAGCATCTGCCTCAGCTTTTGTGACTTGTCCTACCTGCCAAGGCAATGGGGAGATTCCCCAAGGTGAGTGGCCTAGAAATAGCCCAGATTCCAGGGAGCACTTTAGGGTCACGGGATTCAGACCTGCCATCAGCATCTACTGCAGTAGGTGAATCAGACTGTTCTCCCAGTCTCAGACTGGCCAGAGAGAAATAACCCCTTCCTGCCTTAGTTGTATCCACCTGCCCCTAGAGGAAAGTTTCTAGTCACTCTTCTCCCAAAACAATACCCTCTGTGTCTTAGGATCCAGGAAGTTAAAAATTTTGGCTCCTCTCCAGGAGCCGAAAAAATGGCTTAGCAGTTAAAAGGTTAAGGGAGCACTGGCTGCTCTTGCAGAGGACCCAGGCTCAAATTCCAGCACCCACCTATATATATGTGAGCCGGGCGTGGTGGTGCACATGTTTAATCCCAGCACTCAGGAGGCAGAGGCAGGCAGATCTCTGTGAGTTCAAGGCCAGCCTGGTCTACATAGCAAGCTCTAGGCCAGCTGGGACTAAAAGGAGACACTGTCTCAAAAATACTAAAAAAAATTATATATACGGGGCTGGAGAGATGGCCTAGCAGTTAAGAGCGCCGACCGCTCTTACAGAGGACCCAGATTCGATTCCCAGCACCCACATGGCGGCCGAGAACCGTCTGAAACTCCAATTCCAGGAGAACTCCAGTTCCAGGGGAATCCGACACCCTCTTCTGAACTCCGCGGCATTGCACGACACGGGTGCACAGACCTGCATGCAGACAGTACATTGATACACATACAGAAATAAATAAAATTAAAAAAAAATTATATATATATATATATATATATTTATATTTACAATTACCTCTCCAAAGAAGTGGGAATACCTGATTTTCTATTGACTCAGTTTCTGCATGTCTAGTAGTGGAAATCACACTCACTCACTAGTTCAAAGCTGAGCTGCAACTTCAGCCCAGTGTTCTCCATCCTGCCCTGGACAGAAGCAGCATTTTTTTCATGTTGCTGAGTGGAATAAAGGTATGCCTCTGGGAGGCTTGCACCAGAAATATTTGTCATGGACACTTCCTTGTTTCTCTCTACAGAGCTGGAGAAGCAGCTGATAGCCCTCATCCCTTATGGGGACCAAAGGCTGAAGCCCAGGCACACGTGAGCTCTCCTCCTTCCTCCAGCTCCATATACCATCACCTTTAGTGGCTGTTTCTGGTCTCCCTTGCTTTGATCCTTCCTCATTTTTTTCCTGTTGGTATTTCTCCAGCTTACTTGAGCCCTGCTGTACTCAAATGTATTACCTTCTTGCTGCCAAGAATTTTCTTGGTTTAAGAATGATAATGTCAGCTGGGCATGGTGGCACACGCCTTTAATCCTAGCACTTGGGAGGCAGAGGCAGGTGGATCTTTGTGAGTTCAAGGCCAGCCTGGTCTACAGAGTTCCAGGACAGCTGGGGCTACAGGGAGACCCTGTCTCAAAAAGACAAATAAATTAAAAAAAAAAAAGACAAATAAATAAATAAATAGGAGAATGTCAGGGCTGAGACTGTAACTCAGTGGTACTGTGTTTATTTAGCATCTGTGGGGCCCTGGGTTTGATTTCTACACATACACAAAGTTAGTATCAAAGTTAATGTTAATTATCCTGCTGTACATTGTAGATATATATTGAAATATTTGCTTGGTACTCCATAAATATGTACTGTTTGTTACCTGTCAATCAAAAAACAAAAAGGCATTGCGGAGCAGAGTAAACACTAGCTAAGGCCATTTCACGCCCCTTCCAGAATGTCACTCATTCCAGGAAGTGTGGCCCTGTTCCCAACACAGAAAAAAACTTCATGGCTCTGCAAATCCTCCGAGAAGGGACAGGAAGCCCTGGCCGTAGTCTTCTTGGGAATTTATTTTTCCTAAACCTCACCCTTGCTACGGCATTTTGGATCTGCTCATATTCTTTCCAGTAGAGGCAGAAAACCAGCTTCTCCCTGCTCAGGGACAGTCCAGAACCCCAGAAGCAGTCCTGTGTTTCAGTGTGGTTCCCATGAGCCTATATGTGATCTGGGTCCATTTGACATCCCTACAACCTCCCAGAATCCTTGGCTTTCACCTGAGAGTTACAATCCGTACTCTTCTAACACTGTATGAGAAGAAACAGGTCAGGGACATGACTTGGCAGGTAAGGACACTTGCCACTAAGCTTGATGACCTGAGTTTGGTCCCTGGGACCCACATGGTAGAGGAGAGGACCGATGCCCACACGTTATCCTCTGACCTCCACAATGTGTTGTGCACACTAAAAAAAAATATATGATAAATTATAAACAAAGTGTCCTTCATAAATACTGACAAGTTAACAAAGTTTTTTTGTTTGTTTGAGACTAGGTCTCCCTAGAGCCCCAGATGGCCTGGAACTCACCATGTAGACTAGGATGGACTTGATCTCATAGCGATTTACCTACCTCTGTCCCCCAAGTGCTGGGATTAAAGATGCACTGTGCCTGGGAAAGTTGTGTCTCTTTAATGCATATCTCAATTTTGAAATTGTATTGATAGATAGTATCTTGTTCTGAATATTGAATTTAATTAAATATTAAAATTCCGAGCTCCCAGAGATTCATGTGGACCAATTTCTTATAATGTTGATAGCATTCACTGAGCTCTTGTTGTGTGCCAGAAGCAGTGATTCATATTTTCCTGCATTGGCCCCATAGAAAATGCTGAGATAAGTGCAATTATCTCCATTTCACAGACAAACTAGAGTTTTGAAGAGGTTAAGTAATGGTGTTCAGCATTATTGGGTCAGTAGGGACAGACAGCTGGGAATGAAGTCAGATTTGCCTGCCAGTCCTGTTCTGGATTGAGAGATAGAGAGCTAGGTGTGTAGTGGCCAGGCTATGTGCAGGCGAGGGCCTGGTGAGGAGGGTCTGATTCTCCTCCCCAGATTTCCTGGGCGTTCAGACTTCTTCCTTCCTCTATCCCTCACAGGAAGCTCTCTGTGTTCCTGGCGGTGCTCATCTGCCTGCTGACTTTCTCCTTCATCCTCTTCTTCCTGTTTCCCCGGTCCATTGTTGTGCACCCTGCCGGCCTCAACTTCTCCACAGTGGTCTTTGGCAAGAAAGATATCTGCCTCAATGTGACGGTGAGTGGTGGGGGCTCCTGACTCCTCCCCCCTACCTTCTCCACAACACTTCCATGTGGCCTTGTTCAGTGTTGCAGTCTTAGGTACAGGTACCAAGAGTCTTGTGGAATACCAAGGGTACTAAATGGTACACAGGTGGGATGCTGCATGTTTCCCCTGCAGTCCACATGTCCTGTCCAGAGCTCGGAACCACTTCTCTGCACTACTCAGGTAGTCATAGGTCAGGGCACCCCTGGATAGGAAGCAAGTTTTGTTGCCAAGTTGTAATAGGTTAAATGAGATCGGAAGTCTACATAGTGAAGGGTCAGAATCTGGGCCAGATAAATCATAGGGTGGAGTGGGGGTGTCAGGACGGAATGAAGAAAAGCTGGACGGGAGGGAATTGGATCCTGAGACAGTGATTAATTGATCAGTAGGTTTTCACCGTGCCACCCAGGCTGGTCTTGAACTCTTACCCTCCTGATTAGCAGGGATTTGCAGGGGTTCATCACTGGACCCAGCTTAGTGTAACTTCTTGAAGGGAAACCCATGCTATTAGGAGCCCTTCAGACTAAACTCTTGGTAGTAAGTAGTCCTTTGTACCTGAGTGCCCCAGGGGTAGGATGAGACTTGGGCCAGAGAGCCAGGCTTCTGCAGCTGTTTGAGGTCTCTCTTCCAAAGATGAGCCATCCTTACCACTGGTTTTCCTTGCCTTCATCTCCAGAATATCTTGAATATCTCCAACACCAACTTCTACCCCATCACTGTGACCCAGATGACTGTTGAGGTTCTCCATCAGACCCTTGTGGTGGGACAGTTTTCCTACAGCTTCCTCCTATACTTCGGTCCTTTGGCCAGTAAACAGGTAACTTCCCTCTTCCCAAATACCACTGTGCACAGGTGTGTGGGTGGACATGGATGTGGGGCAGGTGAGTTGCAGCTAATCCTGTGCCTCTTTGGTTGGCAGATGTCTTATGAAGTTGCCAACAAGATTTTGGATGAAAACACATAGTGAGTACCTCTTGATCTCTTCCCCTACCTAGCCTCTTCTTTGACTTAGAAACCCTACTAATAAATGGCCCCACAGAGGACCTTTAAGATGGTTCAGCCAAGAAAGCTGCCTGCTGCCAAAAGCCTGATGACCTGAGTTCAACCTCCACATGTATGACATGGTTTGTGTGAACACACATAAGCACACACATGCATGTACCCACACACACAGGCATACATATGCACTTGTGCAGAATAAATGTTATTTTTAAATAACAAAAATAGGCATGGTGGTGCATGCCTTTAATCCCATCATTTGGGAGGCAGAGGCAGGCGGATCTCTGTGAGTTCAAGACCAGCCTGGTCTACATAGTGAGTTCCAGGTCAGCTGGAGCTACAGGGAGACCCTGTCTCAGAAAGACAAATAAATATAAATAAAAAATAAAAATAAAAATAAGTAAATATCAAAAATAACATCCACTATGTTTGGATTGCTTTGTGGACTCTGGAGCCTGCCTTTGGCTAATCCTTTGCAGGCAGAACTGCAATATGCCAGGGTAGAGGTTTCCAGGCTCTTCCTGTTGGACCTACAGCAGAATGCTGGAATATCTGGAATTTGGTTCATCTTTATGTGGCCTTGAACTCTTTGCTCTGAATCACTAAGGAAGAAGAGTAACAAGTTTTCTTCTAAGGGAGAGGGCAGCATGTGCCTGAGCCAGTACAGTAGATGGCCAGGTGGCCAGCCCCACCTTAGAGGATAAGGGGTTGACAGTGGCTTCTGGAGGCCAGTGATGGGAGGCAAGAAAACTGGGAGCTACAAGTCCCCTTTGAGTTTTCCGACAGTCTGCTCAGTGTGAAACATAGCTCCTGTTCTCTCTGTGTCAGCAAAATCTGCACCTGGCTGAAAATCAAAGTCCACCACGTGCTTTTACATATACAGTAAGTATGGCTTGGAGTTCCTGTGTCCTCTCTACCATGTGCTTTTTCATATACAGTAAGTATGGCTTGGAGTTCCTGTGTCCTCTCTACCATGTGCTTTTTCATATACAGTAAGTATGGCATGGAGTTCCTGTGCCCTCTCTCCCGCCTGCACAGTCTCACCTCATTTCATGAGGTGGAGAGAGTCATGGCTACCAACCTCAAGAATCTTTGTTGGCTCTAGAGAATAGCAAGTCTAGGCCCTTCTTTAGACCTTACCTTGCTTATAAGCCCTGCTGTGATACTCCTGCCCAAGGTGTGTCCGGAACACAGGCAGGGCACCTTTCCCAATATCTTGGTGGAGCAGGGAGCAGAAGGAAGGGGAAGGGAGAGCAGGGCCAGGGCTGTCCTTTTCCCTCCCAGACTTGGCAACAAGGCCTCCTTCCTCTCCAGGGGCACCCTGACCTACCACTACCTGAGCCGTTCAGAGCAGCAGCCCTTTGAGAGCTATGAATATGTGGACTGCCGGGGGAACATGTCGGCACCCCATCTGGAGATGCCTCACCCATCCTGACCGGTCCAACACCCCTGTACTCCAGGCACCTGCAAGCTGCTCTGCATTTCCCTCAACTCTGTGGAGCCCAAGGAAGGATTGTAGTGACTTTGCTGAAGGAAAAGTCTTGCTTTATTATGCCATCCTCTGACACCCTGAGCACATAATGCCATAGGCACTCACTCCTTAGCTTTCCACAGGATACTTCCAGGGGATCCCGCCTTCGGTCTGTATTGAGCAAAGTCTGGCCTGCCACTGTCTTGGGGCTAGGCATGTTGGTTCCCCAGCTCTATCAGGGCAGGTCTTCAGTTGGAATGAGAAGAAAGCTGCACTTTTATCTGGATAAAAGTGTTTCATGTTCTCCATCCTATAATAAAGTGGCTTTGGGGACCTTCAGTGCTATCTCCAAGGTCTTTTTAGGAGACTGCAGATGATGTGCAGTCTGCTTTGATCATGTGATAAAGTAATGGTGGTGGCCCATTTTTCTAGTAACTTGGTTTTCCAGGTAACCCCAACCTCCCACTGGGCACCGAGTAGAAGTGATTTCTGAATTACAGCAGAGCAGGAATGCTTGTTGGCCTTTGTCCTTCAGACAGGTAGAGAGGCAAAGATGGATGGTGGGAAAAGCCGAATTTGAGGTAAAGTGAACGGAGAGATATGGTAACACCTAGATAACTAGCTGGGCCTGTATAGAGGAGCAGTCTGTTGTCGCCAAGCTTTCACTGCTAGGTAGCCAGGGTCTAGGTGATGCCAAGAGAGCACTGAGACCTTGGGAGGCCAGACCATGGCTGCTGTGTACAGACCATGGCTGCTGTGTACAAACCACCACATGGAAAAGATTTGTCAGCAAACTGTATTTAGCAGTGTTTAAAAAAAAAAGGCCTGTTCTGTTTCTCTGGCTTTCAAGAGATTATTCATAAAGACTTTCTCTTTCTTTCATTGTGTATCTCTTAAGCTGTCATCAAACTTGAATGTTCCTGTTCCATGGCAATTTCCCATACCATCCCAGCTGCCCCACTCAGGAAAGGCCACTGGGCTGCACCAACGCAGGCCTCCTTCGCTCTCTGGACTGGATGCTCTCTGACCCACTGGTCCCTTGGCTTGTGACTGAAGTTATTAAAGCAGGCTTTCCCAGAATGGGAGCAAAAAAACATTTCTCAGGGCTTGTGTCTCCCTCATCTGTTACCCCAGGGCCCCCCTTGGGCTGCTGAAAGAGGGACTGGGACCCCTGATGAAAGGTACCTGAGGATTTTAGCACACAGGCTCCTTGCCCCTTCCCAGAGTCGTGTTGTCCCAGGCCCAAAGCTACCTAGCCTTTTCTTCTGCATTCTCTCTCTGCCCCTGCATCAACCATTTTATTAGCTCAGTACCCATTGTGTTCCAGGAGTTGCCTGGGGCTGTATCTCAGTAAGCATGGCCTTGGGGGAAGGGTGGTGGTTTCAATCAGGTCATAAACTCAGAGGTTAGAAGCACTGACTGCTCTTGTAGAGGACCCTGGTTCAATTCCCAGTACCCACATGGTGTCTAAGAACCCTCTTTATTTATTTATTTATTTTTTTTCATGGGAAGAGCTCTTTTATTGAGTCTTTGCTTTGGATAGTTGTGGTACTTCTTTTTTTTTTTTCTTCACATAAATTTATTTATTTGTTTATTTTTAACAAATCTAGACCCGTGTTCCCGCACATTCCCCCACCCGCCAGAGCTCATGCATTCTGCCACACATGCTTTCCATCTCTTAGTCTTTCTCAATATTTTCCATGGGGAAGTTGACTGTTTTGAGCAGAAGTTCACTGTTTCAGTCAGTTCTTTGATGCAGTCTTTTCTGTTGTTGTTGTTTCCAAAATGCGTTATGCCCAACTGCTTTGGACAAAGGCTCAGGGGGCCCTATACAAGAAATACTTACAATTGGGTAATTGGCACTAGCATCCACAGATGAGGGATACCATTCGTCGTTTGTTTTTCTGGGACTGTGTTACTTCACTCAGCATGATGTCCTCTAGCTCCAGCCATTTTCCTGCAAAGCTCGTGATGTCGTCTTTCTTTACTGCTGCATAGAACTCCATTGTGTAGATGTACCACATTTTCTGTATCCACTCGTCAGTTGAGGGGCATTTAGGTTGGTTCCAGCTCCTTGCTATTGTGAAGAGAGCTGCAATAAACATGGCTGTGCATGTATCTCTGTGGTGGCGTAAGTCTTGAGGGTACATGCCTAGGAGTGGTATGGCTGGGTCGGGTGGCAAGTTCATTCCAAGTCTTCCAAGGGTTCTCCACACTGCTTTCCATAGTGGCTGTACGAGTTTACATTCCCACCAGCAGTGGATGAGTGTTCCCCTTTCCCCACAACCTCTCCAGCACTTGGTATCATTTGTTTTCTTGATCCTAGCCAGTCTTATTGGAGTAAGATGATATCTTAAAGTGGTTTTCATTTGCATTTCCTTAATGATTAGTGATGTTGAGCAGTTCTTGAGGTGTTTCTCAGACATCTCTAATTCCTCGCTTGTGAAGTCTCTGTTCAGTTCTTTGCTCCATCTATTGAGCGGGTCGTTTGTTTTCTTTTTTCTTTGTTTTTTGAGTAGTTTATATATTCTGGAAATCAATGCTTTGTCAGATGTATCTGCAGTGAAGGTTTCCTCCCACTCTGTGGGATTTCTCTTCACTTCCTTGATTGTTTCTTTTGATGTACAGAAGCTTTTGAGTTTGATGAGGTCCCATTTGTCAATTGTCGACCTTAATTCTTGTGCAGCTGCTGTCTGATTTAGGAAGTCTTTTCCTACGCCTATGTCTTGTATTCTGCCTCCAACTTTTTCTTCTATCACCTTCAGAGTTTGGGGTTTCACGTTGAGGTCTTTAATCCATGTGGAGTTGACTTTTGTACAGGGTGAGAGGTAGGGGTTTAATTTCATTCTTCTACAAGTGGTGATCCAGTTTTGCCAACACCACTTGCTGAAGATGCTGTCTTTTCTCCATTGTGGTTTCTTGGCCCCCTTGTCAAATATGAGATGGCTGAAATTGTATGTGCTCAGAATTGGATCTTCGGTTTTGTTCCATTGGTCAACAGGTCTGTTTTTGTGCCAGTACCAGGCTGTTTTTATGACTATAGCCCTGTAGTATAGTTTAAAATCTGGTATAGAGATCCCTCCTGTGTAGCTCTTTTCACTCAGGGTTGATTTGGCTATTCGGGGTCTTTTGTTTTTCCAAATGAATTTAAGAACTTTTGTTTCCAAGCCTGTGAAGAAACTCTTGGGGATTTTGATTGGGATTGCATTAAATCTATACAAGAGTTTTGGTAAAATGGACATTTTTACAATGTTAATTTTCCCAATCCATGAGCATGGGAGGTTTTTCCATTTCTGAAGTCTTCTTCAATTTCTTTCTTTAAGGGATTAAAATTTTTGTTGTAGAGGTCTTTGGTATCTTTGGTTAGGTTTGTTCCTAGGTATCTTATTGTTTTTGAGGCTATTGTGAGTGGGAATGTCTCTTTGAATTCTTTCTCCAGTTGCTTGTTCTTGGTGTAAAGAAAGGCCATTGATTTTTTAAAAGAACCCTCTTTAAATCAGGCGTGGTGTTGCACACATTTAATCCTAGCACTCAGGAGGCAGAGGCAGGCACATCTCTGTAAGTTCAAGGTCAGCCTGGTCTACATAGTGAGTTCCAGGCCACCTAGGGCTATAGGGAGACCCTGTCTCAAAAAAAGGGGGGAGGGGTGGAGAGATGGCTCAGAGGTTAAGAACACTGCTCTTGCAGAGGACCCGGGTTTGATTCCCAACACTCACATGGCGGCTAAGAACCTTCTTTAACTCCAGTTCAGGGGAGTCTGACACCTTCTGACCTCCGCAGCATTGTACTACATGGGTGCACTTACATGCAGACAGTACACTCATACACATTAATAAAAATTAAAAAAAAACCTGACCTGACAACAGGCTGAATCTGTTATCAGTGAGTGAGAGCTAGAGGTAATAGTAGTGGGAGGAGTAGCTTTGCTGAGCCAACACCTAGTTCTTCCATGAGTCCTCCTGCCCTCATCCCAGGTACATTAAGCTGACCAGTCTCCTGGTTCTTTCCAAGAAAAAATTTTAATCCCAGTTATCTTCTTCTAGCGTGGGTGTCTTGTAGAGTAGAGAGGTTGCTGGGTGGAAAGAAAATGCAGTTTGCTTGTCTGGTTTTTTTGTGTGTGTGGTGACATGGGGTCTTGGAGTCTGTCTTTAGATCACCATTGCTGGATGTAATTAGTCGACTAAGAAAAGGGAGAAACAGGAAGCAAACCAAGTTAGTTTCTGGGTCTGGTGCTTTCAGAGCATTGTGTTGAGCCCTGTGAGGCCAGAGGAATCACGAAATAGGACAGCTAGCTGCTCCCCAACTTAAAGCTGATGAGAGCTTGTTCAGATGCTCTTACCTCAACCCTCGTATCACACTCTTCTCCAAAGTTTCTGCCAGGTATACTGTGAAAGTTACCAACTGGCTGGGGGTGGTGGTGCCTGCCTTTAATCCCATCACTTGTGAGGCAGAAGTAGGTGGATCGAGATGAGGCCTGCCAGGTCTATATAACAAGTTCTAGGCCAGTTAGGGCTACAAGAAGATCCTTTCTAAAATTAAAAAAAAATTTTTTTTTTTTTAATTTAAGAAGAGTTACCAACTGGTAGTCTGGCCTGGTGGCACAAGCTTGTAATTTCAGGTATTTGGAAGGCTGAGGAAGAATGATCACAAGTCCAAAGTCTCTCTGGGGTACAGAGTGAGTTGAAGGCCAGCCTAGGAAACTTATTGAGACCCCGTCTCAAAATAAAAAGGGACCAGGCGTGGTGGTGCACGCCTTTGATCCCAGCACTCAGGAGGCAGAGAGGCAGGGAATGCCTGTGAATTCAAAGCCAGCCTGGTTTATATAGTGAGTCCTAAGACAGCTGGAGCTACAGGGAGACCCTGTCTCAAAAATAAATAAATTGATTAATTAATTAAAATTAAAAGGGGGCTGAGGAGTTGACTCAGTAACTATAAGCACTTCCTTTTTTTTTTTTTTTTTTTTTTTTTTTGGGTCTTTTTGAGACAGGGTCTCCCTGTAGCCCCAGCTGTCCTGGAACTCACTCTGTAGACCAGGCTGGCCTTGAACTCACAAAGATCCACCTGCCTCTGCCTCCCAAGTGCTAGGATTAAAGGCGTGCGCCACCATGCCCGGCAGCACTTTCTTAAAGAGGACTGGAGTTTGGTTCCCAGCACTGACATCAAGCAGCTCACAACCACTTGAAACTCTAGTTCCAGTTGATCTAATGCCCTCTTCTGGCTTCTGTGGGCATCTGTACACACATGCTAAATAAATACTAAATCTGTTAGGATCAGGTGAGAAACAGTTAATTAGAAGGAAGGCGTTAACTGTAAAATTGAGTTAGCTAAAGCAAGCCTGGTTCCCATGACTGCCTTAACTGCAAGAATGCAGGCGGGTCCTGAGTTCCTAGTTCCCATAGCTACCTGAGGTCAAGATGAACTTTCCCAGCCCTGAAGGAGCGCTTCCCACCACCTAGGAGCCCAATTCTCTCCAAGGGGCTTCATGCTGCTAAACACAACCAGTCAGCTTAAAGGTCACCATTGGTTGCCTTTTGTTTCCATAGCCTCACAATTGTGTTTCTCTAATGTCACCAAATTCCTCTAGTTTGTGGTTTTGTCTTTAAAAGCTCTCTGTAGTTGGGCTGGAGAGATGGCCTAGCAGTTAAGAGCACCAACTGCTCTTGCAAAGGACCCGGGTTTGATACCCAGCACCTACATGGTGGCTGAGAAAAAAACAAAACAAAAAAAACCTGGATAAATGGGGATAATGGCTTAGTGGTAGAGCACTTGCATGCACAGGGCCCTAGGTTCAATCCCCAGTACCACAAAAGTAATTTTTATTTATTTATTTATTTATTTTTAAGTGTATGAATGTACTGTCTGCATGCAAGTTTGTGCACCTGTGTCGTGCAATGCCTCGGAGGTCAGAAGAGGGCGTCGGACTTCCCTGGAACTGGAGTTCTCCTGGAGTTGGAGTTTCACACGGTTCTTGGCCGCCATGTGGGTGCTGGGGATCGAACCCAGGTCCTCTGTAAGAGAGGTCGGCGCACTTAACCGCTAGGCCATCTCTCCAGCCCTCACAAAAGTAATTTAAAAACAAAACCTGCCAAGCATGGTAGCTCAAGCCTTTAATCCCAGCACTCGGGAGGTAGAGGCAGGCAGATCTCTGTGAGTTCAAGTCCAGCGCGGTCTACATATTGTGTTCCAAAGCCAATAAATAATAAATACCCCAGGGCTGGAGAGATGGCCTAGTGGTTAAGAGCACTAACTGCTCTTGCAGAGGATCCGGGTTCGATTCCCAGCACCTAGATAGCAGATAAGAACCGTCTTTAATTCCAGTTCCAGGGGAATCTGACACACTCTTCTGACACGGGTGGACCAATCTATTCGGACGGTACATTCATACACATGAAAATAATAAATTAAAAAAAAAATTAAAATATAAAAAAATAATAAATACCCCAAAGTGACTATAATAACTCTGTCCTCTCCCCACACACCCACTTAGGAATCCTCTTGGACTCCTAAGGCACAGCCAGAGCCCCTTTGCTTCTCACCGTGAGTCGGAAATACCCCTTGGAAGAGTTAATCGGGCATGCAGTTGGGAGACCTGAAAGGACAAAGCACAAGTCATTCATCTGGGAGTTTCTGAAGATAGAATAGTCATTAGGATACCTGAAGACCCTGGGCAGGAATAGGAATCGGTCCCTTCTGAGGCCGAGGGGCAGACAGACCAAACCCACCCTGAAGATTCTCAACTAGGAAGCCGTTCTGTGATTCCCTATTCCAGACCTCATATGGCTCAGTATCTGTTGAACAGCTAACACTTAAATTCTGTACTCTCCCTGTTCCTACCTTCTCTGCCATACCCTGGAAGAGGACCTGATACTTTCCCAACTACCCTCTACAGAAGCTGGCCAGCTTCTTTGCTGTTCTAGATTGGTGCAAACCCACCTGGACAAGGAAGTCACTAAGGCAGTTGAAGATCAAGGGTGCAAGGTAGGTTTGGACAGGGCAGAGGACCAATAGACATTATGAATTCAGGGCTGGAATGGGTGCAAGGGGCTCTCACCACCTCCCAAGCTGTACTCACCACAGCATGGAAGGATTGGGGGCCCATTATTTGTTCTGCAGATATGCTGTCCAGCTTGACGGGTCCTCACTGGTCCAGGGTCAGGTCCTTGCATTTGGAAGTCTTTCTGGAGACTGTCCTTGACCGTACTCTGAGTAAGGTCTAGATCTTTTGATTGCTTTGGCCCAGCTGGTTCCTGTGGCTGCACCTGTGGCTGTGCAGCTGGTGGTGGCTGCTGTGCTGGCAGGGACCCTTTTGACTCCTGATGTGGCTGGGACTTTTTCTCAGGACACTGTTTCTTCTCTTCCTGTTTTTCTAGTTCCTACCAAGAAACACCCAGCAAGTAACATCCCTCTCCTCATCCAGTCACCCATCTGCCAGAGAAACTCTGGGCAGTAGAGTGAATCAATAGGAGCTACCTAGGTGTCCAGGAGCATCTCTGTTCCCTGGAGTTAGGACCTAAGCTATTTCCCTTCCCCTACCACTTAGCCAAGAACTAGTTCTGAGTGACAGTGTGCCTGGCCCAGCCCTGGTCCAGAGGGGGTACTAGCTCACTGTCTACTTCCTAGGTTAGAACTGGGCATTGAGAGCATAGTTGTCAATGCCAGAGGAGAAAGCGTAATTCTTTTTAAATTTTATTTATTTATTATTTATTTTTGAGGCAGGATCTCCCTGTAGTCCCAGCTATCCTGGAACTCACTATGGAGACCAAGTGACTTGGGGGTTTTTTGTTTTGTTTTGCTTTGCTTTGTTTTGGTATTTTTGAGACAGGGTCTCCCTTTAGTCCCAGCTGGCCTGGAACTCACTATGGAGACCAAGTGACTTGGGGGTTTTTTGTTTTGTTTTGCTTTGCTTTGTTTTGGTATTTTTGAGACAGGGTCTCCCTTTAGTCCCAGCTGGCCTGGAACTCACTATGTAGACCAGGCTGACCTTGAACTCACAGAGATCCAGCGATCCGATCCACCTGCCTCTTCCTCCCGAGTGCTGGGCGAGGTGGCGCATGCCTTTAATCCCAGCACAGGGATTAAAGGCATGTTTCAGACGGTTCTCGGCTGCCATGTGGGTGCTGGAGATTGAACCCGGGTCCTCTGTAAGAGCGGTCGGCGCTCTCAACCACTAGGCCATCTCTCCAGCCCAGAAACAGTAATTCTTTACAGATGCTTTGAAACAGCACCGTTCAGGCCGGGCGTGGTGGTGCACACCTTTAATCCCAGCATTTGGGAGGCAGAGGCAGGTGGCTCTCAGTGAGTTCAAGGCCAGCCTGGTCTACAGAGTGAGTTCCAGGCCAGCTGGGACTAAAGGGAGACCCTGTCTCAAAAAAAACAAAAAAAAAAAAAGAGAGAGAGAGAGAAAGAAACAGCACCATTCAGTAAAAAGGCTGTGCTACATGTGTAATTTTTTTTTTTTTTTTTTGGAGAGGAAAGGTGTGGGGATGGAACCCAGGGCCTTGCACATGCTAGAGAAGATAGCTACCACCGAATTACAACTCTAGGCCTGATTTTATTTTTATTTTATTTTATTTTATTTTTTGTCTTTTCGAGACAGGGTCTCCCTGTAGCCCCAGCTAGCCTGGAACTCAGTCTGTAGACCAGGCTGGCCTTGAACTCACAAAGATCCACCTGCCTCTGCCTCCCAAGTGCTAGGATTAAAGGTGTGTGCCACCACGCCCGGCCAGCCTGATTTTAAATTTTGGTAGCCACATACAAGACACAAGTGAAACATTTATTTGCTTCTCTCTTTCCCTTTGTGTGTACAGCATGGTTGGGTATGCACAGATGTGACTGTGTATACAGCATAGTTGGGTATGCACAAATGTGAATGTGTGTAGAGCATAGTTGGGTATGCATAGATGTGAATGTGTGTACAGCATAGTTGGGTATGCACAGATGTGAATGTGTGTAGAGCATAGTTGGGTATGCACAGATGTGAATGTGTGTAGAGTGTAGTTGGGTATGCACAGATGTGAATGTGTCTGTGGAAGCCTTGGCTGTCATTCCTCGGTTTCCACCCTCCCTGTTTGTTTTGTTTTTGTTTTATTTTTCAGTCAAGGTCTTTGTGGTGGTTTGAATGAGTGTCCCCCATAGGCTTTAAGTATTCAGACATTTGTCTCCAGTTGGTGGCACTGTTCTTGGAGGTCTTAGAAGGTGTGGCCATGCTAAAGGAAGTACGTTATTGGGGGCAGGCTTAGTGAGTTTAAACAAGCCTTGCGGTCTCCAGTTGCATGCACTCTCTCGACTTCCTGTGCTCATTGCGAGATGTGACCCTCTGCTTGCTGCTCCAGCTCCAGTCGCTATGCCTCCTGCCACAATGGACTCTAATTCCCTGGAACCGTCAATTTTAAGCTCAAATAAATTCTTCCTTTTATAAGTTCCTCGGTCATGGTGTTTTATCACAGCAACAGAAAAGTGACTAATACAGTCTTACTGTGGGCACATATCTGCTTGCACATGCTTGGTGTCATGAGCTGACTTGCTCACCTTTACGTCCTTTCCTGGGCCTGCTCCATGGACTGGAACAGTGTGTGGTGTAGGGGATCTGGGATTGGCCACTGGGAAGTCACAATGCCTATATAAATGGCCTGTTGTATAGAATAAGTCAGGCTTCACCCTCCGATGTGTGTCCCTAAGATGTGCTGTAGCAGTTGAGCACACGTGCCTCTTCACAGCATGTTCCCACATGGGATTTACCAACTCCCACAAGTGGCACCCAAACAGGGACATGAATCAATCAGGAGAGGTTCAGGTACGTGAGCCCTGGGGTCCTGTTGGGAGATGGAGAGTGTGTTCTGAGGCTGCTCTCTATCAGTCTGGGCATCTGTGAGATGTTGCTGCCCAGCATGCCCTCCTGGTCTCTGCTTATTGGCCTTTCTTCTTTGCTAGATTTTGCCTTGTGCAGTCATGGGGCTGGTTCCTCCGATTGGTTGGGTGGTTGTGAAGGCCAACAGCCTCTGGTCACAGGTTTGTCCACATGTCAGGGCTGCCAAAGCCAACAGCTTCCCAGCTGGGTTTCACCACAAAGCCATCAGCTTCGTGGTTGTGTACTGGCTGCAAGACTATCAATCTTGTAGCCATGAGGCCACCAGCCTCAGGCATGGGTTTGGCCATGGGGTCATTAACCTTATGCCAGAAGGCCAGCAGCTTTTTGGACATCTGTGTGTGGGGGCCACAGAAACCAATAGCTTTCTGGCCAGGTGTGACTTCAGGAGTTATCCATTCCCCAGCCTTGGGCTTGCCCACAAAGCCATCAGCTTCATGGGTGTATGTTGAGAAGCAGTCACCCCAGACACAGGTCCAGTCACTGGGCCATGAACCTTACATAGCTGCCAGAAGGCTAGCAGCCTCCTGCTGAAGGGTGACATGGTGTGAGTATGAGAAAGAAAAATTATGTTGAGTCCTTGCACTGCAAATGAACAGCTGACCTTCGTGGTGCCAGAGAGCGTTACGCAGTTCACTGGAGAGAAGTGACCTCTGGAGTTCTACTACAGACCTCATCCACTGCACCTTCACATGCCAAAGAAGAGCCTGGTATGTGTACACCCAGGAAAATTCTAACAGGATCTATGGCCGGCTCTTCGTGGGGTAGGACACATGACTGATACTGCAAGCTTGCCACCCCCTAGTGGCAGGAGATTTTACAGCCCATATCAGAAAGTTATTGCCATCCTTTTGCACAAAAAGCCACTGTTCCCAGACTAGGATACCATCCAAACATTTGTGCCCATAATGTAATTTGTCATGATAGTTAATATTTATTTAAATGTCTGTGCTTCTTACTATTTGTGTCTTCTGTTTTCCTGGGCAAGCTAGCAGTCCATTAAAAGCAGAGCTTGGATGGACCCAGGAGCTCGATGTATCATCTCAGAGACTCTCTTGCCCTCCCCTCCAAGGCCCAGGGACTATTGTGGAAGACTTGGTACACCAGATTGTAAGGGTCAAAGAAGGGGGAGGCGATTTATGAGATCACAGCAAGTACAGACTGGACTTCTGTTTGGATTAGCATGCTTGTGTATGTAGACCTCTCCAGCTGGACTTGGAAGACCTTGGGGCACAACCAGATTCCTTCATTCTCTGCTGATCTGTATAAAATTGGACACAGATGCTTGCTGGTTGGGTGTGCATGGATATTGCCTGTGTTTGTTGCTTATTTTTACTGATTGTCTTTCCCTGTGTTAGGTTTTTGCTTGGACAATGATTAGTCCTAGTGTTTTTGCAGAGTAGTCATGGCCATTTGGGCCAGACAAAGAACACTGACAATCACGTCTATGATGCAAAAACAGAAAGGGGGAGATATGGGCATGCACAGGTTTGCCCATGCTCAGTGTCATGAGCTGACTTGCTCACCTGTATGTCCTTTCCTCAGCCCGAGGTATAGAGGATCTGGGAGTAGCCACTGGGAGGTCACAATACCTACATATGTGTGTCCCAGAGATGTGCTGTAGCAGTCTATAGCTTATGCTTTCTTCACAGGATTAAGAACTCCCACAGTCTCACAATGGAGCCATGGCTGGCCTGGAAATTGCTATGTAAACCAGATTGCCTTCAAACTCACTGAGAGCCATCTGCCTCTGCCTCATGAGTGCTGGGATTAAAGGCATGCACTAGCATGCTTGACTCCACCTTGTTTTTGTTTTTAATATTTTTTTTTAGGAGGGGTCTTTTTGAGATAGAGTCTCCCTATAGCCCCAGCTGGCCTGGAACTCACTCTGTAGACAAGGCTGGCCTTGAACTCACAGAGATCCGCCTGCCTCTGCCTCCTAAGTGCTGGGATTAAAGGCGTGCACCACCACGTCTGGCTAAAAGACGGTTCTTAGCCGCCATATGGGTGCTGGGAATTGAGCCTAGGTCCTCTGCAAGAGCAGTTGGTACTCTTGACCACTGAGCCATCTCTTCAGCCCGTTTTTAAGATTCACTTACTTTTTTATCTTTTTTGTGTGTTTTTTTGAGACAGGGTCTCCCTTTAGTCCCAGCTAGCCTGGAGCTCACTCTGTAGAAGAGGCTGGCCTTGAACTCACAGAGATCCACCTGCCTCTGCCTCCTGAGTGCTAGGATGCATGCACCACTATGCCTGGCTAAGATTTACTTACTTTTATGTATATGAATGTTCATCTGCATGTGTGCACATGCACCACATGTGTGCAGTGTCTGCAGAGGCCAAAAGAAGACATCAAATCCCCTAGAGCTGGAGTCATAGATGGTTGTAAGCCGGCACGTGGGTGCCAGGAACAGAACGTAGTGACAGGAACTCTTAACCACTGAGTCATCTCTCCAGCACCCTCCACTTTGTTGCGACAGGGTTTCACATTGCAGTGAATATTTGCTCTGATTTCATAGTTACATTTATAGAAGCTTCAACTCCTCATTCTCACTAGCTACAGTTCAAGGACTCAGCAGCATCCAGGGTGGTGGCTCCTATATCAGACTACTCAGCTGTATAACCTCCCAGGGAGACTGAGGTGGGACGGTCACTTGAGGCAAGAGGTTCATACTCAACCCCAGCAGTATAGAAAGACCCCATTTCTTCAAACAAACCTACACTCTCCCAAACCTAGTACTTCCTGTGACTGCTAGCCTACAACAGTAACACTCCTCTCCCACAGACAGTATTCACAAGATAACAGTCTAGGGGGGTCTTTGTCCATTTTCTTCTTGCTCCATGGAGGACCCTGATGAACCCAGCCCCTCTCATGTACCTGTTCTTTCTTCTGCTGCTGCTGGGCTATCAACCCCTTCCTCCAATCCAAAGCCATCTGCCGGCGCCGGGCCTCCCAGTGGTAAGCACTACCCATGATGGTGGGGCAGTAGAGAGCTCAGCAGCATAGTGAGGGCAGGAGGAGCCCAGGATGGTGCGATTACCTCACCTACCACCTCTGTTGCCTCTCCTCCAACCCCGCTGTTACCAGAACCACCTCACAATGTGACCAGTGCCAGGGTAACTGGGGCACCCTCTGACTTGTTGGAGGTTGGAGTGATTCTTCTCAAGGCTCCTGAGGAGCACCTGTAAGTCAACGACAAGCTTTTTTTTTTTTTTTGGTCTTTTCGAGACAACTGTAGCCCCAGCTGTCCTGGAACTCTGTAGACCAGGCTGGCTTTGAACTCACAAAGATCCGCCTGCCTCTGCCTCCCAAGTGCTGGGATTAAAGGCATGCGCCACCATGCTTAGCTTAATGACAAACTTTTACTCCAGATTCCTGAGGAAGAATATACAGTTCCTCCTCAGCCAGGTGTCTTGGAGGATCTTGAAGACAATTTTACGATAAAACCTCACGGCATGGAATAGCGGAGAAGATAGGCCTGAAGGACAAAAGAAAGCCTGTGCTAGAGTTTCGCGAACTCACCCCCGCCCATCGAGCAAGGAAGGCTAGTTTCACTTCTTTACCTCCACATACTAACATGATAATTAGGGACTATGCTAGGAAGGGAAGGGATTGGATCAATTAGGGACTTGTAAATTAAGCCTCCTAAAAGGACCGATTAGGAAGAGACACATACCCCAGTAGAGAAGCCGGCAGGGCTTATAAACCTCGGTAAACCTGCAATAAAGTGGGCTTGAGCTGTAACACTCTGACTCGACTCCCTGCCGTGGTTGCTTTCGGTTCGGCAGCGCACTTACTCTCCCCAGCCCCACTCCGTCACAGGCCGACAGAGTGAAGATCTTCGGCGGCGAAGAAGCTGGAGAGGGTGGTCTTTGCCAACCACCTCTCTACGACCCCCGCAAAAAGCTGCTCGTTTTTCTTTCCTGGCTATTTTTTCCCCACCCTTCCCAAGAGATTTCTTCTAACGGTAGTGTCTGACACTCGGCCGGCCCTTCCTCCTTGCAGGGTCTCTGCAGTTACTTCTCTCTCAGCCTTCCATCTACCCTTTCTTGCTGTTCACCCAACAAATGTTTGTGTTGAGTAGAGATGAAAGAAGGGCTGATATTCGGGTGCCCAGATCACCACTCCTGACCTCCGTGAACTGATGCAGAGATGGGAGGGGGGAGGGGGGAGGAGAGGGAGGGACTGCTCAGGCAGAGTTCCCCGGAAAGGCTTAGGCTTTCAAGCCTCTATTTACTGTAAAGGATTTCTTCAGATCTGCATCATACATGTTCTCTTAGTAAAGGCTTCTTTATTTATTTTTTATAATTTTTATGTGTATGAATGTACTGTCTGCATGTAGGTTTGTGCACCCATGTCATACAGTGCCACGGAGGTCAGAACAGGATGTTGGATTCCCCTGGAACTGGAGTTCTCCTGGAATTGGAGTTACAGATGGTTCTCAGCCGCCATGTGGGTGCTGGGGATCGAACCCCGGTCCTCTGCAAGAGCGGTCAGCGATCTTAACCACTAGGCCATCTCTCCAGCCCCAGTAAAGGCTTCTTTATTAAAAAGAGTGTGGGGCTAGAGAGATGGCTCAGTGGTTAAGAGCACCGACTACTCTTGCAGAGGACCTGAGTTCGATTCCCAGCACCCATATGGTGGCTAAGAACCGTCTTTAGGGGCTGGAGAGATGGCCTAGCGGTTAAGAGTGTCGACCACTCTTGCAGAGGACCTGGGTTCGATCCCCAGCACCCACATGGCGGCTGAGAACCGTCTGTAACTCCAATTCCAGAACTCCAGGTCCAGGGGATTCCGAGACCCTCTTCTGACCTCCGCGGCATTGCACGACACGGGTGCACAGACCTACACGCAAAACAATACATTCATACACATAAATAAATAAAATTAAAAAAAACCACCCTGCTCCTTTGCCATCCTGGCTCCTTGGTACTCTTCTGCCGCTGGCCTTCTTTAATGAGGTCAATAGACATGCTGAGAACGCTTGAGTCATAATATCCACAGCTGAGTGCTCTCTTTAATTGTATGTGAATCTGTTTCCACTTTTATTTTTCCTGAACATACTGCAGCCTGGCTCCCACTCTGTTCCTCCATTAGAATGATTCTTACTGACACCAACTCTTTTTAACTCCTCAAATTACTTGGCCTTTCCATCAGCTGTACCCCAACCTTCTGTGACCCCATTCCTTTGTGATGATCCTCTGCTGTGGGTTCTCAGGCTTTCTCTGATCTCGTTTCTCCATATGCCTCTGATATGTTGGAATTTCCCTGAGGTTTTCTCTCCCCCCCACCCCCATTCAGTCTTTCCTCACTCTGCACACAGCCCTGCAGGAGCTTAGGCACAACTTTTGTTTAATGACCACCTTGAGGTTGGTGAGTCTCAAGTCTGTTCTCCAACCTTGCTCCCCCCTCACCTCCTCTTGGGTGCTCTACAGCTACATCAAACTCAGCATGCCAGAAATGAGATTGGCTTTCCTTTCTCCTCTCCTCCAACATGGAGACATCCTCATAACATCACCCAAGAATTTCACCTCCTCCATCAGATCATGAGCTCATGAGGGCAGGACCATATCCCTCTGCTCATCTTTATATCTCTAGATTCTAGCATAGGTCCTGGAACGTGGTAGGTGCTCAGTAAGTCTGTGCTGAATGAAAGAATAAATGAACGAATGGATGGATTTGCTTATCTCAGAGTAAAAGAGCTATGAAGCTATGCGTTTTGAGTTTTTATGTTACACCAGTCAACAAAGCCCATTAAACTCTGTGCTTCTAAGCAAATAGGTGTGGCTACTTTCTTTGTGACAGTTTTTTTCAGAGGAGCACTGTCCGATGGAGTTTCCTGTGGTGATGGGGATGTTTTATATCTGTACTGCCTAACACTGTGGTCACTAACATCATGTAACTACTGAGCATTTTACTAATACTAAGGACTTGAATTTTAAAAATTTTATTTTATTTCAACCAATTTATGTTTTTTTTAAGTAGTCAAGGTGACAAGTGGCTACAGCATTAAACTATAATTTTAGAGAAATATTTTGGTATGTTTTAAAGATCATAGACAATGATAAAAACTAATTAAATTCACCTTTATTCACCTGGTCTGATGCTGGCTAGTGTGGCCTTAGACTTGTTACTTTTCCCATGCCTTAATTTCCTCAGTTCTCCTACCCATGTTTGCTATGAACTGAGTTTAATGCGGGGCCCATCACGCAGTGCTCAACAGTGTTTGCTGCTGTGGCTCTCATGGCAGCCACATTTCTGCTGAAGTGTCTATTTTCCCAAGTGGAAAGAGACAGTAAAGGGTGGAGCAGTGTAGTATGCTACCACCAGCTCTTAGAAGGCTTGTGAGCCATCTATGTGAATGTCTCCCAACTCTGCCTTCATCAACATGCTGACAGATAACTTGAAATTGGTTTACACCATGCTAACCTTACATCACATTTATAAATTTATATGAGAGGAATAAAAAATGGATTGTTAGAATTATAGAAGTCTTTGTTTACGGGGCTGGAGAGATGGCCTAGTGGTTAAGAGCGCTGACCGCTCTTACAGAGGATCCGGGTTCGATCCCCAGCACCCACATGGCGGCTGAGAACCGTCTGAAACTCCAATTCCAGGAGAACTCCAGTTCCAGGGGAATCCGACACCCTCTTCTGACCTCCGCGGCATTGCACGACACGGGTGCACAAACCTGCATGCAGACAGTATATTGATACACCACATACAGAAATAAATAAAAATTAAAAAAATAAGTCTTTGTTTAAACTGGAGCAGAATCTATACTCTGAAAACTTTACCCCCCAGAGCCACACTAAACATGTCTAAGAGTTCTGTGCACCAATCTCAACTCATTCCTATATGTGAGTGCTAAGCAGACATGGCCATTGCCTGAGTGAATCTCACAGGGTTTACTTTTCTAAAGATTGGAAAAGGAGCAATATAATGGGACCTTTACCATAGCTAGAATGTTTTTCTTTCTACAAAGCATTTCTTGTAAGTTACATATAGCACTATAAAGCCCTCATTAATTACCTGCTGCCTCCTGGATCAAGTTCAAACTCCTTAGAGTGAAACAATGTTCACTGTGGAGACTAGGTTCTTTCTCTGCCTCTTCTTGTGCGTGCTCCACATTTATTACACTTATGTGCAAAGTAAATATGCTAAATGCTTTCAGACCTCCCCTGATGCTTTTCTGTGGTAAAATACTAGAAAATCAGATGTTCCACATGTATACTGAAGTGATCCAGAGCCAGCAAGGTGGCTCAGCAGGGTGAAGGTGGCTGTCACTAAGCCTGATGACTGGAGTGCAATCCCTGGGTCCCATGTGGTGGAAGGACAGAACCAACTCTCACAAGTTGTCCTTTGACCTCCCCATCCCCCCCACCCACCCACCCCCACAAAATAAGCAAATAAAATGTAAAACATGTTTTAAGTACTCTGAAGCTCGAGNCCACTGCACCTTCACATGCCAAAGAAGATCTAGTGCAATACTGACAGCCTGGTATATGTACACCCAGGAAAATTCTAACAGGATCTATGGCGGTCTCGTGCGGGGGTAGGGGACCACCCATATTGACTGATACTGCAAGCTTGCCACCCCCTAGTGGCAGGAGAATTTACTCGCCCCAATAGAAAGCTATTGCCAAGCCGGGGGGCCAAAAAGCAACTGTGCCCAGTACGAGGAGACAGCCAAACAGGGGGGCCCAAGGAATGGTCATATAAGTAATTTGGTCATTGGATATTAAGATGTATTGTAAATGTATGTGATTCTTACTATTTGTGGCTTTGTTTTCTGGGCAGCTAGCCCAGTCCATTAAAAGCAGAGATTGTGATGGACCAGGAGCTCGATTATCATCTCAGAGATCTCTTGAATCACCCTCCAAGGCAGTGACAGACTATTGTGGAAGACTTGGTACACCAGATTGTAAGGGTCAAAGAAGTGGGGCGGGGAGGCGATTATTTATAGATCCAGCCAAAGTAAGACTGGGGACTTCTGTTTGTGATTAGCATGCGGTATGTCGTAGACCTCTCCAGCTGGATGGAAGACACTTTGGGCCCCCACAGCATTCCTTCATTCTCTGCTCGATCTGTTATAAAATTGGACACAGATGCTTGCTGGTTGGGTGTGCATGGATATTGCCTGTGTTTGTTGCTTATTTTTACTGATTGTCTTTCCCTGTGTTAGGTTTTTGCTTGGACAATGATTAGTCCTAGTGTTTTTGCAGAGTAGTCATGGCCATTTGGGCCAGACAAAGAACACTGACAATCACGTCTATGATGCAAAAACAGAAAGGGGGAGATATGGGCATGCACAGGTTTGCCCATGCTCAGTGTCATGAGCTGACTTGCTCACCTTTACGTCCTTTCCTCAGCCGAGGTATTATAGGAGGACTGGGCCGAGAGTAGTAGCCACTGGGAGTCCACAATACCTACATAAAATGGTCTTTCTGTACAGAAATCATCAGACTTGCACCCCCTGATGTGTGTCCCAGAGATGTGCTGTAGCAGTCTATAGCTTATGCTTTCTTCACAGGATTAAGAACTCCCACAGTCTCACAATGGAGCCATGGCTGGCCTGGAACTTGCTATGTAAAACCAGGCTAGCCTTCAAACTCACAGAGAGCCATCTGCCTGTGCCTCATGATTGTGGGATTAAAGGCATGCACTATCATGCTTTGACTCCACTTGTTTTTGTTTTTATATTTTTTTTTCTGGAGGGGTCTTTTGAAGGATTAGAGTCTCCTATACCCCAGCTGGCCTGCGAAATCAATCTGTAGATCAGGCGGCCCTTGAACTCACAGAGATCCGGCCTGCCTCTGCCTCTAATTGCTGAGATTAAAGCCTGGTGCCACCACCACGTTTTTGGCTAAAGACGGTTCTTAGCCGCACTATGGGTGCTGGGAATTGAGCCTAGGGTCCCCCCTCTGCAAGAGCAGTTGGACTCTTAACCATTGAGCCATCTCTTCAGCCCGTTTTTAAGATTCACTTACTTTCTTATCTTTTTTGTGTTGTTTTTTTGAGGACCAGGGTCTCCCTTTAGTCCCGCCTACATGGAGCTCACTCTGTAGAAGAGGCTGGCCTGTAAACTCACAGAGATCCACCTGACTCTGCCTCCGGTGCTTAGGAGGGATGCCACATATTGCTGGCTAAGATTTACTCTTTTATGTACTGAATGGTCATATGCATGTGTGACAGCACACATGTGTGCAGTGTCTGGCCATGAGGCCAAAAGAAGAAGCACTGGATCCCCCTGAGCTGGAGTCATATAGATGGTTGTTAGCTGGCATGTGGGTTCTGGGATTTAAACTTGGGTCTTCTGTAAGGGCAGTATGTACTCTTAACCAATGAGTCATCTATCCAGCACCCCCTGACCCACTGTGTTGCGAAAGGGTTTCCACATTCGAAGTGAAGATTTGCTTGAGTTTAGTTAAATTTATAGAAGCCTTCATCGCCTAGTCTCACTAGCTTACAGTCAAGTCAGGCAGCTCAGCCCCAGCATCCAGGGTGGTGGCTCCTATATCAGACTACTCAGCTGTATAACCTCCCAGGGAGACTGAGGTGGGACGGTCACTTGAGGCAAGAGGTTCATACTCAACCCCAGCAGTATAGAAAGACCCCATTTCTTCAAACAAACCTACACTCTCCCAAACCTAGTACTTCCTGTGACTGCTAGCCTACAACAGTAACACTCCTCTCCCACAGACAGTATTCACAAGATAACAGTCTAGGGGGGTCTTTGTCCATTTTCTTCTTGCTCCATGGAGGACCCTGATGAACCCAGCCCCTCTCATGTACCTGTTCTTTCTTCTTGCTGCTGCTGGGCTTCGACCCTTCCTCCACCCCAAGCCATCTGCCGGCGCCGGGCCTCCCAGTGGTAAGCACTACCCATGATGGTGGGGCAGTAGAGAGCTCAGCAGCATAGTGAGGGCAGGAGGAGCCCAGGATGGTGCGATTACCTCACCTACCACCTCTGTTGCCTCTCCTCCAACCCCGCTGTTACCAGAACCACCTCACAATGTGACCAGTGCCAGGGTAACTGGGGCACCCTCTGACTTGTTGGAGGTTGGAGTGATTCTTCTCAAGGCTCCGAGGGCCACCTGTAAGTAAGGACAAGCTTTTTTTTTTTTTTTTGGTCCTTTTCCGACAACTGTAGCCCCAGCTGTCCTGGAACTCTGTCTCCAGACCAGGCTGGCCTTTTGAACTCACAAAGAATCCGCCTGCTCTGCCTCCCAGTGCTGGGATTATTAAAGGCATGCGCCACCATGCTTAGCTTAATGACAAACTTTTACTCCAGATTCCTGAGGAAGAATATACAGTTCCTCCTCAGCCAGGTGTCTTGGAGGATCTTGAAGACAATTTTACGATAAAACCTCACGGCATGGAATAGCGGAGAAGATAGGCCTGAAGGACAGGAGAAAGCCTGTGCTAGAGTTTCTTGAAACTCACCCCCGCCCATCGAGCAAGGAAGACTAGTTTCACTTCTTTACCTCCGCATACTAACATGATAATTGGGGACTATGCTAGGAAGGGAAGGGATTGAATCAATTAGGGACTTGTAAACTAAGCCTCCTAAAAGGACCGATTAGGAAGAGACACATACCCCCCAGAGAGACGCCGGCTAGGGCTTATAAGCCTCATTGAACCTGCAATAAAGTTGAGTTTCTGAGCTGTAACACTTTGACTCAAATCCCTGCCGTGGTTGTTTTCGGTTCGGCAGCGCAGTTGCTCTCCCCAGCCCCACTCCTTCGCGGGCTGATGGAGTGAAGATCTTCGGCGGCAAGGAAACTGAAGAGGGTGGTCTTTGCCAACAACCCACCCTTCTCTACGAACCCCCGCAAAAAGCTGCTCTTTTTCTTTTCCTGGCTATTTTTTTTTCCCCACCCTTCCCAAGAGATTTCTTCTAACGGTAGTGTCTGACACTCGGCCGGCCCTTCCTCCTTGCTGGGTCTCTGCAGTTACTTCTCTCTCAGCCTTCCATCTACCCTTTCTTGCTGTTCCCCAAACAAATGTTGCAGTGTTGAGTAGAGATTGAAAGAAGGGCGCTGCTATTCGGGTGCCCAGCTCACACTCCTGACCTCCGTGAAACTGATGCAGAATGAGATGGTGAGGGTGGCGTTGGGGGAGGAGAGGAGGGGACTTGCTCAGGCAGAGTCCCCTAAAGAGGCCTTCGGCTTTCAAGCTCTATTTCTGTAAAGGATTTCTTCAGATCTGCATCATACATGTTCTCTTAGTAAAGGCTCTTTATTATTTTTTATCATTTTTATGTTGGACTGTCTGTCTGCATGTAGGTTTGTTGCACCCATGTCACTACCGTGCCACGGAGGTCAGAACCGGCTGTTGGATTCCCCTGGAACTTGGAGTTCTCCTGGAAATTGGAGTTACAGATGGTTCAGCCGCCATGTGGTGCTGGGACTCGAAACCCCCGTCCTCTGCAAGAGCGGTTCAGCGATCTTAAACCACTAGGCCATCTCTCCCAGCCCAGTCGTAAGTCCGTGTAAAGGCTTCTTTATTAAAAAGAGTGTGGGGATAGAGAGGATGCTCAGTGGTTAAGAGCACCGATCTCTTGCCGAGACCTGAGTTCGATTCCCAGCCACCCAGTATGGTGGCTAAGAACAGTCTTAGGGCCTGGAGAGATGTGGCCTAGCGGTTAAGAGTTGAAGAGTGCTGACTGCCCTTGAAGAGGACCAAGGTTCAATCCCCAGCACCACATGGGGCTGAGAAACGTCGTATCCAAATTCAAGAAATCCACAGGTTCCAGGGGATTCCGAGACCCTCTTTCTGACCTCCGCGGCATGCACGACACGGGTTGCACAGACTACACGCAAAAACAAACATTCATACACCTAAATAAATAAAAATTAAAAAAAAAAAAACGAACCGTCTTTATACTCCCGTTTCCGAGGGAATCTGATGCCCCTCTTCTGACCTCCAGGGCATTGCATGAATGGGTTCACACCTACATGCAGACAGTATCACTCATTAACACATAAAAAAATAATAAGTCGGTGGAACGAGATATGGCCCAGCGGTTGAGAGCGCTGCTGCTTCTTAGACGACCGTGGTAAGAACGGGGTGGATCCCCCGCACCCACATTGGCAGCTGCGAACCGTCTTTGAGTCCAGTTCCAGGGGAAACTGACACCCTCTTCGTGAACTCTGCAGCAGTACACAACAATGTGCACCAACCGACATGCAGCAGTACACTATACACATACAAAAAAAATAAATTAAAAATTTAAAAAAAATAAGAAAAGGGAGTGAGGATGTAAAGTGAGGGAGAGAGGGAGAGAGGAGAGCGAGAGACCGAGAGGGATGGAGGAGAAGAGAGTAGAGCGAGGGCTGAGGAGGGGACGTGAGAGAGAGAGAAGGAGAGAGTAGAGAACCTCATGGATAGAACATGATGGCTGTCCTGATGCTGTTCCTCCTGTCCTTTTTGTACAGGCTTAATATATACAGGAAAAGACATGAGTCAAAACCCCTGGGAAAGTAGAGTTTACAGAATGCGCTTACATCAAAGAAGTGAGAGGGAAATCTAAAAGAGGTCTTAAAACATAACAAATAAAAAGGTTAAAAGTATAAAAGTATGTAAATAAATAGGGACTGGAGATGATGGCTAGCGTTAAGGGCCACGACTGCTATTGCATAGGACTTGGGTTCGATCCCCCGCACCACATGCATGAGAGAAACCCGTCTCTTTGAAACTCCAATTCCAGGAGACCTCCAGTTCCACGGGAAAATCCGACACCCTCTTTGACCTCGCGGCACTGCACGGAACACGGAGTGCACAAACTTGAATGCAGACCGTACATTCATACAACATAAATAAATAAAATAATTTTTTTAAAGTAAATAAAATTATCCTGACACTAACATGTGATAGATGGAGGCTTCTCCCAGAATGCTTAACCACAGATCAAAGGCATTCTAAGGCCAACATAGCACTCACCTGGCCAACAGGGGTGTGAAATGAACTCTTTTTGATGCTCATGTCCTGTGAGAGCAGAGCTGCAACCCTGAATATCCTGTCCTGGACTACAGCAAGGCTGGAGAGGCAGAGGCAGCTCAGAAGTACTTGCTATTCTCCCAGAGGGTCTGGGGAGCTGAGTCCCATATTTTCCCCTCGTTCGGGAGTCCCAATCTGGGCCACCTTCCTATCAGGACCTGGACTGGGGAAGCCCCCTTGAGGCCCCCATCCACACATTCCCCATGTTAATGTCAACAGCGGGTGAGGCGGGGGGCGTGGGGTTTGGGGGGGGGATCTACTCTGGTCGTCTGGTACCCATGGGAGGCGGGGGGACCTGAAAGAGTTAAGGAAGGCTATTGCAGAGGATGGGCCTAATTCCCCTGGGTGGAGACCATCCTGGACAGCCTAATTCATAGAGACCTGGTGACTAAGGACTGGATGGACCTTGCTAAGGCCGTTTTTATAAAGTGGACGGCCCTCTTTAGGGAAGAATGTAGAGCTCAGGCAGAAAGGAATCAGGCAGCTGACCCGAGAGTAGACATCACCCTAGGAATGCTTTTTGGCAGTGAGGACATAGGGACTCAGGCCCATAAGACTCAAGCTCTTACCACAGCCTTAGCCACCCTCCAGGTAGCCCAGGCCCAGACACCACCCCCCCAGTGGGGGAGGGAAGGGGACCTGTTTTGGCTGCAGATAGGTCACTTTAAGAGGGAATGTCCTGGGCTGGAGAGGGAGGGTCTGACGGTTTAAGAGCGCACGTAAGTGCTCTACAGAGGACCCGGGTGCTCCCCCGCACCCACATTGCGGCCGAGAGCCTATGAAACTCCATCGCTCTCCAGGAGAACCTCCAGTTCCAGGGAAGAGTCGACACCCTCTTTCTGGACACCTCCGCGGCGGTTGCGTCACGGGTTCACAGACTTAGCAGGACCTGACAATATATTCATACACATACGGAATAAATTGAAATTAAAAAAAAAAAAAATAAAAAAGGTTAATGCCTGCGGGCTGTTGGTGGCGGCACATCCTTTAATCCTAGATCTTGGGAGGCAGGAGGCAAGAGATCTTTCTGAGTCAAGCTCAGCCCGAGTACTACCAGACACATATGTTCAGCAGGAACACTGGGGCTACAGGGAGACCCTTTGTCTTCCGAAAGGACCAAAAAAAAAAAGAGGGAATGTCCTTGCACGGGCGTGGTTGGCTCTTGCCTTTAATCCAGCACTTGGGAGGCAGAGGCAGGCGGCTTCTTTGTGAGTTCAAGGCCAGCCTGGTCTAAGGTTAGTGCATTTCTCCAGGACAGCCGGGCTAAGGGAGACCCTGTCTCGAAAAGAACACAAAATTAAAAAAAAAAAGGGAATTCAAAAAAACTGGGGTTGGAGAGATAGCCTAGTGGGTTAAAGAACTGTCTACAGTAGGCTGCCTGCAGAGGACCCGGTTCTATTCCCCAGCACCCACTGGCGGCTGAGAACCATCTGTAACTCCAATCCAGGAGAATCTCCAGTTCCATCGGAATCCAACACCCTTCTTCGGGACTCCGCAGCATTGCACGACACGGGTGCACAAACCTAAAAAAAAAAAAAAAAAAAAAAAAAAATAAGAAAATAAATAAATAAATAAATAAATAAAGGGATGGGAGCCTCTAAGGGGGGGGCGGGAGGACCTCCTCTAACCCTCCTAAGACACTGTGCCCCTGGTCCAAGTTTGATCTGGATGGAAATGCTTTAAACTAGACCAGGGGCAGTCCCCAGCCCATTACCCCAAGGGGACAGAGACCAATGGCATCGAAGCCCCACGCCTGCTGGGGTCTCAGCCCGCTGGACTGTTCCAATAGTGTAAATTTACCACCTGGCCTAGTGCAGTCTCACATTCATTCGATTGGATAACAACCCCATTGTTGGGGGTTGTTATCCAATATAACTCCCCTCATGATCCAGGTTTGTTCCTTACTAATGGAACCAAAAAAACCCCATTTCTATTCACCACCTGAGAAGACATCAAAATCTCCCTGGGTTGTTGGCCCAGGGAAATGCCCTGGCAGATCAGCTTGCATCAGGCAACGCCAGAGTACCCACCCTACAACGAGCCCAAAATTTTCACAACTTAACTCATAACAATTGGAGATGACTTTGTGCCCTATTTCCTGGGGTACCCATAGAATATCTTTTTTTTTTTAAATACATGTTACTTTTCTTTTTTTTTAATTTTTTAAAATTTATTTCTGTATGTGTATGAATGTACTATCTGCTTGTAGGTTTGTGCACCCGTGTTGTGCAATGCCATGGAAGTCAGAAGAGGATGTCAGATTCCCTGGAACTGGAGTTCTCCTGGAATTGGAGTTTCAGACGGTGCTCAGCCACCATGTGGGTGCTGGGGATTGAACCTGGGTCCTCTGTAAGAGCAGTTGGTGCTCTTAACCGCTAAGCCATCTCTCCAGCCCTCCCATAGAAGATCTTTCTTTTTTCCCATAGAAGATCTTAAAAGAATTATCCACACGTGTAAGTTCTGCCAGCCTTTCTTCCAACTCTCCCCTTGCAGCCAGCTGGGGTCAACCCCTGGGGACTAAAGCCCAATGTATTATGGCAAACTGATGTCACCCATTTTCCACCATTTGTGAGACTCAAGTATCTATTTGTTTCAGTCGACACCTTCTCACATGCCTGCTGGGCGCTCATACAGGTGAAAGGGCAAAACATGCTAAGTCCCATTACCTACAGGCCTTTGCAGTACTGGGTCTCCCCCTTCAAGTAAAAACTGATAATGGGCCTTGTTTCACAAGCCAGTCCCTCTCTTCCTTTTTCAAGTCACGGGAAATCTCCCATTCCACTGGCATCCTATATAACCCCAGGGACAAACTATTGTGGAATGGACTCAGAGAGATCTTAAAATACAATTACAAGCCAGGCGTGGTGGCACATGCCTTTAATCCCAGCATTTTGGAGGCAGAGGCAGGCGGATCTTTGTGAGTTCAAAGCCAGCCTGGTCTACAGAGTGAATTCCAGGACAGCTGGGGCTACAGGGAGACCCTGTCTCGAAAAGACCAAAAAAAAAAAAAAATACAATCACAACAAAAATGGGGAGACCAGAGCCCCCATGTACAGTTATGTCTTGCACTAGCAACCCTAAATATTTTTAATTTGCAAAAAGGGGGCTCAGAGATTAGGCTTTATAAACACTGGGGGACACAGGCACCCTAGCCTCCTATTCAGGTGAAATGGAGGGACCCCCTTACAGGACAGTGGAAGGGTCCCGATCCACTTTTGACCCTGGGGAGAGGTTTTGGGTGTGTCTTTCCCCTCTTGAATACCAACCCCATTTGGATCCCACTAGAAACCTTAAATTCCACCGGGTGTGGTGGCGCACGCCTTTAATCCTAGCACTTGGGAGGCAGAGGCAGGCGGATCTTTGTGAGTTCAAGGCCAGCCTGGTCTACAGAGTGAGTTCCAGGACAGCTGGGGCTACAGGGAGACCCTGTCTCAAAAAGACAAAANGGATCCCAGCTAGAAACCTTAAATTCCTCCCCCAGGAGGAAGAGCATGACAAAACCACACCAATTGTCCCAGAGGGAGAGGAGACAACTTAGGTGGCTGACCAAGATCTTTTTTTTTTTTTTTTTTTTACAGCATATAGGCTATCTGAGAAGAGATTCGTGCACTCTGGGACCTTTTTTAAGGCTAGAGCAACGGCCATCAACAGCACTTCTTCACCAACACCAGAAAGAGGAGAAGGAAAAGAACAAAAAGCAAAAAATGTCTGGAAACAACAAATACCCAGGAAGGGACCTCTTCCAAAATCCCACAGAGATAAAAATAGGAAAAAGAAGGAAGACCCCAGCCTAATAAAAAGGAGTCCATGGGCCAATAAGCCCTTGAGACTAGTCCCCTTTTGTTTTATAGGTAACCTACAAAAAGGATGTCAATTTGGCTTTTATCACTGGTCTTCCAGAGGATGGTGACTCCAGTTTCGCCTAACCCGCATGAGCCATGGGATGTTACCTGGCATGTCATCACCCCCAGCTCGATGTTGGTTGTAGCTCAGGTTGGAGGAACGCATCAAGGGACCTGGTGGCCAACACTAAAGGGCCAAGATTTCCTGACCCAGAGGAGGAGAGAGCCCATGACTGCAATCACCGTCGCTATGCTGCTGGGGCTGGGACTCGTCAGATCAGAGACAGGGATCACTTCCCTGGAGACCCAGTGGTCCGGCCTCGCCTTCCTTTGAGCCACTATTGATGAAGACCTTAAGGAAATAGAAAAATCCATCTCCATTCTGGAGAAATCACTCAGCTCCTTGTCAGAGGTGGTCCTGCAGAACCATAGGGAGTTGGACCTTCTCTTTCTGTAGCAGGGAGGGCTCTGCACAGCCCTGGGGGAAGAGTGCTGTTTCTATGCCAATCATTCAGGGTCCATGGCTAAAGTTAGGGAAAGGCTCACAAACAGGGAAAGGGATCTAAAACAAAACCAGGGATGGTTTGAATCCTGGTATCAATAATCACCTTGGCTGACCACGCTCTTGTCCACACTGATGGGTGCCTTGATTACTTTGCTCCTCCTCATTACTTTTGGGCCTTGCCTCCTTAACCACCTAGTCACCTTTGTAAAGGGACAGGTAGAAAAGGTGCAATTGATGACTCTCAGACTCCATTATGATCTCCTCCCTCCACCATCGGACACCTAAGTCTAACCCTCCCTTTTGGGTTTTGCAGCCAACTCAGAGGTTTCGCACCATGAGGTTTCGCACCATGAGGTTTCGCACGATGAAACAAAACAAAAAGGTGAAGATGAAGGGCCCGAGGCTGAGGGACAGGCACTCAAGGTGGTGCCGAGGGGAAGTCAGGGAGGAGGGAACTAAGGTTGTTTTGAAATTCTCCTCAGTGGTTGAAAGGGCTTCTGTGCAGGTGGCCTTGGCGTGATCAGACAAGGTGTAATCATCTTACTGGCTCTGACCAGGCATGCTATGCTTGATACTGGGTGAACTTTGTACCCACTGGTCGCCCAGTCCTCCCCCCACATAGACCACAAGCCATTGATGCAAACAGCTATCCTTACTTAAGCAAGTGTTTCTTCTGCAATAAATGAGTTCCTGCTTTGACTGGTTCCCTGTCTGTCTGATTGTCTCTGGGTTCTGGGAGGCTGCAGGCTGGGCAGACAGCACACTCATCCATCTCCCCAACCGCTGTGTGGGGCAGGACCCCACACTTCACTTAGCATGATATCTCCTAGTTTCATCCATTTACCTGCAAAGTTCATGATGTCATCTTTCTTCATGCTGCATAGAACTCCATTGTGTAGATGTATCACATTTTCTCTATCCACTCATCAGATGAGGGGGACTTGGGTTGGTTCCAGCTCTTTGCTATTGTGAAGAGAGCTGCAATAAACATGGTTGTGCATGTATCTCTGTGGTAAGATGAGTCCTTTGGGTACATACCCAGGAGTGGTATAGCTGGATCAGGTGACTAGCTCATTTTGAGTCTTCCAAGAGTTCTCCACACTGCTTTCCATAGTGGCTGTATGAGTTTACATTCTCACCAGCAGTGGATGAGTGTTCCCTTTTCTCCACAGCCTCTCCAGCACTTGGTTTCATTTGTTTTCTTGATCTTAGCCAGTCTTATCAGAGTGAGATGATATCTTAAAGTGGTTTTAATTTGCATTGCCTTAATTATTATCAATGTTGAACACTTTTTAAGATGTTTCTTAGCCGGGCGTGGTAGCGCACATCTTTAATCCTAGCACTGGGAGGCAGAGACAGGTGGATATTTGTGAGTTCAAGGCCAGCCTGGTCTACAGAGTGAGTTCCAAGACAGCTGGGGCTACAGGGAGACCCTGTCTCAAAAAGACCAAAAAAAAAAAAAAAAAAAAAAAAAAAAAAAAAAAAAAAAAAAGAGAAAATAAAAAAGATGTTTTTCAGCCATCTCTAACTCCTCACTTGTGAAGTCTCTATTCAGCTCTTTGCTCCATCTTTTGAGTGATTCAATTTGTTTTCTTCTTTGTTTTTTGAGTAGATTATATATTCTGGAAATCAATGCTTTGTCAGATGTATCTGAGGTGAAGATTTCCTCCCACTCTGTGGGTTTTCTCTTCACTTCCTTGTTTCTTTTGATGTACAGAAGCTTTTGAGTTTAATGAGGTCCCATTCGTCAATTGTCAACATTATTTCTTGCAGCTGCTATCTGATTTAGGAAGTCTTTTCCTACACCTATGTCTTGTAGACTGCTGCCAACTTTTTCTTCTATCACCTTCAGAGTTTTGGGTTTCACGTTGAGGTCTTTGAGGCCATTTCTTTTTAACCCTCTAGTGTACAGACATATAAATGGTTCTATGCACATCCCAGGCAAATTAATGCAAAATCACATTTTTGAACTGGAATGCCTCATTATCCAAATCTACAGTCCAGGAGTATAACAAAAGCACTTGCAGCCATTGGGGTGACACTAATCCCAGTTGGTTGTGAAGAAATGTCTATTTACCTCAGATAGGGAACCAATGACAGTTCTGAAGTAAGGATACTGTTAGGTCCAGGCTTCCCAGAATCTCAAGGGGCACACAGGTGCTCACTTCCTCCAGAAGCTGCCAATCGTCTGACCCCTTCCCCTATACCTGAGGCCCCACCCCATGGGTATAAATGGTGGGCACCAGGTGCCATCTCTCTCTCTCTGTCCCTCTCTCTCTCTGTCCCTCTCTGTCTCTGTCTGCCTCTCTCTGCCTCTCTGCTCCCTGCCATCCTGTCTGGTTCCACCACGTGTCTGCAGGGGGCTCACGCTGGCAGTCCCACATGGAAGTAAAGCATTACCTGGAGTGACCTAAGCCTCATGTGCCTTTTTATTGGGATTTTCATGCTTTTTATAACCTAACATTATAGTGCCGCGACTCAGTTGGGGTTCAAGATGGTTGCTTGCCAGCGTCTTGGCCTGTTAGCGTGCTCGCCAGCTCTCACCCCGAAAAGGACTTCCTAACAAACTTTTTGCAACCCCTGGACCTGCCAGCCATGTATTTCTCCAGACAACTTCCACATTTCAAGATGAGGTATCATCTCTTTACACTACCCTACTCTATCCCTGTGTGTGAGAGTTAGAGTTCCAGATGAGCACCCGAGAGAGGGGAGATTCTTTTTCTCACCCCTACCTTCTGTGTACCCCTGCCACCTCTAGCTGCCCTCTCTGCCTCCACATTTCCTGTCTGAATTCTAACCTACTGCGTTTCACCTCTGTCTTCCCTCTCTTCCTTCTTTTGAGCCTCCCATTATCCTCAGTTCCTTTTTTTTTTTTTTTTTTTCTTTTCGAGACAGGGTCTCTCTGTAGCCTGAGCTGTCCTGGAACTCACTCTGTAGACCAGGCTGGCCTTGAACTCACAGATATCCACCTGCCTCTGCCTCCCAAGTGCTAGGATTAAAGGCGTGCGCCACCACACCCAGCTCTCAGTTCCATTTTATTTTATTTTTGGTCTTTTTGAGACAGGGTCTCCCTGTAGCCACAGCTGTCCTGGAACTCACTCTGTAGACCAGGCTGGCCTTGAACCCACAAAGATCTGCCTGCCTCTGCATCCCGAGTGCTAGGATTAAAGGCGTAAGCCACCATGCCCGGCTTCAGTTCCATTTTAAAGGACCCTTGAGTGCCAGGACAATCAGGGTTCCCCCCAATTTTTTTCTGTCCAGATTGCTGTCTGGCAGGACACTGGGGACAGAGTCCGGACCCATGTTCCGGCCTTCCCTGTGATTTTCAGGACGCTGATTTCACAGGCTTGCAGGCCCAACTTCCGAGACTTCCACACTAGTCCGGCAGACGTGGGGGTCTCTGACCAGCACCACTTGACACTAAGGTGGATGCGCCTTAGTCCTTGGGTGGCTGCTTTTTGAGACTAAAAAGACTTCACTTCCTTCCTACAGATCTCTTTTCTCTCTCTCCCTCTCCCTCTCTTCCTCTCCTCTCTGTGGTCTTTTTCTTTTTTACTGTGCCTTCCCCGCTGCCCCACTGCACCCTTGCCATGCAGTTTTTCCCCAGTCACCAACACCTCAGCCATGCACCTCGCTGCTTTTTCCCCCCACCCCATATTCAAACAGACATGTGGCAGGCTGTTTCCATGGCAACCGTGCCAATCCACGCCCACTCCTCAGCCGCCATCTTGAGGCTTTGTCTGTGCATGCTCCCGTTTCCATGGCAGCGCTAAACCATACCCTCTATTAAGCCACATGGCAAAAAACCTAAATTTACATCAGACCTTATAATAACTAATGCCATATTCTATATTCTAATTCTCTTGAAATTAATTTTTTTTGTTTTTTTGTTTTTTCTCTTTTTTGTTGTTTTGTTTTTTGCTTTTTTTTGCAATTTATTTAATGGCATATTCTGATCCTTTCACAATTTTGATTTTCGGGATTTTAATTGGATTATACAAAGTCAATTGGAATTGCATTAATACATTTTGTGTACAGTAACCAAGTTTTGATTTTATTGATTTTTCATCCATTTCAGAACACAATCAATTTTCATTTTTTACTTTTGTATGGATAGTTAATTTTTACAGGCTTTTGTTTGAGATTTTTACATCATTTGTCTTTTTTTTTTAACAAACGTTTTGTTTCTGTTTTTTATATTCTGTTTACAAGACTTTTGCCTAATTTTAAGGGATTATTTCAGATTTTGGCATTTTCCATTTCATTGTTTTTTCATTTTATTTCTGCTTCTTGATACAAGCCTCTTTTTCCACTAACTAAATGTATTCTCATTAAATTAGCAGGTAATATGAGCAAGCCACCAGGTTTTCCTGCCTGCCCTGTCCACCATCTTTTGCGAGCATACACCTAAGCAGATGTCTTAAACTCTGATTGTTTGTAAATGTGATAATTGCAATTAATGGTTCCACCGCCCTGAACAACGATGGACAACTTTAGATAAAAGGGGATTTTCCCATTGTCTAGAGTTAATGGATACAGTTAGGTCATGTGTCTGTCCAAACCTGTCTCTGTGTTATAACCGTTCTTCAATGTGACTTTTTTTTTTTTTTTTGGTATTTTTGAGATAGGGTTTCCCTTTTAGTACCAGCTATTCTTGGAGCTCTCTCTGTAGACCAGGCTGGCCTTGAACTCACAGAGATCCTCCTACCTCTGCCTCCCAAGTGCTGGGATTAAAGGCAGGAGCCACCACGCCCGGCCAATGTGTCTTTGTAACTGTCACGTGTCCATGTTCTCCTGTGTGTTTTTTGTCCAACTGGCCACTTCAAACTTCTTTTATTCTATGTTGTGCACAAACACGAATACAAAAACTAAATTAAGTTTACTTTTGGCATGCCTCTTAAATTTTTTCAAAGGCCTGATTTGAACCCCGGTTACTAGGTTTCTACACTGCTTATCTAAAGATTTTATTTCTTATCTGTCCAAATTATTTTTTCCACAGGTATTGTAACTAAAATTTTTCTTTTTTTTTCTTGTTTCCAGACATCTGAAGACCTAATTTTTTTTTTTTTTTTGGTCTTTTTGAGACAGGGTCTCCCTGCAGCCCCAGCTGTCCTGGAACTCGCTCTGTAGACCAGGCTGGCCTTGAACTCACAAAGATCCGCCTGCCTCTGCCTAGTATTAAAGGCATGCTCCACCATGCCCAGCAATTTAATATATTTTAATGAGTGTATATATGTAAGGTAACCCATGCTAACCTGGTCTACTGCAAAAGCAGCCAGTGCTTTGAACTGCTGAGCCATCTCTCCAGCCCCAGGAAAGAATTTTTTTTTTCTCCTTTTTTGGTCTTTTTGAAATAGGGTCTCTCTTTAGTCCTAGCTGACCTAGAGCTCACTACATAGACCAGGCTGGCTTTGAACTCACAGAGATCCACCTGCCTCTGCCTCCGCCTGCCTCCGCCTCTGTGGTGCTGGGATTTAAGGTGTGCACCACCATGCCTGGCCTAAAATGGTTCTTAGCTGCCATGTGGGTGCTGGGAATCGAACTCGGTTCCTCTACAAGAGCAGTTAGTGCTCTTAACCGCTGAGCCATCTCCCCACCCCCTATTTATTTATTTATTTATTTATTTATTTATTTATTTGGTCTTTTTGAGACTGGGTTTCCCTGTTGCCCCCTGGCTGTCTGGAACTCACTAATATAAACCAAGCAAATGTATTTTTATTATTTATTTATTTATTTATTTATTTATTTGTTTATTTGTATGAATGTATTGTCTTGCATGTAGGTCTGTGCACCCATGTCCTGCAATGCCTAGGAGGTCAGAAGAGGGCATCGGATTCCCCTGGAACTGGCATTCTCCTGGAATTGGAGTTACAGATGGTTCTCAACCTCCATGTGGGTGCTGGGGATGGAACCTAGGTCCTCTGCAAGAGCAGTTGGTGCTCTTAACTGCTAGGCGATCCCTCCAGCCCCAGCAAATATATTTTTTATGTGTAGGAGTGTACTGTCTGCATGTAGGTTGGTGCACCTGTGTTGTGTAATGACACAGAGGTCAGAAGAGGGCGTTGGATTCTCCTGGAACTGGAGTTAAAGATGGTTCTTAGCTGCCATGTGGGTGCTGGGCTGAGCCATCTCTCCAACCCCCTTTTTTGGTCTTTTTGAGACGGGGTCTCCCTTAAGTCCCAGCTGGCCTGGAGCTTGCTATGTAGACCAGGCAAGGCTTGAACTCACAGAGATCCTCCTGCCTCTGCCTCTCAAGTGCTGGGATTAAAGACATGCACCACCATGGCCAGCTAAAAATCTTTAAAAATGAAAACAATAGCCAGGCATGGTGGCGCACGCCTTTAATCCTAGCACTTAGAAGTCAGAGGCAGCTGAATCTCTGTGAGTTCAAGGCCAGCATGGTCTACAAAGTGAGTTCCAGGACAGCTGAGGCTACAGGAAGACCCTGTTTAAAAAAAGACCAAAAAAAAAAAATGAAAACAGTATATCAAGAACTCTTGAGGTGAAGAGATGACTCAGTGGTTCAGAGCACTGGCTGCTCTAGTAGGGGAACTGGGTTTGCTTCCCAGGCCCCCACACATGGTTAACAAGCATCTGTAACTCCAGAAAATCCAACACAGTGTTCTGGTTTCTGTAGACACTAGGCACACACATACATAGGTAAAAACATTCATACACATAAAATAAAAATAAATTTTAAGCTGGTTGTGGTGGCCCATACCTTTAATCACAGCAATTGGGAGGCAGAGGCAGATGGATATCTGTGAGATCAAGGCCAGTCTGGTCTACAGAGTGAGTACCAGGACAGCTGGGGCTACAGGGAGACCCTGTTTCAAAAAGACTAAATAAATAAATAATAAATAAATTGCCACACCAACTCCAGCGTCGTCTGTGTGAGCAATGACGAAAGTCATAATAACAGATGGGAGATATGTGTCTTACGAGGCTAAGCTCCCTGGTGGTCCCTGGCAGAGTACTCAGCCTCAGCTTCCAAGATCACGATGCACTACAAAGATGTTATGCTTCTTGGGTGTCGGACTTTGCACACTGTCTTTTGATTATTTTCCTGAGCACAGCACAACCTAAGCTTCAGTTAATTATATTAACCCAGACAAAGGGGCAGTTAAATGTGTCTGGAAATAAATCAGGTGAACAGAAGCTTCCTCCCACTAACATTTGACTTACACAACATGCATAGATATCTGTGAACCTAAAGCAAAATCATGCAAAGAAATATTATCTAAAGACCTTTTTGTCCTAAAAGTCCCTACAAAGATATTGTGAATGGAAGACATTGCACTGAGTGATATCATAGTCAGTTACAAGTAGCAAAAGTGTTTTTCCAGACTTAATAAAAAGCTCAGTCTCCTGAGCGAGGAGTTGTACCTGATAAAATTAGGAAAATAGAAGTCTTAGTTACAGTTTTGCATGTTAAAATGCAATACTTGGTCAGAGGCAAGCGGTGGGCTTCTCCTTTAGAAAAACAGAACTAATTAAGAGACTCTCCCAGGCCATAGCTTAAAGATAACAAGCGACCGATAGATCGGGCGCCAGGAAAAATGGGAAAGAACCAAACTAAAGCTTCAAAGGGAGACAATGTCTCACAAACAAACCACCCATGGCCTATGGTTTTATGACCACTGTTTGTTCCCGGAGATGTGCTAATCTTGAGCAAAGTGCCATGTGTAAATACTTCTGGTTAGTGTTTCTGGTTAGTGCTTCTGGTTAATATGTAAAACTTAAACTCTTTAGTAAAAGGTTTATTGTTACTGAAGATGTGCTGATCTTGATCTGCTTTTCCTGACATGTACTATATAATCAGTTTGCCTGCTCTCAGTAAAATACAGCAGATTCAAAAACCGTATCTCTGGTGCAGTTTCTGTCTGTCATTCGCCTAATCCATGCCCTCCTTCCAAGACTCTGGATCCTGAAGATTGAGTGAGCCCACTGTTAGGACCGTCTGCGGCAATAAATAAATAATTTTTTTGTCTTTTTGAGACAGGGTCTCCTTGTAGCCCCAGCTGGCCTGGAACTCACTCTATAGACCAGGCTGGCCTTGAACTCACAAAGATCTGCCTGCCTGTGCTCCCAAGTGCTAGGACTAAAGGTGATAGGTACAGGGGTCACTATATTGGGATCTTAAAGTGACAGTGATATTGAACTTGGTTTGACTCCAAGAATGAAAGGAGGTTCAGAGCCTAGTAGCTGTGTGGAAGGGAGACAGGGAAAACATGGGCATCTAGGAGCAGTCTAGCATCTCCACAGATCAGATAGGTAGAATATCAGATGAAATGACCCAGCTACATGGACAGAGAGCTCTATGGAGGAGACCTCAAACCACAGAGCAGAATGAGCTCTGGATGGCTGGGTTTGCAGGGTTAGTTCACTGAAGACCATCTCCTGGCATGCTGCCTGGCTTGATAGAGACAGACAGTTCCCAAATTGTCCAGGGGACCTCCAGGTTGTCAGGTTGAATGGATGCAGCAACAGTTGCTCCTAAGGTGGACATACATCCACCCGCCTGGGTCTGAGGAGCCCCTGTCTCAGTACTGCCAAGCCTGGTGCGGAGTTATGAATTCTCTCACTGGATGAATGTCAAAGGCCTGAAAGAAGCCTCTCGAAGAGCTGGTGGAGGACCAGCTTGGTATGATGTGCTTGAATGCTTGGGCTTGGTAGAAGCTTGCAGAGTTTGGCTAAGACTCTGCCCTTGATTGTTTATACTTGGAATATAAACACAGAAATTGTTAGGCATATTATTGATGAAACCCAATGTCACTATGTTCCCTGTTTACTTTTACGGCTAGGCCTGCTGAACCTTGAATTCTGTTTCTCTCCTAAAGCCTTCCTCACATCTAGCACATATACATTGTGTAGTTTTCTGTAATTGTCCTTGAAAAAAACCTTTATAACCTGTGAGAGATATAAAAGCTTAAGATTCAGAAATAAGGGGATGGAGAGATGGCCTAGCAGTTAAGAGTGCCAACTGCTCTTGCAGAGGACCTGGGTTCGATCCCAAGCACCCACGTGGCAGCTGAGAACCATCTTTAACTCCAGTTCCAGGAGAATCCAACACCCTCTTCTGACCTCCTCAGCATTGCACGACACAGGCGCACAAACCTACATGCAGACAGTACACTCATACAAAAATAAAAAAATAAAACTTATGTTTAAAAAATTCAGAAATAAAACTTTGTCATCCTTCCTTTGAGCTTGTTGCCTCTGTCCTACATCAGAGTGGTGGTCCAGGTCTTGGAACCTAGAGTTCCTCACATCTGGCCCTCATGCAAGCTCTCCTCCACCCTGAATCTGTGACGCTCAGGCACAGATGTTCTTTCCCATCCTGTATGACTCTCCCCAAGACCGTCTAGAAAGTATGATGGGCACAAGAAGTCATCCCTTCAAGGGTCCTCCCTGATAGGGAAGGAAAACCTGTCCTCTTATGCCAGCAGTTCATGGGGGGGAGGGGGACTCATCCACCATGACTGTGCATGAGAACCAGCCCGTGGCTGTGCATGAGAACCAGCCCGTGGCTGTGCATGAGAACCAGCCCGTGGCTGTGCATGAGAACCAGCCCGTGGCTGTTCATGAGAACCAGCCCGTGGCTGTGCATGAGAACCAGCCCGTGGCTGTGCATGAGAACCAGCCCGTGGCTGTTCATGAGAACCAGCCCGTGGCTGTGCATGAGAACCAGCCCGTGGCTGTGCATGAGAACTAGCCAATGGCGCTGTGGATCCACCGTGATGCCTTGGCCCCGCCCTACGGCAGTTGAACCATCATCTTTCCAGGGCAGGGCCAGTGTATTCAGAAAGCCTCAAAGCCTCCAGATGATTCCACTGCACCCTGAATGTTCAGAAATACCCATCAGGAAGTGAGTAAAGATGCTGGTCAACTTAGTCTTAAACCATGAGCTTTGCAAACTTGTCCTAGTTAGGACAAGTTTGTCCTAGTTTAACTGTCACCTTGACAGCCTAGAGTCATGTGAGAAGGGAATCCCAGTTGAGGGATTTCCCAGATCCAGTGTCCTGTGGCATGCCTGTAGAGACTGTCCTGATGAATGCAGGACCCAGCCCAGCGTGCAGGACCCAGCCCAGTGTGAGCAGCACTATTCCCTGGGGCAAGTAGTCCTGGGTTGTCTGAGAAAGCTAGTGAAGCCCACCTGTGAGGAGCCAGCAAGCAGCATTCCTCCGTGGTTTCTGCCTAAAGGTCCAGCCCTGACTTCCTCTACAATGGACTGCAAACTCTAAGCTAAAAAGAAAACAAAAAAAACCCCAGAACCCCGTTCTTCCCTAAATTGCTTTGACACACCAACAGAGTGAAACTAGACAGCACTGAAGTCACTAAGGTCCAGGTTCTATGGACCCTGAAGGGGTGATGGCTACTGTTGATTGCCAATTTGACTGGTCCAGACTCTTCTAGGAGGCCAGCCTCCAGACACTGCTGTAATGGATCAGCTACATTTGATCAGCTTCTGGTGGTGCTCCTGAAGGGTTAGCTTCTAGGATTAGTCCTATACTGTACAAAGGCCAGAAAGGAGCCTGCCATGGTGGTGAATGCCTTTAATCCCAGCATTTGGGAGGCAGAGGCAGGCTCTGAGCACAAGCACCCATAGTTCCCAGCTCAGACTGTAGGTGTGATGTGACCAGATGCTTCGAGCTCCAACCACCTCGACTTCCCTTCCAGGAGGAACTGTACTCTGGAACAGTGAACCAAAATAAACCTTTATCTCCATGCTCAGTTTAAAGACTGTTCTGGGCCGGATGTGGTGCTGCACGCCTTTAATACCAGTGCTCTGGAGGCAGAGGCAGGTGAATCTCTATGAGTTCATGGCCAGCCTGGTCTACATAGTTCCAGGACAGCTGGGGCTACAGGGAGAATCTGCCTCAAAAAGACAAAAAAAAAAAAAAAAAAAAAAAGGCCCTGGAATTTAACTCCTGCCCTACAGCAGTTCTTGGACTGGCAGAGGAGGGCACTGTCCAAGCACTTGCTAAACTAAAATAATTTTTTCCTTTTAAATTTTGAAATTTTGTCTGATGGTCTCCTTGGGTGGTCTCGACTCAGTAGCAACACTAATACACATGAAATAAAACTAATAAATAAACTATATTAAAAAAATCAAACTAAGGCTGAGCCAGGGTTGATTTATTCAGGTCTAACTGTAATGTGGCTTAGAAACAACACAGCACCACACAGGCATCAAGAGAGTATGGGAAGGTCACTCACTACCTCCCATCCAGAGGCTTTCTGGGGACAGCTGAGTACCTACCTGGCAGGTTCCCAAATGATTACAAATGAGGACACAAGCCAGGTAGAAGCAGGAAGGCCTGGAGTAGTAACGGGTGCCCAGAGAGAGCAGAACAGGGCTGCGCTGCGTGCTGGGAGCCATTAGAGGGAGTTGCGCAGGAGCACAGGTTGAGTGAAGTTTAAAAAGCTGTCAGATATCAACAACTACAAACGAGATGGGCTAAGTGGCTCAGTTCTTTAAATCTCAGTACTCAAGAGGCAGAGGCTCGTGAATCTCCTGTAAATTCGAGGCTAGCTTGGTCTACACAGTGAGTTCCAGGCCAGCTAGGGATACAGAAGATCCTGGGCGTGGTGGCGCATGCCTTTAATCCCAGCACTTGGGAGGCAGAGGCAGGTGGATCTCTGTGAGTTCAAGGCCTGCCTGGTCTACAAAGTGAGCTCCAGGCCAGCTGGGACTAAAGGGAGACCCTGTCTCGAAAAGACCAAAAATCATAATAACAATAATCATAATAATTTCATGTATTTATTTTTCAAAAAAAAAGACAGAAGTAAATCACTGTTTAATGATCTACAGTAGACAGTTTGGTGGCTTGCCACACTCAAAGTCCCTTTCCTAGCAATTTGGCCACAGGCTCACAGATTTCCAAGTATTGTATCTTGAGAACCTATATTCTTTTCCAATATTATATTTATTTTTATTTTATCAATGAATGTATTGCCTGCATGTGTATAAGTGCATCTGTGTGGTCCAATGCCCAAGGAGGTCAGAAACTGTTGAATCCCCTGGAACTGGAGTTACACATGGCTGTTAGCCACCATTTGGGTGCTAGGAATCAAAACCCAGGTCCTCTGAAGAGCAGCCAGTGCTCTTAACTGCCAAGCCATCTCTCTAGCTCCAAGACCCTATAGTC
>VZQC01003773.1:114787-138917 GCA_009823505.1 Rhizomys pruinosus | reverse complement strand
ACAAAAGTGTTGCTTGCTTTTTTTTTTTTTTTTTTAAATTTTATTTATTTTTGTATGTGTATGAGTGTACTGTCTGCATGTAGGTCTGTGCACCCATGTCATGTATTGCCGCGGAGGTCAGAAGAGGGTCTCAGATTCCCCTGGAACTGGAGTTCTCCTGGAATTGGAGTTACAGACGGTTCTTAGCCGCCACGTGGGTGCTGGGAATCGAACCCGGGTCCTCTGCAAGAGCAGTCGGTGCTCTTAACAGCTAGGCTATCTCTCCAGCCCCGTGTTGCTTGCTTTTATAAAAACCCTCAGGCCCCCATTTTACTCTCCAAAGTGCTACAACCAGCCTGGTATTTGGTGGTGGTGGTGGTGGTGTTTTGGTCTTTTTGAGACAGGTTTTGGTCTTTTTGAGACAGGTTCTCTTGGTGTGCTCAGCTGGCCTGGAACTTGCTATGTAGAAAAAAAACAACGAAAAACTGGGTAGAAAAAAACAAAAATTTACAACCAAAAACTGGGTCCTTCAAAATGCTCAGTGCCAGGTTGGTGCTGTTCTGTGCAGGGTCTTCCTCTTAAATACAGGTGTGTGGTACTGAGGGCAAAGGCCAGGGTCTCTCCATCTGCCCTGTAGGGGTTGGGCAGCTTCTGCAGGGGCAAGATGGGCTCTGGTGGCCTTGTGCCCCCCCTCCCCTCAACTCACCCCCTCTTCCTCGCAACCTGAACTCTGTTTCTCACTGCCCCGTCCTAGCATTGCAGACTTACACAGCATCCTGTTGAACTGGGGTGTCGGGTAAGTGGCAAATAGCTGTGTGGCACTGTGTGGCTCAGGGGAGAGGTAGAACCAAGCCCAGAATGGCGTCTCGCTTGGGAATTTAAGGGAGAAGGTGGGAGCGGGATTCAGTGGAAGTGGGGTGGGTCGGAATCTGGAATCTGGCTTCGGAAGGGTGAGGGGCAGAAGGGTGGGTGAGGGGCAAGGCAGAAGATTCCTGAGTAATCAGTGGTGGCCTGCTTTAGCATAACCAAAGGCTATGCCTGGTAGAGCAGGTTTTTGGACCTCCGGTCTTAGGTGTCTCTGCATTCCAATGGGCTTCTGGAGCTCACACCCTGACAGGGACAATTTTTTGAGGTGCCATTTGTTTCTAAAATCCTGAATTCACCTCTGTGGAACAGGAACCTCAGGCAGGAGGTTTACACTGCTCAGAACCATGCTGGAAATTCTGCCTCTCATAAATATCTGCAGCATAAAATCCTCTCAGGGATGATACCAGCGCCCAAAGGGAGATCAGGAGAGGAGGCCTGCCGGGAGCAGAGCATGGACTTAAGGTCCAAAGGAATCCAGGACACAAGTATTGTGATGCAATCTAATTTTATTCTTTCACACGCAGGTCAATTCTATTAATCCTAAATCTGTCCTATTCCTAGCCTAACTCCCCAAGGCTGCTTACAAACTTGGCATTCTCTTAGTCCCTTGGAAGCTGTGGGATGGGGGAGTTTCCAGGAAGCCGCTGGTTGGCTTGAAGCAGGTATTGAACCCAACGGCTTTGGCAGCTCTCATCAGACAGGTCTGAGCACTGTCTTTGACCAGAGGTGACAGCACCGTGTTGGTGTTCTTAGCTGCAGCTCCCATCTCCCACTGCGGGATGCCCCAGAGGGGAGTGAGAGATGGCATCTCACAAGCAAATGAGAGAGCAAAGCCATTTTGCACTTCTCACCTTAAGTAGTCTGTAGCGGGGTGGGGGCGGGGTGTTAGTGGGGAGTGAACTTGGTCCTGGGTGGTAATCTGGGGCTTCTATGGACAGGTGTTTATCTGTCTATCTGAGGTTCATGCCCACGTCATGGGCAGGCGGGCCCCAGTCTGGTTATGTGTCTTTGTACCTGTACCGGTTAATCAGTCTCTCAAGTATCCCCAGGCCCCTTCAGCCCTGGGCCAAGTGAGCCTATGGCTATCTGAGCAGACTTTTGGGGTAGTGCAGTCTCTAAGCTAAATTGACATTCCTATTCTCTAAAGTTACAGCACTTCAAATCCACACATTTTCTCATGCTACTTATTCCTAAATGACCTCTAATTCATACATCTTTCTAATGCTAATCATGCTCCTGGCAAGGCCTCCACCCCAGACCTGTGTGACAAATAAAATACAAACCCTGGCTGGATTCCCATCCACTCAGAAAACTAGAAACCTCATGCCAGGACCCAAGTTTCTGGGGCTGGAGAGATGGCCTAGCGGTTAAGAGCTCAGACTGCAGACTGCTCTTGCAGAGGACCCGGTTCGACCCCAGCACCCACATGGTGGCTGAGAACCTTCTTTGACTCCAGTCCCAGGGGAAGTCCCAGGGGAATCTGACACCCTCTTCTGAACTCAGCAGCATTGTATGACAGGGGTGCACAAACCTACATGCAGACAGTACATTCATATAAATAAATAAATAAATAAATAAAATTTAAGAAATTTTTAAAAATAAAAAAAATTAAAGTTATTAAACTAAGCTNGGTGCTTTATCTGTCTCTCCTGCGGGTCATCATGCACGTTCATGGGCGGCGGGGCCCCAGTCTGGTTATTGTGTTCTTTGTTACCTGTACCGGTTAATCAGTCTCTCAAGTATCCCCAGGCCCCTTCAGCCCTGGGCCAAGTGAGCCTATGGCTATCTGAGCAGACTTTTGGGGTAGTGCAGTCTCTAAGCTAAATTGACATTCCCTATTCTCTAAAGTCACAGCACTTCAAATCCACACATAACCTACTGTTAGTTTAATCCTAAATACCTCTAATTCATACCTCTTTCTAAAAGGCTAATCATGCTCCTGGCAAGGCCTCCACCCCAGACCTGTGTGACAAATAAAATACAAACCCTGGCTGGATTCCAATCCACTCAGAAAACTAGAAACCTCATGCCAGGACCCAAGTTTCTGGGGGCTGGAGAGGAGGCCCAGCAGTTAAGAGCTCCCGGACTGCAGACTGCTCTTGCAGAGGACTCGGGTTCGACCCCAGCACCACATGGTGGCTGAGAACCTTGTGACTCCAGTCCCAGGGGAAGCGGCCCAGGGGAATTGACACCTCTTCTGAACTCAGCAGCAAATTGTCTGACATGAGGTGCACAAACTACATGCAGGACAAGTACATTCATATAAATGAATACAATAAATAAACTAAAATTTAAGAAAATTTTTAAAAATAAAAAAAAATTAATAGGTTATTAACAAGCTAGATAGATCGCCCGGTTGTTGGTGGGCCACACCTTTAATCTCAGATGTGGGAGGGAGGCCCAGAGGGCAGTTGGCTCTTGTGAGTTAAGGGCCAGCCGGTTCTACAGAGCGAGTTCCAGGCCAGCTAGGGATAATGGAAGACTGTCTCAAAAAGACAAAAAAAAAAAAAAAAAAAAAAAAACAAAGCAAAACAAAACAAAAAAACAACTAAGCTAGATCTTTTTGTTGTTTTTACTTTGAGACAGGTTCTTCTTCACTATGTGAGCCTGACCTGAGGGAGCAATCTTTGCGTCTCAGTCTCTCAAGCGTAGAGCTCATAGCCCTAAGCCACCATCACCAGCATAAATGGTTAAATAAAATATGTTCTATCCTCCTCATAGGCTAAAAAATACGCCTTTAACAGGATATGTTTAAATGTGTTTCAAGGTATTTTAAATTTATTTATTTATTTTTTTGTGTGTGTATATTGCCTGCATGAATGTAAGCGCATCCTTGTGCAATGCCTGAGGAAGTCAGAAGAGAGCAACAGATCCCTGGAACTGGAGTTAATGGATGGTTGTTAATCACCTTGTCACTGCGGGAAAGTAAACTTGGGTCTTCTGCAAGAGCAGCCATGCTTTTTTTTAATTGCTGAGCCATTTCTCCAACCCTTTAAGGTATTAAAAAAAAACTTTTTAGTAACAATATTTATTTACTGTGTGTGTGTTTTTTTAAATAAATAAATATTTATTTATTTTTCTTTTTAAAATATGAAAGTAAAAAATAAACCCAATTTAATGTAGCTGAAACTGGTATGCAAGTTAAACATGTTCATGGTATAAAAATTACAAGTCAAGCTAACCCAAACCATAGCAGCATAGCATTCAACAATGCAGAGAAATTTATGATTACAAAGAAAGTTCCCTTCTTCACCTTCAGCATCCACAGTCTTATTTCTCAGAGGCAATTACGGTTAATTTTTTTGTATATCTTTCCAAAAAAAATGTTCTTAGGGTAGTGTGGTAGTTAAGGTTCTCCTCGTTTCAAGCCACAAAAATAAACTCTTTTGACTTAAGCCGCAAAAAAAAAAAAAAGAATTTACTGGAAAGACGCTAGTGTATTTTGCGGAACTGAAGCATGATTAAACCCCATAGTCTTTGGAAAGGGAAGACTAAAGGAAAGTTATAGGACATCCCGACTGCCTATGGGATGATGCCACTACTGGGATTTGGCTGCAGATTGCCAGCTTCTGGCAATTCTGATTTGATTCCAAATGTAATTGGCCAAGATAGACTGAGACTGTAGTGTGTCTTAGTGTGTGGTTGTGGTGGGGCAGAGATGGGATAAATCTCACAGTGAGGGAAGGTGAGTGAACTTACTGATAAGGTGAGTCATCAGTTGTGGACAGCGATGCCATGAAGCATGGATTGGCATAAGTATGTCTCTGCTTATTCACACACAAACATGGGCATACACTACGTATGTGAGTGTGACTAAAATGCTCTCACAATTTAATGATTAAAGTCAAGATGGTATTTTAAAATTTTCATTTTTGATTATGTGTGTGGATCTGTGTGTGGTTATTTGCATGTGGTCTCCAAGATAGGATAAGACATTGGACTCCCTGGAGCTTGAGTTACAGGTAGTTGTGAGTTGCCTAATGTAGGTGCTGGGAACTGAGTCTGGGTCCTTTGGATGAGCAGTACGCACTCTTAACTGCTGCGTCATCTTTCCAGCCCCCAAGGATGTCTTTTTTTTTTTTTTTAATGATAAAAGTGTTTATTTTGGTTTGCTTACAAAATGCTACAGTTGGCAAAAATGATAAACAAAGTGTTAACACCCTATGGATTCAGTGGATTAATAGAATGAACATTTGATAAAAATCACTTGGTAAGGATTATAAACTCTATTTTTCACTTAAAGTGAAACATAATTTTTATTTTCTTTTTTTATATTTTATTTATTATTTTTTTGGGCATAACTACCCTTTTTTAATTGACTGATAGGCATAGGAACTGTGAAAGGATAATTCTCTCTCTATCTAGAGCCAAATTCAATAGTAAAGTGTTTATAAGTTGTGTAATTAAGCAAAATATATTACTACAGGAAAGCTCTGACATCAGCAATGAATTATTCTGCCTAGGAGATGTTGGCTAGGGGATTCAAACCCCCCCCCCCAAATTATAAAGGCCTTTTGCCTATAAGTGGGATATATGCAAGGAGAAAGGCAGTAAGTCCCTGTTGTCGAAGACCTGGTGTGAGCATGTTATGAGACGTCACTTGCTAGCGTACAACTGGCCTCTGAAATGCTAGAGAGCGTTACCAAAGGCCACTAAAGCAATACAGCAAAATATTGGTCTCCCTGAGACAAGCAAGACTCCTCCGTCAATATCAGCTACACCTCAACAGCCTGGAGATACTGTGCAACAGTGGCAGCCAAGTGTCTATATATATCCCAAATCTATTTGGCTATTAGCTCTCTCCTTGGAGGAATAACTCACAGCGGATGCCACAAGCTTATGTCCTCTAGTGGTTAGGAGATGTTATAAGCCACAATAAGAACTTGTCACCCTTTATAGAGAAACCACAGTTTGTGGATTAGCATACCATCCAAGCATCTGTGTCTATGCTCACAGCTTAGCTTGACATAATAATTAGTACTGCTTAAATGCCTGTACATCCAATTGCTTGTGCTTTGTTAGTATGACTAAAAAGGTATCACTGGAAAAGCTGTCAACCCATGAAGGGAAACAACCTGAACAGACTAGAGTCCAAAATGACAACTCCAAAGAAAGTAGACTGTTTTCTTCTCACCCACTTGTGCCCCTTTCCCAAAGCCCAGGGAACAAACTGCGGAAGAGGAGGCGTGGTAGATTGTAAGGGCTGTGGAGAGATAGGGGTGAATCATGAGACTACAGGAATATAGTCTGGACTCCTAATTGATCAACATGCCTGTGCATACAAGCTTCTCCAACTAGACTATGGGAACCTTGGGTTGTTCAAAATTTGGACATAGATACTTGCAAAATGCACCAATTACCTAATTGTATGACATACTGAGTAACATCAATGTTATCTGCAAACAACTGTGTCATTATATTGTAGAATCCCTTAAAAAATAAATATTTATTTACTGTGTGTTGCTTACCTTTAATCCCAGCACTCTGGAGGCAGAGAGAGGCAAGCACATCTTTGTGAGATCAAGGCCAGCCTAGTCTACTACATAGTGAGTTCTAGGCCAGTTGGGGTTACAGGGAGACCCTGTCTCAAAAAGACAAAAGAAACATTACAAAAATTATAATGTACAGCTGGGCGTAGTGGTGCACACCTTTAATCCTAGCACTTGGGAGGCAGAGGTAGGCGGATCTCTGTGAGTTCAAGGCCAGCCTGGTCTACAGAGTGAGTTCCAGGACAGCCAGAGGTACAGGGAGACCCTGTCTTGAAAAGACCAAAAAAAAATTATAATGTACAGTGGGATTCAGTCAGTGTTGCAAGGTTTTCCTCAACTTCCAGCTACAACTCAGAAATGTTGTGCTAATCTGTGGGCACCTCCAGAACCATGAATACGGACACAGACACAGAAAGGAAAACCTGCTCCAGGACTGCTAGGAAGCAGCACTTACCCTGCTGATGCTGCAGTTCACATGACCTGAGAGGAAATGTCAGTAAAAAAAAAAAGGGGGGGGTTGGAGAGATGGCTCAGTGGTTAAGAGTGCTGGCTGCTCTTGCAGAAGACCCAGGTTTGATTCCCAGCACCCACATGGCGGCTAAGAACTGTCTGTAAGCTGGGCATGGTGTCACATGCCTTTAATCCTAGCACTTGGGAGGCAGAGACAGGCAGTTCTCTGTGATTTCCAGGCCAGCTGGGGCTATAGGGAGACCCTGTCTAAAGGAAATATCAGTTAATTCAGTTAATTCATTTATCTGAGGGTTTTCCTGCTCACAGCCTGTCTGTTCTCTGAAATAGGAAATAGTTCCTACTAGGACTCTAGGACTCCCATTAACCCTTCTGATGTAGAGCAGCTCTTTGCTTGGTTTGGATCTTGAATGTCCCCCAAAAGCCCATTTCTTGAAGGCTGAGTCCCCAGCTTGCTGATGTTGAAAGGTGGTGGAAATCTTTTTTGTTGTTTGTTTGGTCTTTTCAAGACAGGGTCTCTCTGTAGCCCCAGCTGTGCTGGAACTCCCTCTATAGACCAGGCTGGCCTTGAACTCACAGAGATCTGCCTGCCTCTGCCTCCCAATGTGCACCACCACTCCAGGCAAGGTGGTGGAAATCTTAACAGGTGGAGCCTAGAGGGAGATCTTCAGATCACTGGGGGTGTGCCCTGGAAGGTGATTGTGAAACCCAGTCTGTTAGATCCTAGACAGACACTACTCAGCCCACATTCCCCTACAGGCTGCCTCCTTCTCTGCCCACCCTCAGACCTGACTATAATTCCCTCTGCAAGAGGAAAATCACTAGCACCCTACCCAGAGAGTCTGCCTGTGAGTCTTTAATTCTCACTTCCCTACGGGAAGTTTATCCTAAGCAAGCAATGAACACACATTAAATAAAAGTTAGACATACGGGCTACTCATCAACTACATGACATGAGACCTCCCCCCACTGAATCCTATAATACTGCACCCCTTGCTTTGTCTTGTGGGTCTGAACTCTCTTCCGAGCGCCACCCCCATCCCCTCCCACAACTTGATGCTGTTATCTATGGCATTTAGAACTCTCCTAATAAAGCCAGGTGTGGTGGTGCATGCCTTTAATCCCAACACTCAGCACTTGGGAGGCAGAGGAAGGTGGATCTCTGTAAATTCAAGGTCAGGATGGTCCACAGAGCAAGTTTCAGGCCAGCTGTGGCAAAAAGGAACTCTCCTTTTTTTTTTTGTCTTTTTGAGACAGGGTCTCCCTGTAGCCCCAGCTGTCCTGGAACTCATTCTGTAGACCAGGCTGGCCTTGAACTCACAAAGATTCACCTGCCTCTGCCTCCTGAGTGCTAGGATTAAAGGTGTGTGCCACCATGCCCGGCAGGAACTCTTGTAATAAATCTCTTACCGAAAATGACAGTTGGCCTCTTGAGCCTCAATTCTGAAGTTTTGAATTCTGAACCTCTCTCTCTTTACTTTAGAGTTAATTTGCATTTTACTTTTGGTTTCCTTCCTAAAGTACAGCTTCATTATTGATCTGTGAAGAAGAGGCGGCAAGAAAATGATTAATGGTTGAGGAGTACAGCTGGACAGGAGGACTAATGTCTACTAGTCTACGGCATAGTAGAGAAGCTATGCTTTAAAAAACTATAGCTGGCCATGTCCAAGTGAAGTAAGCCTGAGCAGTGCACGGCTGGTGCTGGGGACACCTCCCCACTGCCCTTCCGTCCACACTGTTCTCTCAGGGCACAAAACAGCCTCTTGTTCCCACAGCATTAAGCCCCAGGGCTCCGCGGAGAGCCAGCTCTCCTGTTCTTAAGGCATGTGAATAGTTTATTTATAGGTCAGAGTGTTTCCCACAACCTGTCTTCGCTTCCTCTCTCTCTCTAGCATTCTCCTCTCAACAGCCTTACCCAGTGTCTGAGACCAAGCTGTTGCTTTCAGTTCTCTGACTGTCTAGAGAACTAGCTGTGATGGCCTCTCCCTATGGTCCATGTGTCTTTCCTGCCTCCGTGCACCCCGCCTGCCAGCTTGGCCTCACTGTCTTCTGGTCTTGGTGCTACTGAAACTGCCACCCAGAACTTGAATCCTTATTGACTCCGCCCCCCACCAGGGAGCCCTAATCCCAAATGGCCAGCTGGAAACTGGGCTTCCGTCACGGCTACATGCAGCTGTCCCTGGAGGGCAACACTCATCCAGCAGGCCCTGGTGAGCCGAAGACCCCAGGTGCCACACAGAAGCTTGGGATATCTCATTTCTAACTTTACTAGTGACTCCTCCATCTGTATGTCTCTGGTCACTGTTTGGACTTCTGTTCTGGGGCTGCTCTTGGAGATGATGTCTATGTACCAAATACTTCTGAGGCATGGCTGGGCATCTGTCTGTCTTGGACTGGGCATCTGTCTGTTGGGCTTGGCTACTTTCTAATGCTTCTCCGTAGCTTGTTCTTGTCCTTACTGTTCAGGGATTGAGTGCTACCTTCAGTTACTTGCCGGGGTGTACATTCTAGTGTGGTGTATACTGGTGATACTGGTGGGTGTGTGTTCATGATGATGATGATGATGATGTTAGGATTTTTTTTTTAATAATTCTCTATAGACTAGAGGAAGAAGAATGCTTGTGTTTTTAGGAAGTGTGACACATCTCTTTGACTGCCAAACTCTTTTATGGAATATATCTTTATATTAAAAAAAAAAGGGGGCTGGAGAGATGGCCTAGCTGTTGAGGCACCGACATTTATTATTGTAATATTTTGCAGACTGGCCCCTCTGTCTCCCAGCTGCCCGTGACGCTTCACTTGTACAACCAGCTGGTCCTAACTTCAGATATCCTGCCTTCATCTCCCAGTTGTATTAAATCGTGTCGCTCCCGCTCCGGCTCCTTTCTCGATCTTGGTCAATTCTATAAAATCAATCCACCATTCAACTAGGCCCACATCCCTCACGAAGTTGCCTACTATCCCCACAACGTCTCTAATAAGTTCTTGAGATGCTTGCACGTCAGGACCACTTCTGGAGTGGCTTCCAGGAACACGCCTCCTATCTTTTCAACTTTCTTCAAGTGTCCACGGCACTCAGCAGTGAAGCTGCCACATGACTGTCCAAATCCCTATAGGGGTCTTTCAGGGATCACTACATTACAGCTTTTGTAGAAGTCAAACTCCTGCCCAGGAACTGGTAAAGTTAATTTCAAATTAACCACCAGAGTCTAACACAATCTGTCCACATGAACTCATCTGGACCGTGTAGCCTACCCTCACTACTCCCTCTCCGGTCGCTCCTAATAATCACAACTACTGAATCGTGCTCCACACCTATCTTCCACCAACCTTCACCTACACCCAGAATAATCAGACCACACAACCAGAATCACAGCACCCCCCCTACATTTCTCCTACAATTCTGCCTCACTTGCCTCACGCCTTACTCCGTCCGGGAACCTACTTCCCAACAACCAATCGCCTACCTCCTTTCCCTCACAGCCCGCTCCACAACTAGTGCAGGATCATGCTTACGGACCCCTTTGTCTTACAACAATCTACTCCAGCAATCTCGTTCCTCACCATACCTCACTAACAGACCCCATAGCTGACTACAAATCACCCTTTTGACCACAGCATGAATGGCCTTCATTAATATAAATTCCCCGGGCTTTAATACTTTAATGTGCTCCACTGAAGAGAAGTTCCACAATCTCCATGTAACCCACTCAATACATTTATCTACACATACGATGACACAACTCGAATGATCAACTCCTACTGTCCCTGCACCTGTCTTTCCCAGCAGACCTCGGCTTTCCTCTACCCGATCATTCCTGAAAAACAGCCAAGAATGACCGCAGGATGCTCCCCAGACCCTTCCTGGCTAAGCTGTACGGCGATCTCTCCACACCCACCCTCCTAAGCCTTCCTATGGCAGCTTGACAACTTCCCACGCACTCAACTATGAAGTCTGTCCCAAATAACTGACCACGTAATGAAACACCCTGAGCACTCCTCGCAGCCCACAACACTGCGACACAACTTTGCAACTAATCTCTCTGCACTTTCAGCCCCCTTTCAATATCTAACTCACAGAATTCTTTCCAACTCATTACAACTCAACTCTTTAATAATCAAACACTCAAACTACTTTATCAAACAATCTATGAAAAGTCCTTCAAAACAGAGACAATCTGTTAAATTCTCCTTTAAAAGTGAATAAGACACGACCCGCATGCGGCCCATCAAAGCACCCAATCAGTTCCAACCCCGCCACACACAGACCTGAATTCACAGTGCTATAATTCATAGAACCCTGTACCACCATCTAATAAGAATGACCACATCCTAAACATCTGCAACTGGCCCTTAGATCAGATCCCTTTGTGTCATACCATCTTCTGGACACACACAACTATCTCCAATATATGCTGTATATGATAAAAACTTAACTTGCGCCCACTAACCCCTGCAGTCCATACTCCAGTCAGGCCCTGACAGAGGCCTCGCCAAGAGCACCCCTGCTAGCTTCTAGCGGTGTGCAACGGTCCGAACTTGCATAGAGCCGTCACGCCAACTCTGCTGGCATGAGCCCTCACACTGACGTAAGTCTGCAACGCGACGATGCAAGAGGCAATAAAACAGCTTCACCAGCAAGATAAATCGTCCTCCACAATCTTAGTTTTAACATAACCCGAGAATTGCTGGAACAACATCTCACCCCTTTCTTACCAGAGTGATCACCATATCTAACGGTACACTACAGCACACTAGCACCCCAATGCATATACATATCACCAAAGACTCTTTATATGTCGAAGTGAATCACATCTCTCCTCTTATCGGGGAACAGCATTACCAAACCCACACATTCCAGTTGCAGCTTGCCAAAGTCCCTTTGGTATTGATCGCCCTACCTCTTCGTGCTCATCTATCTCTCTCTTTTTTTCATCATTTTAATTCTGTCATCACCATGGAATAGTCCACTGTACCATCCAAAGGCTATGTGCACCATTGTGACACCGGAATCAGAAACATACGTCCCCGATGGACTCCGAATTAGTTCGACTCTGCTCCATTCTGGACCTCACCCGCCTCTCCGAAACATCCGTCCTCTAACACCGACCACTCTCCAGCCCCAATCCATTTCTTCACACCAGTCAAAGATCCATCATTTTTACATAACACATAGCACCCTGCATCCGTATAATTGAGATAGATAGTGCTATTATACCCACGGATGATGAACTCTACAGTCCCTCAAGAAGCCTGCCGTCTCCAACTACCTTTCTAAACCATCTTCAATGAACAATCGGCTCATCGTTCGTTTCTACTGTATGCCACATAACCCATACGACTACACTTTCAGAAGCTCTCCCGACCGATGTACAGGGAACCTTGATATTCCCAACAGCTACTCCACCGTGTGCACGGGTCCACAGCAACACGATAACAATCCCGCTAAAAACCGCGGTCCCAGGAAAACCGACGAGAAACACCCGCCCAACACTTTGCTACCTGGTCTGACAGCCAGTCGAGTATGGTCCTGATTGTATACACATTCCGAACCACCTATACTCACACGACATCATACAAAACCCACGTCCCCCTTCAAAGGACCAGTGACATTTGGCTCAACTCAACGTTGAAGGGAGAGCTGCCTCCTTTCACGTCCCCCATCTATACCCTCTGCTGCCATCTCCACCTCAAGTATCCCTTTTCAAACTCAGGACTGAACAGAACTCCAATGAAGGCATCCCGCCGCTTCCGCACGATAAAAACCGTGTACAATTTCCCAAGCACCTATTGTGCGCATCTACACAATCGTCCAACTTAACTTCACCAATTCCATGGGATCTAGATGTTTTCTTTTCGATTCTCTCATGTGGCATTACACAGTAACACATGGATGGCACTCCCTAATAACAATGCAGGCAATACACTACCTATACATAAATAAGTGGCTAGCATGAGATAGGCCCTCATCCACATCCAGTAAAAGATCTGGACTGTCGCAAGAGGACATTTAGTCTCTGAAAATCCCAGCCACCAACCTCATAACCATCGGTGGCCCAATGACCATCTATAACTCAGTTCCAGAGGATCTAATGCCCTCCTTCTGACCTCTGTGACACTACACGACATGACTCCTGCACGTATAAAACTTTACAATACATGCAGGCCATAACTCCATACACAACCATTTTTTTGTAAGATATTTGTAAACTTTACGATCCTAGAACACATAAATTCATGTGATTTTCGACTACAGACAATCCAATAAGGAAAACCCTTGTAGCAGCTATTCCTCGGCTTAAAACATGCCACCAGTCCCCTGCGGCGTGGCACATAGATGAGCCCAACCGGAGAGTAACAAGAGCTTGCCAGTTAAGCCTGACAATACAAGTTTGATCCCTATCCCTAAAATCCACATGATAGAAAGAAACTGACTCTTGCAGACGTTTACATACACACTGTGGCATGCATTTGTGTCTGTGTACATATACATGTGTCATGGCATGTACACACACACATAAAATAAAAATGGTAAACATCAACGCCCATTAAATATCACACACGCAAGTACTGGACACAGTACCATGATGAGGAACTTCAGGGGAAAAAAGCTATGGATGTAGTCCCCCTTCCTGGTTGTCCTAGTGAATACCAAGACCCTTCCCTCACCGTGGCCATGCGCAGCACGTGATCCCTGAGCAGAGAAGGCTATGCAGAGTGGATGCCCTATTTCTTACAAAGCCAAGGCAAGAATGTTCAACTGCTGTTTTTTGCAATACTGTCTCTAATGTGAACACAATTGCAGAGCACTGCAACTCAACCCCAAGTCACCTGAACAGTCGGTCCGACTGTGACAGTTTTGAAGGCTCCCATCCTTCAACTATCACCGATTGGCTTTCTGCAAACTTTCCTAATGCAGGGAAACAGAACTTTAAAGATGGAAAGAATTGATCATCCTATAACTGGATCAGAGATTCCAATGGCCACATGCACAGATACTTAGCTTCTCTCTCAAAAGTATAAATCCGAAAGGGAACCAGGAAGGCAGAATTAAAGAGCCAGAGGGACCCATTTCTTCTACTTGACAAGTCATTTGCCAGGGAGAGTGATCCCCCTATCACTAGGACCTCGGCGCAAGGACAGGACAGACCTCTTGACTAGGCCCCTGCCTCTGAACTATAGCAGAGTGAGCACCACATGTCATTTTGGGAAAATCAACTCTTATGCTGCCAAAGAACAACAAGACTTCAACCTCCGCTACTTGGCTCTATTAAATCCAGTCTTGCGCACCCAATTCTCAAAGAGCAGCGAGACCTCGGAATCGATGGTTCTCTGCAAACATCCTGTTGGAGCCTTGAAACGAGGAAGCGATCAGACCATCTCAGCACAAAAGCTATCCTAAGAATCTGGTATGATAAGCCTAAGAAAATAATTCTCTACTAAGATGCCAACTTTATGCTAATTTTCTTTGAAAAGTAACACTGGACTCTAGCAGTTCTGCTTGGGACACCCATGATCCCACCACCCGAGGAGGATTAGGAATTCCAAGGCAAGCCTAGGGTATGGGAGACCCTGCCTGAAAAACCACAAACAGTTAATCAGCAAAGCATCTGCCAACCAAGCAGGATGAATTTGGACTCTGTAAAACCCTATGTAAAAAGGCACGAGGTATATTAAAGAAGGAGATTAATAGTATCATAACTATATATCCTGTCTGTGTATCCACATTATATAAAATGACAATCCACCAAAAAGATTTACACGTACTAAATCCAAGGTTATCATCAACAGGTAGGCTCTGAGGCTGAGACAAAATGGAATCAGACACAATCCAATGCCCCGGATCTGGCAAAGTGAGGAGGCAGGTGTAGGTTGTCCCCTGATAAGATCGACATTAGTAACACAAATGGAAAAATTAAGGTCTAGACCTTCCCAAAGAAGTACCTTTACTTCTTGCTTTCACAGCATTAGCTTAAATTATATTAGTATCATATGCTTTTCTCGTGCCACACCGTCCCTTTAGAGCATGCAGCTGGTCTTAGCTAGCCTGTATTACCTGTGTTCAGTCAGTTACAACTAGTCACCCTATTTGCAACTTTTTTGCCCTAAGGAACTTTCTTTGATTACTGTTTTGGAAAAATATCTTACTATAGCTGTACCTACAGCACAATACTTATCTGCCTTCAGTTAAGGAAATCTATTGAAAGCCAGAACTGAATCCCAGGACCCTGTTCCACATCCTCAGACCCCCATCCCACACAGCTCACCTCCCACCCACCCACCCCAAGCAAGCATCATGGCCGCTCGCCTGGCCTGAAGTCAGGGGGTCCTGCAGACATACTGCTGTACGCCTTCTCATCTCTTCCACCTCTCAGCAAGCCAAAAGGTGATCAGTTCCATATGAATAAGAAACCTCACGACAGAAATAACAAAGCTCATCAACTCCACCACAAAGAAGCAGGTTAGGGCTGCGAAGAGATGGTGCAGCCATAGGCGGGATTAACTCTTAAGACGTCGCCGACCGCTCTTACAGGACCTCCGGTTCGATCCCCACCGCACCACATGGCGGCCGAGAACTGTCTGAAACTCTCAATTCCCAGGAGAACTCCAGTTCCAGGGGAATCCGACGACCTCTTCTGACTCCGCCGGCATTGCACGACACGGGTGCACAGACTCTGCATGCAAGACAGTCACATCACACACATACAAGCATATAAATAAACTCCTAAACAAAAAAAACAAAAAAAAAAACTTAAAAAAAAAAAAAACAAAAAAGAAAGACAAAGAGGTAAACCCTTGAAACCCGGGCGTAGTGACCCAAGCCTTAAATAACCTGCACTTGGAGGCATGAGCAGTGTGTGATCTCGTCTGGAGTTCAAGCCCAGTCTGACTCACCCGCTGACAAGGGTGCACAAACCTACATCAGACAGAACACTTCATACACATTACAAAACAAATAAAATAAAAAAGAAAAGCCAGTCTGGTTGACAAGAGCGAGTTCCAGGACAGCCAGTGGGTTTCTACAGGGAGACCATGTCTTAAAGCAACACCCCCCCCCCCCCAAAAAAAAAGAATGTGGTAAATTCCATACTTATTTGAGGATTAAAACTACTAAGGAAGAGGACACTCACAGATGGTAAAAGCAGCTTTGCTTCTTTGTCTACACAGTGAGAATTGGGACTTTCCAACTACTAAGTCTTTGCTGACTGCTATTTAAGTAAGAAAATACTATAAGCAATACCCAAAAGTCAAGTAGGTGTGAAAATATTAAACAACATTACCGAGTTCTACTCACAATAACTGGTTTAAGTTTAAAGGTCACAACTGATTAATTAAAATTTCCCATTACTGTCAAATCCAGAGTTCTACCTGGAGTAAAGAGGACCACGCTCTTACAGGGTTGGAGATTTAGCTTTGGTTAAATTCAAGTAAAATGTACACGTCTCACGTGTGGCAAATGGTTACCTGGCTTAAGAACTCTCTTCAGAAACAGATTCGACACATTCTGCTCATTAGCAAAAAGCTACAGTCAGAAGTTGCACATAAAGGGTTTATTTTGAATGTTTTAAGGAAGGATAGAGTTACATCATAATTATAAAAATTACTTACAGAATTAACAGATTTATACTGTGTATACTTCTAAATGCAAAGAACAGGGAACTGTCTACACATTGTATAAAATAAAATTAAAATAAAAAATGAATTCAAGCTCAAAAAAAAATGAGGTCATTTACCTAGTTTTAAACGTGAGCACAAAGACCTCTGAACTCCGCTCGCTCATTCAAACTCCACCATGGATGGATGGAGAACAAAGAGCGCAGCATCCCAAGGAACAGACAACCCTCCACAGTCTCTGTGTCTCCACAACTGTTCCTGTTTGTCTTGGGAGGATCTTCACTTCATAGACAATCAGCGTGTTTCAGGCACTACAATTTGTGACAATCAGAACAGTCTTCTTTCCCAATGGGTCTACAGTGTTCAGAGATTCAAGCCCAATGTACTTTGGGGTTTGGCACATAAAACAAGAATAGAAATGAAATCTGGCTTAGAAGCAACTGTGATTTTTTTTTTTTTTAGAGCGTGCACAGTCCCTTCAAATGCTGCGTGACATATACAACTGGAAATCACCTTCTGTCGGCTACGTTTGCTTCACCAGTGCATCGTTATCGTACAACCACTAGAACAGCACAGTAAGCAAATACACAGAAAACTGAAAGCAAATCAAAGGAAAGAAAGAAAAAACCTAAGTCTCAAATCTTTAACATGCAGTTCAGTTAGTTACATTGAACATTCTACTTAGAATAGAGCATGCAAAAAAGGATGGTCTGTTTTAAGGTTCTTCTTTGAAGTTTACGTGGCAGCCTGACGTCACACACGCACGCACACACGATACAATACCAGAGCAGGTAAGTGAGGAAGGCCAATAAATTTTATACACAGATTCACATCTTGTGTTGCCACAAGCCCCATGATTATTTTGGAAATTAACGTCAACTCCTAAACAAGGAACCAACATTCAGATACCAGAACAATGCAAGCAAAGCATGCAGATCTGACCATGAGCCTGAAGGAAGCCCGAGGTGGCAGGCTCAGGAGCAGAGCGGGTCACCTTTAAAGGTGGTGAAAGCCACCAAAAGAAAGAATTAGGGAATAATGGAAAACTATTAAAAAAAAACAAACAAAAAAACCTTCCTTTCCCCCCAGCCCTAAGGGTAGTAATGGAGCAGCGATCCAAGTCATTCCAAGTCGTCGTCGTCATCATATTGCATTCCTCTAGACCAGGAAATCATGGCACCAAAGTCACTGCAGATCCTTGCACAAATCCACAATGCAAGTAATCAGATAAGGGCAGAAATATTTCAACTGACCTAACCCTTGGCACACTTAGAAAGGAGCTTGCTTTCTAGCCTGAAGTCGCCATGCCATGTTCTGCACCATCAGTACATGCTGGACACACTCACCCACTTGTGCTACAATGTCAGTATGGGTCAGGCTCTGCGCTGAGATCTACATGCAGGAAGACACACAGCAGACCTGCAGGATAACACACCTGGTCACAGGCATTAGAAGCACTGGATACTAGGGTATATCCCACTGCTCTGGGAAGCTTGGCCCTGGGTACCTATGGGAAGTGTTGAGCAAAGGGTGACTGCAGCCAGGGACAGAGAACTGAGGTACTGTGTTCACATGGTGAGAGTCGTGACCATCCAGAAGAATAAGGCATCAGCCTCTGTGAAGGCTAAAATGGGTATCCAGCAGACCACGCACCCAGAGGGCTTGAAATTGGCGAATGATCTCTCATGTTGGGAAGAGCCCCAACAGGTCAGCAGAGCAAACACCAAACCCCTGGTATTTGACAGCATGCCTGTATGGGGTCTGCTCAACCCACAGGTAAGAGTTCCAGTCCCCATGAGAGACGATTCTTACATATCGGGTTTTCCTCTCTGGCGCTTCACAACCACCAGGGTTCCAAAAATACAGTTTCGATGTCCAATTGTCCTGGGCCCAACCAAACACATTTTTCATTCCTATTTCAATAAGCTGCCAGAAGGACTCACATAACACAAATAGACCCTCGTGATGTGAACAAGTTTGCTATTTTCCCATCCAACTGCGATTACCTGAGCCTTTTGTTCTCCTAAACATGCATCACAGATCATCGCAAAGGCCTGGGCCTCACCATGCCCTGTTGTACCACAACAGACCACTGCCACTAGTGCCCCAATTGTGCCAAGCCAGGAATGCTCTGGTGTGTCAAGCTTCCCTGATCTCTGTCGTTGCTGTGTGGGGCGTGGGGCGCAGGGCAGCTGAGGCCTTCTGCCATCAATCCTTATATTTATAGTAATAAAAAAAAGAAGTGACAGGTTAAAAAAAAAAAAAAAAAAAAAAAAAAAAAAAACATTTTTAAAAATTTTTCTAATTATAATCTATCTGTCTTTCAGGAAGTTTTCCACGCATCCACAAACCACTTGATATACTGTTCTCCTTGTAAATCCATTACTAAATCTTGATAAGTGAGTCTAACAGTAACACAATCGTTGCCATCCCAACAAGCACACCTTCATTATAACCATTGTGAACCAAACTGCTTTGCTGGTATATTTAATAGTATCATTTATGTATTTGTGTAAAAAAAACCTATAATATATTTACTAAGCTTAATAAGGCAGCCCTTATTACCCAGATTCACATTTACGAAAATTCTACTGTGTGGTCATTACACCTTTTTATACTTCATTCACATTTGACTCATGGTTAATACAGCCTCAAACTTAATTGTGCTCTGTAAATTCACTGACTTCAACACACCAATTCTAAATCCCTCTGTTGCTCCTGTCCTCCAATTCTCAGTTTTCATAATCAAAAACAGATTATCACAAGTTGACTGACTGGAAAGCACTCCTGTTTTTCTTTGATATAAAGAGTTTATCTATTTTTCTCTATCTAATCTATCGAGAGACTCACCCAGTGGTGAGTTGTTGCTGGCCTGTGTGTGGTACACGGATGTAGGCCACAGTCACGATCTGACAGGTTACCATAGAAATAATCTCTCAAAACGGCGCCCCCTTACATAACAATATACTAGCTATGCTTGCATATTTGCGCGGCAGATAGCTTAAGCCGTTTATAGTGCAGGAAAATGTTACGACCCTATTCCAGACTTAATGATCTACTAATGCAACTCCTCCCTTGAACCTTTTACCACCTCTGCCTTGTAACTTATGTGTTAGTGTGTTTGCAGAGATGATTGAGAGCACTTACATCATCCCTGCACACAGATGCTTGCTGTTCTAACCAAGTGTTCGAACAGCACCAGTCTGCTGGTTCGGAGATTGTGGATCGTGGGAGACACTAAAGCTCTTCATATTAGAACTGGAAAGCAATCAATCCTTTCTGTCTTACACTTATACATTAAAGAGTTCCATCGAATTTTGGCCAAAGTTCATAATTGACATCTAGGAACTGTTTTTCACCTAAATCGTAGACATAAAATATGGAAATTTACTCTCAATACTGTGAAAACTATGATACGGTATGTTTCCTGTATATGGTCATGACCATGCCAGTCTTCTGAGCTATCTTCCCTGAGCATATTCATCATCTTTGCTTTCCTACAGCTGCTCCAAAACTTCTCTAGGTCCTTCTGGCTGAGGCGAATCATTCAGGTATTAAAAAAAGTAAAAATAGGTATACTTTTTTTAACTTATACTCCTTCAACTACATGTTTACAACACCGACTAATCATTTCAAATATCTGTTTATATCTTTAGTTTAATATTCCTGTTTTGGGTCCTAGTCACAACGTCTCAAAGAGGCAAGTGATAATAAACATGCTCTCAAGGTGCACTAAGGTTCAATGTCCTCACCCATTTTATTTTCTCGTCTTTTCAGATAGGTCTCCCTTGAGCCCAGGTCTTTTCCTTGTCGAGAAGTTCCTCTGGGGGTGGTAGATCTCTTGGTGGCCTTGAAATCACAAAAGATCCACCTGCCTCTCCTTTACACGAAGTGCCTTAGGCATAAGAGGTGTGCACCATCTTGTAGCACGTGTGCCTGTATTTTGTTCTCAACCATTAATATGTTAGTGTAATTACCTCCTTGGGCTCGTCCCCGCACTCTAATATAATACCACCACGTGGGGAGTCTCAGAATGATGTATGGACTGTTGCCCATAAATGTTACAAGTGTTAGGTGTGTGTATCATACTTAAATTCCAGAAATGGAACGGCCAGTATACACATGATATCCCACTCTAACTGACGATCTTCGAATACCAAACCAACAACTAAAATAAATTAAACGAAAAAACCATACTTAATGAAATAGATTTGCTGACCCTCATCCTGACATTCGACGCAGCATAAATAAATCCTAAACCAAAACTTCTGGAACTTTATAATTTAACTGTCATATATTCAAACGTCTGCTTTCAAATGACACTTTGTGACAGATGGCTTTATTCAGATATGGCTACTAGGGTATTCCTGAAACTACCACACTCACTAAATTCAAATATGCCTACATATTATTGGTTACGTCTGTTCTGATCTCCAACGCCCCTGTCCTCCACCCTCATGACACTGAAAATACATCTTTCCAACCGGTTTGGAATGCGAGCATCGCCTCTATGCATATTGTAAGAAACACCAGTTAACTCTGCCTCCAGCCACAGAGAACGGGACATTGGAGAGGTAAACCCCAACCTGCCAAGATGCCCCATAGTGGCAGAATACCCTACTCCAGCACCACACACAAAACACACTGCAACACGGCGATGACGATTTGTATATGCACACACAAGCCTATTCTTAACGCATTAAACATTCCACAATAATGCCCAAAATCTTACTGACGCAGTCGACGTGTCTTCCCACAACGTCTTCATGCTATAAAAGCATGTCCGCTGTTACCCTATACACTCAAATCAGGAGGGTACCACCTCTACCTCACACTAGCACCCACAAGTTTTGACCATGTCCACATTAACCTTCATCAGATGTGAACGTATATTCAAATCTCACTAAATACAAACCGAACTTCTGTCTTGTCTCCTGGTATCCAGAATACAACATAGAAATGCCTGTACGGCCAGAGCCTCCTTTTAAAGCAGGAATCGCAAACAACAAATCTGATAAGCCAATTACTCTTTTCTAAAACCCCTTTCTTCTTTCCTTGGACACATTTAGTTTTTGCGAACAGAGAGTTTACAAAGCCAATTTCACACAATGTTGATAAACCCCATAACTCGATTCAGCAATCCTGGCGAACCCGATAGAGCAGATATTATGTAACACTGACAGGGCTGACTGGAGGTCCATTCACCATATTTCGTAAGGGGAACACACACTCCACTACCCCCACTCCACAAGAGGAATTTAACGATAGTTTGGAGAAGGAAGACAAGCCTAACAAGGGGCTCTGATTCCTATTTGCGCACATGGCCTTGCCCTTCTATTAGCTCAGGATTAGCATGCTTCGCTTTCGGACCTTCATATCTGTAACCTAAAGGTGAAGGCGATGCTACAATAAGATAGCGACTTGAGCAAATACCCTATGCGACATCTCTCGAGCAAAAGTGATCTGGTGAGCTCATCCTTGTCTCTTTCATTAGCTAGCTCAGTTCCAGCCATGCAGCTAGTAGGCGCCCAGTGAAGTGACTAAAAATAAATATGATCAAGTATTCGACAATTGCTTTTCAAAAATTCACCAAGGCCAGCCGTTTGGCGCTTGCTTATTGCTACAGGTGCCCTTCAATCCTAAGCTACTTTGCGATTCGTAGGCGAGAACGGCGCATCGTTCGTCCAGTTCTACAATGCCAGCCTGCTCTACAGAGAGTGAACTTCAGTACAGGCTGGTAGCTCACTCAGATGTGGAAGACCCCAGTTGTTTCTCCCAATAACAGTTATAACCTCTAAAAAACAAAAAACAAAAACAAACAAAAGCCTAGATAGGCCCGATCAGTAAGAGTTCTCTTCTAACCAGCTCTTCTTATTGGGTAGAACTTTTTTCAATAAATTATTATTTTNAGGCGGGGAAGGGGGGATGTGCCCGCACCCCAGTAGGGGGGGATGTGCCCGCACCCCAGTACCTGTGGTTCAGGTGGTCTTGGGAGATCTCCGATCTCAAGACCTCTTACCTTTTATACCAGCTGGGAGGATAACTCTGCCCCCACAGCCACAAAAGACAATCAGGCCAAAGACAACTAAATTAAATCAAACAACAATCTGCCTTGCTGAAGCACCCAGCTCCTACCTACCTGTGCTTCAGGTGGTTTTGGGAGATCTCAGATCTGGAAACAATATTATTTTTTTTGCACATAAATTGCAAAAATATTATTTTGAATGTTTTAAGGAAGGATAGAGTTACATCATAATTATAAAAATTACTTACAGAATTAACAGATTTTTACTGTATATACTTCTAAATGCAGAGAACAGGGAACTATCTACACATTGTATAAAATAAAATTAAAATAAAAAATGAATTCAAGGTAAAAAAAAAAATGAGGTCATTTACCTAGTTTTAAACGTGAGCACAAAGACCTCTGAACTCCGCACACTCATTCGAACTCCACCATGGATGGATGGAGCACAAAGAGCGCAGAGTCCCAAGGAACAGACAACCCTCCACAGTCACTGTGTCTCCACAACTGTTCCTGTTTGTCTTGGGAGGATTTTCACTTCATGGACAATCAGCATAAGTGTTTCAGGCACTACAATTTGTGACAATCAGAACAGTCTTCTTTCCCAATGGGTCTACAGTGTTTAGAGATTCAAGCCCAATGCACTTTGGGGTTTGGCACATAAAACAACAATAGAAATGAAATCTGGGTTAGAAGCAACTGTGATTTTTTTTTTAGAGTGTGCACAGTCCCTTCAAATGCTGTGTGACATATACAACTGGAAATCACCTTCTGTCAGCTACATTTGCTTCACCAGTGCATTGTTACCCTACAACCACTAGAACAGCACAGTAAGCAAATACACAGAAAACTGAAAGCAAATCAAAGGAAAGAAAGAAAAAACCTAAGTCTCAAATCTTTAACATGCAGTTCAGTTAGTTACATTGAACATTCTACTTAGAATAGAGCATGCAAAAAAGGATGGTCTGTTTTAAGGTTCTTCTCTGAAGTTTACATGGCAGCCTGATGTCACACACGCATGCACACACGATACAATACTAGAGCAGGTAAATGAGGAAGGCCAATAAATTTTACACACAGATTCACCACAAACCCCATGATTATTTTGGAAATTAATGTTCAACTCCTAAACAAGGAACCAACATTCAGATACCAGAACAATGCAAGCAAAGCATGCAGATCTGACCATGAGCCTGAAGGAAGCCCGAGGTGGAAGGCTCAGGAGCAGAGCAGGTCACCTTTCTTCTGACCTCCGCAGCATTGCATGACATGGGTGCACAAACTTGCATGCAGACAGTACATTCATACACATACATAAATAAATAAAATTTAATTTAAAAAAAAAGGTGGTGAAAGCCACCAAAAGAAAGAATTAGGGAATAATGGAAAACTATTAAAAACAAACAGAGATCTCCTGAGGCCAGCGGAAGGAAGAGCAGGAGACAGCTCTCTTCACAATAGCAAGGAGCTGGAACCAACCCAAATGCCCCTCAACTGATGAGTGGATAGAGAAAATGTGGTACATCTACACAATGGAGTTCTATGCAGCAGTAAAGAAAGACGACATCATGAGCTTTGCAGGAAAATGGCTGGAGCTAGAGGACATCATGCGGAGTGAAGTAACACAGTCCCAGAAAAACAAATGACAAATGGTATCCCTCATCTGTGGATGCTAGTGCCAATTACC
>VZQC01003773.1:76181-114188 GCA_009823505.1 Rhizomys pruinosus | reverse complement strand
CGTGCAATGCCGCGGAGGTCAGAAGAGGGCGTCGGACTCCCCTGGAACTGGAGTTCTCCTGGAATTGGAGTTTCAGACGGCTCTCGGCCACCATGTGGGTGCTGGGGATCGAACCCGGGTCCTCTGCAAGAGCGGTCGGTGCTCTTAACCGCTAGGCCATCGCTCCAGCCCTGAAATTCTGACTTTCAAAACAATCTAAATGCCCCTGTGTGCTTCCTGTGCCCCAATTTAGTTTTAAATGAAAAACAGGCATATCACAAATATGACTGACTTGGGTGAAGCACTCCTGTTGAACTGTAGAAAAGAGTATCACCCCCACACCAATCCATGAGGAAGACCACCAGTGGTGAGTGTGTGTGCCTGTGTGTGTAACACATATGTAGGCACACGGGTACAGATCTAGACAGGTAGCTATAGATACATAATCTCTCAAAAACGGCAGTAACAAAAATAACAAACTATGCTTGCATTGTGGCAGCAGAATAAGACAGTGTTATAGTGAAGGGGAAAAAGACCTATTCAGACTTAAATGACTATGATACTAGCTTAACTTTTACCACCTTGTCTGTAACCCCAACAGACAGCTTTCTTGTAAGAGACTCTCCTCACGCAGATGATCTGAGGAGACTACTCCCCTCACACGATGCCTTGTGTTCAAATCAGTCTGCACTATTCAGAACAACACCAGCTCTGCTGGTGGAGATTGTGGGTTCACAGGGACATCTAAGCGTTCATTAAACTGGAAAGCAATCAAGTCTTTATGTCTACAAATTATACATTAAAGAGTTCCACAAACTTGGCAAAGTTCATGATGACATCTAGGATGTTTTCACCAAACCATAGACATAAATATGGAAATCGTCATCAAATTTGATGAAATAGAAGAAGGGTTTGGCCTCTACTTGGTGGATGACCATGCCAGTCCTTTTTGAGCCATCTTCTTTGGCATATTCCACTTGCTTGCCTACCAGGCTGTCCACAACTTCTCCTGGCTCCCTTTCTGCTGGAGGCGAATCATTGGAATCAGACATGATGCTGAGGTCGCCTTCTTTGTAATCATCTAGGAGCTGGTACATGTATAAGACAGGGTCTTTCTCATAGGTGATGTAAAACCACGTGTTCATGGCAGGTACCCGTGCCAAGACCATTCCCCTCCACTCATCTTTAGAGCCATCCTCTGTTTCAAACATGTGTTCCACTGCTTTGCCAATCATTGTGTCCGCTAAATGTGCATCACTGATTCTTGACGTTGCAACTCTATCAGGGAGGACTTCGAGTGTGGAAACTCTTTCATCTTTATTAAGTTCTAGTCCATAAACACAGTCAAATCCATCGTACTTTATAAGATACAGAGAAGGATTCACAGGCACCTGGTCCAAGACAGTCCCCTTCCACTGAGTGACAGGGCCTTTGCTCTCTCTCCACCCATGCTGGGTCCTACAGCCTACGACGTTCCACTGGGGCTGGGACACAGGCTTGCTTGGCCCCACACTGGTCCCATGTTTTTTGTGAGAGGTCCTCTTCATCATGTTTGCAGATACCCCAGCATGGCCTCCATCAGCTCTGGACCGCTGGCCAGGTGTCTTTCCGAATGGGGTCTTCATTCATCTGTATTTACGTGAGCAGCAGAGCTGCTGGACTAGGGTGAAAATTCAGAGTTCTCCAATATGAAGCTTCCCCCAGAAGGTCACTGTTTCTGTTAATCCACCATCCAGATGTTTCTTTTACAGGTTCAGCAAAAACTCATGGAATTGCAAGCACTAAGGTACTGGAGAATAAACAGGGAGCCCTCTATCACTGAGCTAGATCCCCCGCTTCTTCCGACCTTTTTTTTTTTTATTAATTTTATTTATTTCCGTATGTGTATGAATGTACTGTGTGCATGCAAGTTTGTGCACCCGTGTCGTGCAATGCCGCGGAGGTCAGAAGAGGGTCTCGAACTCCCCTGGAACTGGAGCTCTCCTGGAATTGGAGTCACAGACGGCTCTCAGCCGCCATGTGGGTGCTGGGGATCGAACCCGGGTCCTCTGCAAGAGCGGCCGGCACCCTTAACCACTAGGCCATCTCTCCAGTCCCCTTCCGAGTTCTTAAGACAGGATCTTAACTAGTTAAGTTGGCTGACCAAGCTGGCCTTGAACTTCCAGTAGCTGGGTTTACAGGCGTGTTGTCACCAAGCCCTGCGGTAGTACAGTGTGTATCCACAGATGTCCCTGTGTCATAGCTGCCGGCCTCCGAGGCCGCCCACGGGCCTGCCTGGCTTGCTCCTGCTCCCCGTCAGCCCAGCCCGAGCCAGACGGCGCCTCCCGACCCCCGCTCCTCACCGCGGCCGCCCACGAAACAATATAATTTTTAAAAGGTTCTAATGACACTGTTCCCTACCTTATGATTTCATCTAACCCTAACCACTCCCCAAAGTCCCCATGTCTAACATATTAACATGTGGATTTGGGACTTAAATTTCTCACACATGAACTTTTGAAGCAAGGAGGGAGAGTCCTAGAAAAATGGGGACAAGTTTGTTACCTTTAGTAAAGCCTTAGTTCCCAACTTGTTTTAAATTTTTAAATTTATTTTTATTTTATGTATAGGAGTGTTTTGCCTGCATGTATGTAGTACACCTGTGTCATGCAGTGTCCACAGAGGTCATAAGAGGGTGTTAAATTCCCAGGAACTGGAGTTATGGACCACGTGGGTGCTGGGAACTGAACCTGGGTCCTCTGCAAGAGCAGCCAGTGTTCTTAACCACTGAGCCATCTCTCCAGCAGCCAGTGTTCTTAACCACTGAGCCATCTCTCCAGTCCTCTAGTTTTCAAATTCTTATCTAGAAGCCTTTGCATGGCGTGTAGCTAGAATGAGAACCCACTGTGTGCTGGGGAGGGAACTGAGGACTTTCATGTATTCAAGCAATCTTCCCAAGAGCCCCATGCGGTAGGATTTACATAGCAGAGTTCCAAAATACAGAAAGAATAAGTAATCACCTAAGATCATGTAGCCAAGAAACTAGACTCCAGAATGAGTGCGCTCTACCTTCCACTCATGTGGTCTGCTCTACTGTAGTCACTCCTCTGGATTAAAAAAAAAAAATCATGTTTGTCATCAGGGCACCATTCACAGTTTGCAGCTATTTTACAGTCTGTCAGTCTGTTCTTCCCAACTCTCTCTAACCATAGAGATGGAGACTGAGCAGGGGACCCCCCCCCCAGTGTTTCCCTCAGCACCTGACACAGGGGAAGGCCAGGACAGGTATGTGATGTGGGCAGGAAAAAGCAGCATTGATGCACAGAAAGATGACTGAAGGGCCGGGTGACTGAGGTGGGAATCCAGGGCTGACGGTGACCCACTGTGTTTCAGTCCACCACCAAGTAAAAAAAGATGGACTTAGGTTTAAGTGGAATTCACTTAACCTGGTGTGTCTATTTTCAAAATTTGGATGTGACTACCTGTAGGAGATGGGCATCTGCTAATCTTCATTTGCATTTTGAACCCACCCCAAGGGCACTTCAGTTTGCAACTATGTTCCTGGCTCTTTAACATTAATTCATTATTATGATTATGATTATGATTATTTGTCTTTTTGAGACAGGGTCTCCCTGTAGTCTCAGCTTGCCTGGAAATCACTATGTAGCCTCTGCCTCCTGAGTGAGTGCTGGGATTAAAGGCACACACCACCATGCCAGGCTAATTCATTGATTCTTAGTAGAAAGTCTACGCATCTATACCTTATAAATGAAAAACCTGAAGCTTGGAAGGAGCAGTCCCCAGCCAAGTCACAGTTCATACACGGGGGACTAGTACTTATTAAGGGCTCATCTTCTTCATACCTCCATCCTACCAGAATCCTTGGGCCATCACAGGAGTGAAGGTGACATCTTATGCCCAGTAACATGTCTGTTTGATCAGGCCAAAGTTTCTGCTACAAAAGGAGAGTCTTCCTGATTTCCATCTAGTTTACCCACATGTGCTCCAGGGTCTCCACATGGCTGTCTCCACAATGCAGCCCCCATCAGAGAACAGAAGGTTCTAGAAACTCGGTGGAAGTTGAATCAACTATGGGAATGATTTTGGAGGTCCTAGTGAGAATTAACAACTGACCATTGCACATAGCAGTACATTTTCCCTCTCCCTCCCTTTCTTCCTTTCACCCTTCCTCCCTCCCTCGCTCCTTCCCTTTTTGTGTGTTCATTTGTTTGTTTGCTCATTCCTTCCTTCATTCTTTCCTTTTTTCTTCCATTAGGAAAAAATCTTATTCTTAGCCCGTGATGGTCTAAAACTCACTGTACATAGTGAGTCACCCTGGGCTGACTTTGAACTCACAATGATCCTCTTGCTTCAGCTTCCCGAGTCCTGGGATTATAGGCTTGAGCCACCATGTCCAGTAACCCACATTCCTGACCTTGCTGAGCAGCTGGTGGAGTAAAAATGAATATAAGATTGGAGAATTAAGAAGATCAGGTGCTGAGAAGATGGCTGAGTCTGCCTGCCTTGTGGTCATGAGGTGTTGAGCTCAGTCCTCAGAACATGTGTAAAAATGCCAGACATAGTGGCATGCACTTACAGTCCCAGTGCTGGGGAGGTGAGATGGGAGGATCCTTGGGGCTCACTGGCACGCACACCTAGCCTAATTGGTAAGCTCCAGGTCAACAAGATCCCCTCCCCTGAGTGGTGTTTCTGAGAACAACTGAGGTGGTCCTCTAATCTCTAGACACATGCACATCCCCCCCCCACCACATACACACAAACACAGAGGCATTGAAGAAAGAGAAGGAGGGGAAGGAGGAAGAGGAGGAGGAAGAGGAGGAGGAGGAGGAGGAGTTGGAGTCAGTCAGTGGCTGGGGATGTGGCTCCATTGGTAGAGCCCTGCCTATTCTGCACGAAAACCTGAGTTTGATTCTCAGCACCACATAAACTGAGTGTGGTGGCACAGGGCTGTAATCCCAGCACTTGTGAGGAAGAGGCAGGCAGATGGGAATCTCAAGGTCATCCTTAACTACATAGTGAGTTCGAGGCCATCCAGGGCTACATGACATCCTGTCTCAAATCAGTAAATAAGTAAATAAATTAATTAAAAAAAAAACAAGGAAGAAAGAAATTGGGTACTATGAGGACAGCACTTTTTTTTTCTGGTCTTTTTGAGACAGGGTCTCCTTTTAGTTCCGACTGGCCCGGAGCTTGCTATGTAGACCAGGCTGGCCTTGAACTCACAGAGATCCATCTGCCTCTGCCTCCTGAGTGCTGGGATTAAAGGTGTGTACCACCATGCCCAGCTGAGAACACGTTTCAAAAAGTGGTGTTAGGGGCTGGAGAGATGGCCTAGTGGTTAAGAGCGCCGACCACTCTTAGACGACCCGGGTTCGAGCCCCAGCACCCACATGGCAGCCGAGAACCGTCTGAAACTCCAATTCCAGGAGAACTCCAGTTCCAGGGGAATCCAACACCCTCTTCTGACCTCCGCGACATTGCACGACACGGGTGCACAGACTTGCATGCAGACAGTACATTCATACACATACAGAAATAAATAAAATTAAAAAAAAAGTGGTGGGCTGGAGAGATGGCTCAATGGTTAAGAGCACTGGCTGCTCTTGCGGAGGACCTGGGTTGTATTCCCAGCAACCACATGGTGGCTAACAACAGCCCATAACTCCAGTTCCAGGAGATATGACCCCCTCTTCTGACTTCCTTGGGTACTGCATGACACAGGTGCACTAACATATATGCGGGGAATATACTCAGGCACATAAATAATAAATTTTTAAAAAGAAGTGGTGGCCGGGTATGGTGGCACATGCCTTTAATCCTAGCACTTGGGAGGCAGAGGCAGGCTGATCTTTGTGAGTTCAAGGCCAGCCTGGTCTATAGAAGGAGTTCCGGGACAGCTGGGGCTACAGGAAAACCCTGTCTTGAAAAAAAAAAAAAAAAAAAAAAAAAGTGGTGTTAGGAAGCAGGAGAGATGGCTCAGCAGTTAACAGCATTTATTTCTCTTGAAGAGGATTCAGATCCCAGCACCCACATAGTGCAGTTCACAACTGCCTGTAACTCTAGCTCCTGGGGATCTGACTCCCTCTTCTGGCCTCCACCTGTACCTGTAAGCATATAGTGCACATAAACTCACACAGGCATACATACATACATACATACATACACAAAAATTTTAAAGACAAATAAAACTTGGTTCATTGAAAATGAAAAAAATATTAAGTGGTGCTATATACAACAGAGGAACGGAATGATTGCTGAAGGAGGAGTCAGGACAGTTGGTTTGGATGGAAAAATAATACAGCATTTATAAGGATGGGAATAATCTTACAATCAGGAGTGGTGATACATGCCTGTCATCTCAGCCCTCTAAAGACTGATCCAAAAGGATCCTGATTTTGAGACAAGTCTAGGCTAGTTCTAGAACAGGCAAAACCAGAACCCATCCTAGGGGAAGAAGAGAATTGTAAGAATAATATTCTTGAAGGGACAAGAGAGGACAAAGGGAGGGTAGAACAAGTCAGAAGGCTGAGAATGAGGTACAGGGCAGGAAGGTACAGTGTATGTGTGTGTGTGTGTGTGTGTGTGTGTGTGTGTGTGTGTGTGTAACTCCTCCAACTGCTTCCATTTGCCATTTGTCCTTCTTCCTTCTGTTTGTTTTTATTTCTTCTTTTGAGACAGGGCCTCTTATATCACTGGCTGTTCTCAAATGTACCACATAGCAGAGGAGGACCTTGAACTTTTGATCCTCCTGTCTGTGCCAGCCGACAGGAGGTATCATGCCTGATTTTTCCAGTTGTTTCTATTTTCTTCATGAAACAAGGTAAGACCAATGGCTAAGAGGGGATGAAGACATTGAAGAGCCATTGGGTTGGCTGCACTAGGTGCGGATGTGCAAAGGAAGGCTTAATGGTAGAATGGCAACTCTGCTCAGCAGAGACAAGGCCAATATGACAACAGTGCTCAATATTTCTTGAACGATGAATGCAAGGAAAGTCATCAGAGATGAGGGTTCAAATCCCAAGAGTAGTAGTGCACAGTAGGCACCTCGTGTGTTCAGTTATAAAAGTCACTAGGAAGCATGTTGGAAAGATTATTGAGAGAACGGCAGGAGCCAGGAGTTGAATCTTTGGGGATCAGTAAATGACAAAATGACAGCATGTAGGGAAAACATGGGCAGGGCGGTCTAAGTTACAAGAGCTACAGATGCAGGAGTCTGGGGCAAGGAGGGAGAAGGATGATTTAGAGGCGCCATCTCCCCCAGTCCCTGGTCCTGATACATGAAGAGTTGGAGGAAGGACTTGAACTCTCCCTGGAATTAAGATGATTAAGTACTTGCTGAGATGGGTGTCAGTAGCAGGGCAGACAAACCTCCGTGAAAGGCCAGGCAGGAAATACAGTCACTTGTGGGCCTTAGTATCTCTGCCACACATGTGCTGTTCTAGTTTTCTGTCCATTGCATGACAAAACATTCTGACCAATACCAACTTGGGAAGGAAAGGGTTTATTTGGCTTACAGCTCCTGGGTGCAGTTCATCACTGAGGGAGCCCAAGGTAGGAACTCAGGGCAGGAATCTGGAGGCAGGAGCTGAAGCACAGGCCATGGAGGAATGCTGCTTACTGGCTTGCTCCTCTGGCCCATGCTCAGCCTGCTTTCTTACATAATATACAACAACCTTCCCAGGGGTGGTACTGCCCACAGTGGGCTGAGCCCACCCACGTCACTCAACAATCAAGAAAATACCAAAGACCAAGGAAAAGCAAGATTTAAATTTAGGATTCTAGTCTGCCATGGACAGATGTGAAGGTGGCTAATGGCAAGACTCTAGGCAGGAGAAAGCTTAATTTGAGACAGCCTGGGCTACACAGCCAGTTCTAGAAGAGGTTAAGCTAGAACACACTTGGGGAAGAAGAGAAATGTACAAACCACATTCTTTGAGGGGCAAGACAGGACAAGGAGAGGGTGAGCTAGGGGACACTAACTTAGCATCGAGTGTCAATGACTACCTCACAATGTAATGGCCGAGGGCACAGAAACGTTATCTAACAACTGTGTCAGGTATATTATATTTTCCTTTGCGGTTCTGAAAGACCGAGCATGTTGCCTACTGTACCGAGCCAATAAGTACCTAATCTACAGTTTTCTTGACCCTCCCGTCTGGGTTCCTTTATTCCTCTCTGTTTTCAAATTGGATATAAAGTTCTCTAAGGATGACCTAGTAAAACGTGTATTAAGAACATTTCTTCTGGAAAGCTAATTAAAAATAATTACATACCCTAAAAGACACTAATAAGACAGCAGGCATGCCAGCAAGGAAGATAGTTTGTATTATATCAATGTCTTTACGGGGTTGGATTCTGCTCAGAAAAGCTCCGTGCAAAAGGTAATTGCTGGCAACATGCAAAATCCATCAACCCATAATTAACATGTGACAATTATTCTAATTGCCTCTAACAACGTTTCTATGTTTTTAATTGTAGAGCAATTTGCCAATCGTATTGTTAATTGGCAATTCAAATTTCAAACACTCAAGGACAATGGGGCCTTATTTCTTCCCAGGCACCCAAGGCATTTGGTGAATTTTTAAGAGATATTTTCTTCTCTTCTCTGACCTCAGGACCCCCTCAGGTGGCTCTGACTGCAGTTGCCTCTGGCCAGAGTGTGTTTTCTTGGGTAACTTAATCTCCCTTTAAGCACTTTAATACATTTTTCTAACAATTCACTTAGACCAGATCCTTGGTTCCCACTAGACACCCTGAACAGGGCTCCTGTAGACTTCAAAAGGAAAAGAGGGGGTGGGGGTGAAATGGGGAATCTGGCTCCTGGTTCAAAAACCTGCACACACCATAAAACCTCCCTAGTGTCTTCCTGTGTGTTAAGGGCCAATTAAAGCACGTGAGGGAGGCCTTTGTATGAAACCACGCTGGCAACTCAGGAATGCCCTGGAAACCAAGCGACTGGTGAGAAACCAACTTCAGTGGTCCGGTTCCCATGCAGACCCCCGGCTGCTCACAGGGAAGGCCTCAGGAGGGGAAGAATTGCCTCAAAAGGGAGAGAAGCAGCGAAAACAGCCTCTCTATCCCTTGGGCTCTAGAGGTGGTCAAGTATCTTGAACTTCTGATTCTCACCTCTACCTCCAGGGATTAGGATTACAGGAGTGTGCCACCAAGTCTGTTTATGTGGTGCTAAGATTTGAACCCAGGGCTTTGAGCATGTGAGTAGCAAGCACTCTGCCAGCTGAGCTGTCTCTGTCACTGTCTCCGTGTGTGTGTGTGTGTGTGTGTGTGTGTGTGTGCGTGTGTGTGTGTGTGTCTGTCCCCCTCTCTCTGTCTTTCAGCATGCATTTATGATATCAAAGATTAAAAATCTCTCATCAGTCAGTCATCAACCTCCTGCCCCAATTTCAAGGGTTGTTTTCCTCCAGGGTGTGTGAGACTGAGGTGCTCTGCTTCCAGTCTGTAGTCTCAGACAGGCATAGCAGAACTGTCCCTCTGAGAGCTGCTGGTTGTCACTGCAGAGGTCTGATCTATCGAGTGCTACTCTATGCGAAGAGGCCAAAAGAGCAAAGGGGCTTTCCTTATTTCCTGCTTCCCCCACTAAAACTGTGACCATGGCTGTGACCTCAACCAGATGAGATTGAATTCTCCCCAGCTGGGGAGATGGCTCTGCAATTAAGAGCATTGGCTGCTCTTGCAGAGGACCTGAGTTCAGTTCTCAGCACCCACATGGTGGCTAACAACTGTCCATAACTCCAGTTCCGGGGAATTCAGTACCTTTTCCTGGTCTTTATCAGCATTGAATTCACTTACATACATGCAGACAGAACACTCCAACACATAAAATACAAATAAATAAAGTTTTAAACATAGAATTTAATGAAAATTGAGGTTGAAAACCTGAGTTTAATCCCCAGAACCCATGGTTAAAAAGATGAGTATGGTTGCGTTGTATTCCCAGTACTGGGAAACAAATGGATTCTTGGGGCTCACAGACCAGCCAGATAAACAACCCCTCCCCCATCACAGTAAGATATCCTGTCTACAAAAACAAGATAGATAGCACCTGAGGGGGGAGTAACTCTTGAGGTTGATCTCTGGTTTCTACTTGTACACACACACATATATGCACTCACACGTGCACACACACACACACACACACATGCTCTCTCACACACATACTCATACAGAAACCTGTAGATAACAGGTCACTTACGCAAGCTGGTACCCCAGATTTTATTTTATTTATTTTATTTATTTTCTTTTTTTAATTTTTTATTTATTTCTGCATGTGTATGAATGTACTGTCTGCATGCAGGTCTGTGCACCTGTGTCATACAATGCCACGGAGGTCAGAAGAGGGTGTCGGATTCCCCTGGAACTGGAGTTCTCCTGGAACTGGAGTTTCAGACGGTTCTCGGCCGCCATGTGGGTGCTGGGGATCGAACCCCATCCTCTGTAAGAGTGGTCGGTGCTCTTAACCGCTAGGCCATCTCTCCAGCCCGGAACCTCAGATTTTAATGATGTCATGTTCTTCCCATCATAGAGAAGGGGAAATCAGAAAAAAGCCACAGGTTTTGTGGCCTGGCACTGTTTTCAAATCAAGGCACCCCCCCTGGACAGGACCACATCTTCTTCTTAACACAGTGACACTCAGCTCTGACTCCTAGGATCTGGGGACATCTGTGCCAGCTGGTGTGAATCCTGGATATGGAAGCTGGACATCATGTATATTTTTCCTCTCCTTCAGTGTACACAGAGCGGAGAGTGAGTAAGCAGGGCTCTAGGTTAAATTCCGTCCTACCAACCCCTGGGGCAGGGTGGGATGGGGGCTTCCAAGCAGATCGCCAAGCTGGAATCATTCAGTGTAGACTAGAGTTTGCAAACCAGAGGCCCACCCACAGGCTGGACCCGGCCAGCAGATGTGTTTTGTTTGGCCCACATGGGGTTTTTAAAAAATCAAATTACTTGCCAACATTCATTAATGGGAATATACTACACCAAAATCTGGAGATCTGGGCTCTTTTGGAAAACAGGGCTATCTAGCCACTCTTTGTCTGCATTCCTGTGTGAACAACCCGGGCTGGAGAGGAGCCACTAGCCCCGCGGGTGCAGCCGTTGCTGTCTGCACCAGAGCCGCTGTAGCTGGGGGCCAGGCCGGCCTGGCTCATCGGCCTTCCTAGACAGGTAGCTCTGACTAATGGCGGGTAGGAAGTGCCATATGACAACCCCTAACACAGGAGGATGAGGTGGCTATCCACACCCACCTTCGAAGATCCTTGGAGAACTCAGGAAGGCAGTTTCTAGTGCACCACTTACCCTGTGCTGGCCCGGGTCCATAAAAGCAGAGAGTATTCGGTGGGGCGGGTCTCATCCCTGTCTATAACTTCCTGACTTTGCTTGGGCTTGCTCGCAGAGGGAAGGATTCCCACCCTACACCAGCTGCCCACTGGGTGCCTCACACTTACAGATCATCGCTGCCTCAGGCCAGGTCACGTTGTTGCCAGGACAGATGGCCCACACCTGTCTTCCTGCGGCGGTATTTCTCAACCTGGATTCCTGAGCCCTACCCACATGCCCTGAACCTGGATTGCTGGGGGGGTGGGGCCAGGCGTCCACACTGGTGGGATTTTTTCCAGTAATGGTGACAAACCACAGCTTTCCATGGGCCATCATCAAATCTTCACAGAAGACAGTGTGATCCATTCACTTCACGAAGAAGGAAGATGCATCCCAGAGAGGTTAAGGAAGGCTTTGGAAGATCACACAGCCCGAAGAAAGCAGAGCTGAGATTCTGATCATCTGTTCCAGCTAGAAGTGAAAGGGAGACAGGCAGATTCCAGGTCCCCAGGCCATACTGGCCAAGGAGGAAAGTAAAGTAGGATGTTGTCAGTTGCAGTGATAAAACAGAGCTTTTGCTTTGTATTACTTGTTGTTGGGAGGTAAATACAAAGACTTATTATGATAACCTATGATAGTACATGATTAGGTCACAAAAGGCATCTTGTGTCACCAGGAGTGGGGGCTCACACTACGATCTCAGCACCTAGGAAGTCTAGGTAGGTTCTCCATGGTTTTGAGGCCAGCCTGGGCTACATATTGAATTCCAGGTCAGCCTGGGGTATAGAAAAACAAAAACAAAAACAAACAGAACAAAGTATACTGTGACTTTGACGCCTGATTTCTGTTAGTTTCTCACACCCCATCTGTTACAATTAGTCTTTCCGCTGTCCTCTGGTCCCTGTGCTGGGACTTAACATACATCCTTTCCCTGAATGTTCTTTCCTTCTTTTAATTAAAAAAGATTATTCTATCTATCTATCTATCTATCTATCTATCTATCTATCTATCTATATCATCTATCTATCATCTATCATCTATCTATTTATCATCTATCATCTATCTATCTATCTATCATCTATCATCTATCTATCTATCTATCATCTATCTATCTATCATCTATCATCTATCTATCATCTATCTATCTATCATCTATCTATCTATCTATCTATCTATCATCTATCTATCTATCTATCATGAGTTTGAGCTCCATCATGTCACAGCATGTAGTTCATGGCCCATGTATGGCCATCAGAGGACAAGGTGTACGTGGTTCATCAGGCTTACTGGCAATCACCTTTACCAGCTGAACCATCTTGCCAGTCCTTCCCTTCCCTTCCCTTTATTTATTTATTTATTTTTAAAGATAGAGTTACCCTGTAGCCCTAGTTGGTCTGGAACTCACTATATAGACCAGGCTGACCTGGATCTCATAGACATCTGCCTGCCTCTGCCTCCTGAGTGCTAGAGTGCCGGGACGGAAGGCGTGGACGCCTGCCTCTTCCCTCCATGTTTAAAGACAAGGTATAGTTCAGGCTGATCTCTGACTCTAGGTCTTCCTCCTTTTTGTTTTTTATTTTGAAAATCATTTATTGTTGCTAGGGTTAGAGGCTTGTCCCACTACACCTGGCCACCCATCATCTGTAACAGGCAGGACTACAAGCAGTTCAGGCTTAGTTAGCATAAGCTCTTGGTTGTGGTAACCATATGAGAAAAGGAGCCATGAGCTCTGTGGAAACTAGTGGACATGGCTCTGTTTATGGATACCACATATCTGCTTATTTGTCACAAATGTTTTCTACTTTAGGCCTGGGGATGTAGCTAAGCTGGTAAAGCCCTTGCCTAGAATGCACGAGGCCCTGGGTTCAATCCTAGCATCACAACCAGAGCTTTATTTCTCTTACATAAGTAAGATGAAAACAGCCTGTCAATTGTGTCTCATCAGAGTGTGGCTTCTTACAGACTGGCACGGATACTGATTTACTGGGACTATTAACTGTATTTTAATAAATTTCTTCCAAACTTGTTCAATGTTCATCTTACAAAAAAGGTAATGTTTTGTCTTGATAGCATTCTGGATAGAATGGAAGGGATGCTGCCAAGTAAGTGTGTACTACATATTTAAAACTGGGTGTTTAACAAACATTTTAAATATCTAAATAGCTGATGCTACATAAGCTCAGAGCAGAGAGCTGATTAAAACCAATTTAGTGCCAAGCCCTTTATCTTAGTTATTACAAATCTGGATTTTGATTGACTCAGCAGAAGCTATTAAGCAGTGCTAAAGATCAATATGAAATAACCTACTGCACAGCATGCCCACTGATGAGCTGGAGTTAGACAGAACGCAGTTGCTTCCCCCGAATCCAATTACAAAGATTGGCTCAACACCACTCCAAGTTGATTACCAGTAATTCATATCATAAATATTATAGAGTCAAACTCACAGTCATGCATTTCAAATATATATGTCTTCAGAATTCCCCCCAGGGGACTTAATAAAACATTCTACCCCTGTACCCCCTTTTTCCCACTTAATAGAATGCAAAGTGAGGTGTGATTGCTTTAGGCAAGAATGTCTCTTAACACATTCATTCATCAATATAGCAACAACTATGGTGCATCTGTTTTGAGCAAGACAGTATTGAGCACCCTGGGGTGTTAGTTACTAAGCAGTCCAAATCCTGTGTGATGGTTACATTTGTCATGGTCTCACAGATTACCTGACAGAAGGAACTTAAGGTTCGTGGGGGTAATTTTCTCTCAACAGTTTGTGCTGGATGATTTAAGATGTTAACTTGACACACCTGGGAAGAGGGACCCTCACTCGGGGAATTTCCTCTGTTGAACTTGTCTGTGGGTATGTCTGTGAGTCACCTTCTAGTTGTTGACTAAAATAGAGGGCCCAGCCCTCTGTGGGTGGTGCTACCTCTGGGCAGGTGGTCTTGGGTTGTATAAGAAAGCAAAGGTGACACAGCACAGGGGAGCAAGCCAGTGACCAGCCTGCATTAAATTCCTGACGGACTGTAACCTGTAAGACGAGATAAACCTTTTCCTAGCCAAGTTCTTGATTAGAGTGTTTTATCACAGTAATCTGGAAGCAAACTAGTTTCAGAGGATTTCAGCCCTTCAACTGTGGGAAAGACAGGGCAGTTGAGGCAGTTCTGTGTGTGGTGGTGAGAGCCTGTATGACAGTTCACATTTTGTCAGATCAGGAAAGAGAGCTGGAGCAAATCCAGAAGTGGACGTTGCCTCCAAGGCCTGCCCCGGTGACCAACTTCTAGCCCAGCTGCAGTCCCAAAGGCTCTACAACCTCCAAAAACAGTGCCACCAGCTGCTAGTCAAGTGTGCAAACACAGGAGCCTCCACACGACATTTCACATCTGAAGCAGAGCAGCTGCAACATACCACCTCGGAAGAGTACTCGAGTGTGTATATTGATTAAATCACCTCGGAAGAATACTCATGTGCACATCTTGATTAAAGCAGAACATGGTTTTTGCCATTTAAAGATGACACTGAATTTTTTTAATTAGAAAAATTTATATAGGGTCTCATTATATAGCTCCACCTGACCTAGACCTTGTTATATAGACCAGGCTGGCCTCAGACTCACAGAGATCCACCTGCCTCTGCTTTCCAAGTGCTGGGATTAAAGTTGTGCATTACCATGCCTGGTCCTACCTTGAGTTCTCTCTCTCTCTCTCTCTCTCTCTCTCTCTCTCTCTCTCTGTAAGAGAGGGGGGACAGAGAGAATGCGTGCATGTATGTGTATGTGTATGTGTGTGTACACTTGCATGTGGAGGTCAAAGGTCAATATCAGGAATCTTCCTTGATCACTTTTTATCTATTTTTTGAGAAACGGTCTCTCTCTGATTCTGTTAGACTAGACGACCAGCAAGCCCCGGGGATCCTCCTATCTTTGTCTCTTCAGCAGTGGGGTGGAACTGGGCTGTTAGGCTCTCTCATGCCTCAGTAGCAAGTTCTTTACTGCTATGTGACTGTTGTGCGTACCAAAGTCAGGCTGATATAATGCTATGCCTGGTCCATGCTTGCCTGTGAAGGGATTGGTAGCTTGCAGGTTGGTCTATTAGAGCCATGGGCTGTCAGGTTAAAAAAAAAGTCCTCCCTGCCCCCCCACCCCCAAGAGGCCATCATGCTGTGAGAAAGCACCAGCCAGGTATGCGGAGAAGCGTGGAAAGGGAGCAAGAGACACTCAGGGCAGACAGCTGAGATCAGAGGTCATGAAGGAAATCAACCCTTCCTTGCTGTGCTCTGACCAAAGTTTTGACCCATGGAACATCATACTACTGACAGTGCTAAGACGATAAGTTCAGTCTCATTTGCAAGTAGCAACAAGCAACAAGAAATGTGCTCAGTAGGGATGCAAAGGACTAGATAGAGCCCGAGAAAGAAGAAAACTTGTTCTCAGCCCTGTGGGTAGAGGGGGAAGCAGAGAAGAAGGCAAGTCGATGGTGACATTTGAATTGAATCTGTAAAACTTCAGGAGTTAGAAAATAAGAGATAGAGAAGGAATTCTGGGCAGAGGAAATAAAGTGGACGACAGCAAGAGGAGAAGACTGAGCAGTTCATTTTGGAAAAAGAAAACAATTGGCAAACCTCACTGGCCATCAGAGAAATGCAAATTTATGGGGTTGGAAAGATGGCTCGGCAGTTAAGAGCACTGGCTGTTCTTGCAGAGGGCCCAGCTTGAGTTCCCAAAACACACGTGGTGGCTAACAAACATCCCTGACTCCAGTTCCAGGGGTTCCAATGCCCTCTTCTGCCCTCCTTGGGCATTGCATGGTACAGATACACTTACATGCATGTAGGCAATACACTCATACACTTAAACACACACACACACACACGCGCACACACACACACACACACACACACGCATATTATATAAAGAAATGCAAATTCAAACTACAGGGAGGTTCCATCTCACCACAGCAGAATGACAGTCACTGAGAACACATGACTGATGCTGAACATAAGGGAACCCACGTGTGAGAATGTGGTTAGTCCAGCCTCTGTGGAAGGAGGTATGGAGGTTTCTCCAAAACATTAAAGATAGGTCTACCATATGACCCAGCTATACCACTTCTGAGTATTTCCAAAGGACCCCAAGTCATAGAGATCTTTGTACATCATTGTTTACTACAGCACCTGCTCACAATAGCTATTATGGAATCAACCTAGGTGTCTAACAACAGAGGAATAGATAGAGAAAATGTGGCATATGTGAGATCTATCTATCTATCATCTATCTATCTATCATCTATCTAGCTCTATCTCTATCATCTCTCTCTATCATCTATCTAAAATGGAATTTTTTTCTGCCATAAAGAATGAAGTCATATGATTTGAAAAAAAGAATTGAGCCCAACATGGTTATATTACACAAATTAAGGCAGTCTCAGAAAGACAAACCTTAAAAATATTCTCTCATATGTGGTTCCTAATGGGAGGGGAAGGGAAAGGGTGTGGAGGCTAACTGTGCATGACCAGTTTCAGGGGATTCAACACCCTCATCTGGCCTCTGCAGGTATTGCACACTTGTCGTACACTTACATGCATGCAGGCAAAACACTCATACATATAGAGTGAAACAATATGGTGCACGCTTGTAATTCCAGCACTGGGGAAGCAGACAGAGGGATCCCTGAGGTTCACTCTGCCCCAGCCTAGTGAATCAATGAGCCCCAGGTCCCAGCATATGAAACCTATCTTCTACCAGAATCTCTGAAAGGGAGCCAGCCTGGCCAGTATCTCCAGGTTAGCTCAGGGAAACAAGGATTAGATATTCCAACTCCAGAATTCTAAGGTGATACATTTGTGGTTTAAATTTGGGGCCATTTGTCATACATTAAGGAGAACCATCACAGACTCCAGCTAGCCCATGTGTTTGTGGACACCATTGTACAGTGTATTGGAGTCTAGCAATTGACAGCCCTTTGTAAGCTGAGTCCCCTTTGAGGCTAGATCCTACATTATGCTATGTGGAAATACAGGCTTTTTGTCCTGACATGTTCTCTGCCCAACTGGGTGACTTTGACTAAATTACCTAACCTTTCTGAGCTCACTTCTTTGCCTGTTAAGTGAGGGGGTAGGAAGACTTAACAAGAACAAGAACACCTACATCCAGGGCACTCCAAAATTTACATTTACTTTTTTTTTTTTTTTTAACCATTACATGTTTCATAGAGAATGTTGAAATGGGTATAATCTAGCTAGGGAAAAACCTGGACTTCTCAAAAGATAACATTCATCTCTCTCCCCATTAAGAAATCATGTCGGGGCTGGAGAGATAGCCTAGCGGTTAAGAGCACCGACGCTCTTGCAGAGGACCCGGGTTCGATCCCCAGCACCCACATGGCGGCTAAGAACCGTCTGTAACTCCAATTCCAGGAGAACTCCAGTTCCAGGGGAATCCGAGACCCTCTTCTGACCTCCGCGGCATTGCACGACACGGGTGCACAGACCTGCATGCAGACAGTACATTCATACACATACAAAAATAAATAAATAATAATAAAAAAAAATTAAAAAAAAAAAAGAAATCATGTCAAGACGCCGAGCCCGCTCTGCAGGAGCTTGTGAAGCCGCTCGCTCCTTCGAAGCCCCTCTGAGCCCGCTGGGGAGCCACCATGAGCAAGGCGTACCCTCCCGAGCTGAAGAAGTTTATGGACAAAAAATTGTCATTGAAGTTAAATGGTGGTAGACATGTCCAAGGAATACTGTGGAGCTTTAATCCCTTTATGAATCTTGTGATCAATGAGTGTGTGGAGATGGCAACTAGCAGGCAGCAGAATAACATTGGAAGGGTGGTTATAAGAGGAAACAACATCATCATGTTAGAAGCCTTGGAATGAATTTAACGGCTATTTATCAGAGCAGTCCATGTGTCCTCCTCAAAGGGCCTGTTTTACTATGACGTAAAATCCGGTTGTGTACGTTTTCATAAGAAAATTTTTGCTGAATAAACTTTTGTAATACTCAAAAAAATAAAGAAAAGACATCATCTCAGAGCCGTTAATCCCAGCATTCAGGAGGCAGAAGCAGGCGGATCTTTGTGAGTTCAAGGCCAGCCTGGTCTATATAGCGAGTTCCAGAACAGCTGGAGCTACAGAAAGACCCGGTCTCAAAAAGACCAAAAAAAAAAAAAAACCAGAAAGAAAGAAAGAATCTCAGAATATGTGATTTTTTTCATGTGTATGAGTATTTTGCCTGGATGTATGTACTTGTGCCACATGTGTACAATGCCAGGGGAGGCCAGAAGAAGGTGTCAGATCCCCTGGAACTGGAGTTATGGATGCTTGTTAGCTGTCATGTGGGTGCTGAGAACTGAACTGGTTCTGCGAGAGCAGCCAATGCTCTTAACCACTAAGCCATTCCTGCAGCCTGATAAGTAATATTTTGATAGGAATAACAATATCTAATTTATTGAGCTTCAATTCAGAATTTGAAATTTTATGGCTAAATATGCTATTTTACAAAGAAGGCACAGAATTCCACTAAATAATGCATGCCAGGGAGTGGATGTCACTACTAGCGTTGCAGTGGCTATAGCACCCAAGAATATTGAACTAGACATTGGTATGCTCTTCCTAGCACTGGGACTGAATAGCTCTGGGAGCTGAAGTGTGGTGTGAATTCCCAGAGGGGAATCACTTATAGTTGGGACACTAGAAAGAACGTAAAGGAGAAAAGTCCCACCTACTCAGCCTTTAACTCCATCACCCCCAACTAAAGTAACAAACCATTAATATGGCAATGTACTAGGTCACTTGTTGTTTTTCTCTTATGGCTTTAAGGATTTTGTCTTTGTTTTGGGTGTCTAGTATTTTAACTATGATTGTGGCGTGGAGAATTTTTTTTCTGATCTTGTCTGTTTGGAGTTCTATGTGCTTTTGTATTTGTATTGGTTTGTCTTTTTTAGTTTGGGGAAAGTTTCATCTATTATTCTGTTGAAGATCTGATGCATACCATTCTCTTGGGGATTCTTCTCCTTCCTCTATTCCTATGGTGGGAGGTTTGATCATTTTCATAGTGTCCCTCCAGTTTCCTGTTGTGTCCACTTTCGTGTATTTTTAAATTTTTCATATCTTTACTTGAGGTTTTAGTTGTTCGTGTGTATCTTCCAGGTCTGATATTCTTTGTGTTCTGCTTCCCCAATTTCTTGCTTCTGAGGCTTTTCCCATAAGGGGAAACCTATCAGAATTACAACTGACTTCTCAACGCAAACTATGAAAGCAAGAAGAGCGTGGAGCATAGCATTCCCAGTGTTAAAGGACAATAGATGCCAACCCAGGTTACTATACCCAGCAAAAATGTCAATTATAGTTGAAGGAGAGAGAAAAACCTTCCATGACATAAACAAGATGAAAGAATATATGTCCAGAAAAGTAATAACAAAGACCAGACCTGAAATTAATACAATGGAAATTAAATGAACACAAAATAGTGGAAAGGCATTGGTTCTTTAAAAAGATAGACCAGGGTCATGATTTAGCTGTTCCAGGCATGGTGGCACACACCTTTAATCCCAGCACTCAGGAGGCAGAGGCATGTGGTCTTTGTGAGTTGAATACCAGCCTGGTCTACAGAGTGAGTTCCAAGACAAAAAAAAAAAAAAAAAAAAGATTTAAGCTGAAATAATCAAAAGAAAGAAAGAAACCGCAAATGCAAAACAAAAGAAAAAAAGAGAAAAGAAACGAACATAGGAATATACTTTAAAAAAAAAAGAAAAAAAAAGAAGACATTAAAACATATTATCAACTTGCTATGTAAAAGAAATGTAAAGTAAATTTCTTTTTTACTTGATGAAACTCTTACTGTCAAAAAAGTGAATCCCAGGCTGGAGAGATGGTCTAGTGGTTAAGAGCGCTGACTGCTCCTTGCAGAGGACCTGCGGTTTCAAGATCCCAGCAGCCCACATGGCGGCTGAGACCATCTTTTAACTCCAGTTCCAGGGGAATCCAAACACCTTCTTCTGACCTCGCCGGCATTGCAGACATGGGTGCACAGACTAACCTACAAGGCAGACGAGTACATTTCATTACACATAAAAAAAAAGTGAATCTCCTAAACAGTTTTTGACTTAACCTATGGTTTTTTTTCACAGACCTTAATTGTGTATAATGTGTGAGTGTAACAAAATTATAATTGTTGTGGGCATATATATATAAATTAAAGGGAACACCACCACACCACCAACAGAGACTAAGTCAAAGAATTGACGAAACACAAGCTTCTGCATCACAAAATGGACTGAGGAAAAAGATGCAAGACATGTATGGCATAATGCATAGTACTGGAGGGGTGAGGGGCATGGAAAGGGGACTAGATCTAAATTTATTAAGAAATGTTGCATGAAATGTGCAAAAGTTCAACAAAAAAGAGAATAAAAAAACATGTTTCTTACCCTGAGGGCTTGACTCAGTCTGATGAGCAGCAAGAATCAGCTCTGTGAGTGTAACAGGATCACAGGCATCTCCAGGAACCAACCATCTGCAGTGTGAATTAGTCTGCTTGTTTATTTATGTTATTGGTGTGTGTATGTGTGTGTACATGTGCACACGTGTGTGGAGGCCAGAGGTTAATGTCAGGTGTCTTGCTCAATCACTTATTTTTTGAGGTGAGTTCTCTGAACCGGAAGCTCACAGATTCCGCTTGGCTAGCTGCCAGAGAGCCCCAGGCCACCTCCTGTCTCTGCCTTCCCTGTGCTTTGATTACAGGCACAGAGGGCAACACATATTTTTTTATGTGGGTTCTGGGGGATCGAACTCATGTCTTCCGGAATGTACTGTAAGTCCTTTACAGATGGAGCTATTTCCCTGGCCCTAGACTGCTTTCTTGTCAAATGCCAGGCCTGAAATTCCCTTCCTGTTTTTTAAAAAAAAAAAAAAAAAAAAAAAAAAATGATGTGTGGTGGTGTGAGGAGAGAAAAGAGAGAGAGAGAGATGAGAGAGAGAGAGAGGTGTGTGTGTGCACGTGTGATGTGTGCGTGTGTGATGTGTGTGTGTGAGTAGGTTGGTGCACTCACCCATGCTTGTGCAGGCTGAGGCCAAAACAGGACTTTGAGTATCTTCTTCAATCTGCTTTGACATGGGTCTTTTATTAAATGGGGAAGCACACCATTTTATATAGACTGGCCAGCCAGCGAGCCCTTGGGATCCACCTGTCTCTTCTCCACATGCTGGGGTTAGAGGCACGCCTAGCCATGCCTAGCTTTTTAGGTAGATGCTGAGGCTTCACACCCAGGCCCCCATGCTTGCAGAGCAAGTGCTCTTACCCACTCGGCTCTCATCTATACTTCTAGTTCCCTTTGTGGACTCTTGCAGCTTGGTTTTCATGTCCTTCACTTCTTTTTTTTTAATTTTTTTTAATTTAATTTTTTTTTAATTGAGTCTTTGTGCATTTCGTACATCATTTTTCCAAATTCAGATCAGAGCATTTTCCCTTTCCCTTCCCCCCCACCCCCACCCCATCCAGATCATGTTATTCTGCCATAAACTGTCTTGCATCTTCTTCTGTTTTTTTTTTTTTTCCTTTTTTTAGCTAAAGTGATAATCCATGAGTACAAGCCATCCTTCGTGCAAAACCAATCTACAGGCTGTGTGTCCAAACCCCCACAGCACCCCACCATACCAGTGGGGGGTGACTGTTGTATTGTTCAATAAGTTGATCAAATGAGTGTCCAGACTACATCGCTGTGGTTTCACCATCTCACCCCAATCGGAAGCCTTTACATTCTACCAGCCCCTCTTCCGCAGTTGTTCCCTAGGCTTAGAAAAGGGGCAACAGGTGGATGAGAAGTAAAACAGTCCACTCTCTCTGGAGCTGTTGACTTGGACTCTGGTCAATTCTGGCTGTTTCCTTTCAGGGGCTGACAGTTTGTCCAGGAGTAACCTTTTGATCCTACTAATGAAGCACAAGCAATTAGATATATAGGTATTTAAGCAGCACTAATAGTTATGGTAGGCCTTACTTTGGCATAGACACATATGTTTGGATGATGTGTTAATCCATGAATTACATATTTTCCCCCCTGTTAAATGACAGGGTCTTACTGTGGCTTATAACATCTCCTAACCTGTAAAGGATGTAAGCTTGTGGCATCAGCCATGGGTTATTCCTCCAAGGAAGAGAGCCAATAGCCAATTAGATTTGGGATATACAGGACAGCATGGCTGCCTCTGCTGCACAGTATTTCCAGGCAGGTGAGGTGTAGCTGGTGCTGACGGTGGAGTCTTGCTTGACTCAGGGAGACCCATATTTGCTTTATTGTTTTAGTGGCCTTTGGTAACACTCTCTTGATTCCAGAGTCATCTGTACACTTGCATTGTCGGTCTCAATATATCCCTCCCGTGTTAACTCAGGTCTTGGCAGCAGGGCCTTATCGCTCTCCTCCTGTGGTATCCCAACTTAGGGGCAAGGAGCCCTTACCTTTTGTTGGGGCCTTGGATCCCCTGGCCAACATCCCCCTGGTAGAACAATCCATTGCTGATGTCAGAGCTCCTGCATTAATACTTTGCCTAAGTGCATAGCCTAAGGACTTTAGTATTATATTTGGTTCTGAACAGAGTATAATCTTTTTCACAGTTCTTATGTCTATTAGTCAATTAAAGAAGGCATTTTTACCGGTTTTATAAGAGATTCATGTCCTTCACTTCTTTGCAGTTTGATTGTTGGAATGTTTGAGTTGAATAAGCAGACTGTCTGAGGACTGGTTCCCACAGAGTATGCTGGGCCAGGTTCTCAATGGGCAGGTGGCATTTTGCCGCTGTGAATTTACAGTGTCTGGGTTGCAAGAGCTTCCTTCCTGCTCCAGTGTCCTGACACAGAATGAAGAACAGCGTAGAGAAACAGGCCGGGGGAAGTGCTTTTGTGTACATGCAGATGACACTGTGGTTCTAAACAAATGACGAGATCAGGAAATTATTAGAATAACACGGCAGAAGCCTGGGTAGAAGCGACTCAAAGCTCTTGTCTTGCTTTGTGTCGGCTCCAGAGAAACTTAAACTGTGGAAAAGAGGAAGAGTTAGCTGGGTGTGGTGGCTCATGCCTTTAATCCTAGCACTTGGGAGGCAGAGGTAGGCGGATCTCTGTGAGTTCAAGGCCAGCCTGGTCTACAGAGTAAGCTCCAGGCCAGCTGGGACTAAAGGGAGACCCTGTCTCAAAAATACTAAAAAAAAAAAAAAAAAAAAAAAGAAATAAAGAAAAAGAAAAGAGAAAGCGCGTGGGGGATGTGGAGACTGTGCCAATCGCTTGTGTTCTTTCTGGGCTTTTCTGGGAGCAATAGATCAGTGCCTTATATTCTGGGTTGGGGGTGGATACTGGTGGCAAGCGATAGTATTTGATTAATTGGGGGATATATTCAATCAAGTAGGCACTTAGAGGCTATACCAAGCATATTAGACACATGCTTTCCTGGATATGGTTGCTTAAAAATAAGGTTGAAAATATTTGAGCTTAAAAAAGCACAAAGAAGGGGCTGGAGAGATGTCCTAGTAGTTAAGAGCACCAACTGCTCTTGCAGAGGACCTGGGTTCGATCCCCAGCACCCACATGGCGGCTGAGAACCGTCTGTAACTCCAATTCCAGGAGAACTCCAGTTCCAGGGGAATCCAACACCCTCTTCTGACCTCTGTGGCATTGCAGAACACCAGTGCACAAACCTACATGCAGACAGTACATTCATACACATATAAAAATAAATAAAATAAAATTTAAAAAAAGCAAAAAGAAATGATAGCTGGGGTGAGGCAGCTCATGCCTATAACCCTAGTACTCCAGAAGGAAGAGAGAGAGAGAGAGAGAGAGAGAGAGAGAGAGAGAGAGAGAGAGCATTTGACTTGGACAGTGGTCTGATTTCCCAAGGTGTTTAACCCTCTTAGAAGATGATCTTGACTGGTTTATTCACCATGGTTTTTGTTTTTGTTTGTTTGTTTTAAATTTTCTACATCTCATGACAACACTTCGACAAGCTCGGTGAGGGCTTGCCATTTTAGGATTAGCTAATTCCTACAAATACCAAACTACTGCCTTGTAGCACAGCTTTGATATACAAACCGACCAAGCCTAAATCCAGTCATTCCCCAGTGACCTCCTGTATGAACTCTGGGGTGTTAACCTTTGCCCTAATCAACCCAGGACTATAGGGCCAGTAAGAGCACCCCTAGGGGGCAGAGCTCATGAAATCATTCAAATTATCCAGCCCTACCATGTCCATCCTGCCACGATGTTCTGCCTATTTCTGTGAAAACCGTAACAGGCTCTAGCCTGCTGCCCATGCAGGTCCTTCACTCTTCTGTGGCTGACTGACCCGGGCTTCTCCTCATGGTCCTGAGGGACATGCCTGCCTTTCTTCCCAGGAGTCCTGAGTAAAAGCTTTTCTTTTCTTTTTTGGGGGGTGGGGAAGTCTTGCTGTGTAGTTCATGCTGGACTCAAAGTACAGATCCTCTTCCCTCAGCCTCCTGGAGTTAGTGGGATTACAGGGGTGCATAACAAGCTCTCTGCTCAGTGGCAATTCATGATTTTCCTTTTTGGTACTGGGAATAGAACCCAGAGTCTGCCCCTGATCTATGGCCTCAGCCTTGTTTTTGTTGTTTGACACAAGGTCTCATTATGTAACCTGGTTGGCCTGGAACTTGCTGTATAGACCAGGCTAGTCTATAACTCAGGGCAGTTCTCCCATTGCCTCTCAAGTGCTGACAGGCCTGAGCCACTCCCCTCCCCTGGCTCTTGGTGGCAGTTCTGGCCTGATGGCCTCACTGGAACAGGATGTGGAGTACATTTTAATACTGGTCCTGAGACTCATAGGGAACATTTTTACTAGTTCTGAAAACCCTTTTCTTCTGTACCCTGAGGCTGGCTTGCACTTTATTCTAAAAATTGTCAGGCTGGAGAGATGCAGTGACTGAGAGTGCTTGCTGCTCTTTCAGAGGATCAGAATTCATTTCCCAGTATCCACACTGGGCAGCTCACAACCGCCTGTAACTCTAGCTCCAGGGGATCTGACTCCATCTTCTGGCCACTGAGGGCACCCCAGTGCATGTACACACACACACACACACACACACACAGAGAGAGAGAGAGAGAGAGAGAAATAAAATAAATCTTAAAATTTGTCCTGCCAGGGGAGGGAGGAATCTGCTAATGGACACCTAGATTTGGTGAATGATGATTGTTGGCTGTGGAATCAGATAGTAATTCTGATTGAACAGCTTTGTAAGTATAGTAAAAATAATTGAACTATTATACTTTAAAAGAGGGGACTTCAGGGCTGAAGTTGAAGTTTAGTAGTAAAGTTGTATATATGTCTAGCATTCACAGGGTCATTCATGTTCCCTGAACACCCTCCCTAAAATCATGTTGATTTCTATAATATACAATCTCTCTCTCTCTCTCTCTCTCTCTCTCTCTCTTGTTTGTTTAAGACAGGGTCTCATGTAGCCTGGGCTGGCCTTGAACTCACTGTGTAGCTCACATTGACCTTGCATCCCTGATCTTTCTCTGTCCATCTCCCAAGTTCTGAAATGACAGGTGTGCGCTCTGATCCAGAGCATATGGTGTGAGGATCAAGTCCAGGCCTTGTGCATGCTAGGAGACATGTTACCAGTAGACTCACACCCCAGCCCTAGAGCTCCATTTTTATTTTTTTTAATTTTTATTTATTATTTTCTTATGTGTATGAATGTACTGTCTGCATGTAGGTTTGTGCACCCATGTCCTGCAATGCCAAGGAGGTCAGATGAGGGTGTCGGATTCCCCTGGAACTGGAGTTAAAGATGGTTCTTAGCCACCATGTGGGTGCTGGGAATCGAACCCGAGTCCTCTGCAAGATCAGTCGGTGCTTTTAACTGCTGAGCCATTTCTCCAGACCCGAGCTCTGTTTTTAATGCTGTGCTCTCCACTGATTTTTTTCTCTTAATTTTTTAAAATTTATTCTTGTATGTGTATGAATGTACTGTCTGCATGAAGGTTTGTTCACTTGTGTCGTGCAATGCCATGGAGGTCAGAAGATGGTGTTGGATTCCCCTGGAACTGAAGTTAAAGATGGTTCTCAGCCGCCATGTGGGTGCTGGGGATCGAACCCTGGGTCCTCTGCGAGAGCAGTTGGTGCTCTTGACCGCTAGGCCATCTCTCCAGCCCCACTGATTTTTTTTTCCTCTTAACTCTCTTAACATTTGTGTTACAAGATTAATTTTTCTTAATGTGTGTGTGTGTTTGTGTGTGTGTGTGTGTTTGTGCATGTGCACATGCATGTAGAGCTCAGAAGATAACTTGCAGGACTTCGCTTTCTTTCCACTTTGTGTGTCCTGGGGATTGAACTCAGGTAGTCAGGCTTGGCAGCAAGCACTGTTACCATCTGAGCCATCTTGCTGGCCCCAAGGTAAAGAAACAGAAAGAGTTTGGGAGACCCTCCTCTGTTGCCAGTGGGTCTCCCCATATCTCCCCCTTATCTGAGAAGTTCCTGGGCAAATCCTGGCTTCCATTGCAGCAAAACAGAATCCTGAGTGTGTGATTTCTAGTGTGACTTTTCCCATACTTATTCCTAGGGCTTCCAAGTTAAAAAAAAAAAAATCAGAGAAGGGACTCTTTGTTTTCCTATTGGAAGTGCTGTTTTTCAAAGATTTAGAAACAGATGGGCTGCATAGTGGAGTAAGATCCAGTCTTTCTTGTGCTCTGTTCTTATAGTTGTTTCACAGGCAGAATCTATGACTTTGGGAAGAGCCTCCATCCACAAACATGGACCAGAAGGGCCAGGAACCAGATTTAAGCAGGTTAAATAGATGTAGACTCTTAAAGGAGCTTTGGGAGTGGATGTTGTCAGTTCGTGATTGACTGACTCCCAGGCAGGAGAAATCAACTCTACAACTGTAGGCACCTGACCTTATGTTGTTTCTGCTAGCTATTATCAGCTCCTTTCTCTGGAAACTCTGCAACAACATCCGTCATGTCAGAGGCCCCCAATTAAACATTGATTCATTGTGATGATTGTAATCCCAGTTAATATTGGGCTCTCTTTACTCTCTTTTTCAGGGGTAAAGAAAGCCCATAAACTGGGGCTGGAGAGATGGCTCAGTGGTTAAGAGTGCTGTCTACACGTTACCCGTGGGGCGGCTCACGATTGTCTGTAACGCCAGCGGCTCCGTGGGCATCGCAGGACGGGAGTGCAATTACACACACGCAAGCAAAACCCTCCTACACAGAAAATAAAAATAAATAAATTTCAAAATGTAAAGAAACCCATAAACCAAAGGTGGGATTTCTCTGCAGAGCCCTACAGAATGAAGGCAGAGGCAGGTGGACTTAGTAGGTAAAGCGACGGGCCAGGGTGCTCACTCCCTTGCTTGCTATAGAAGATTCTAGTGTGTCTCCCACTGTCACATGCTCACAGGTCCCCATGGCACTGTGTTGGAATGCAGACTCTGGGGTAGCAGATCTTAGCCGAGGGTGGTCGCGGCAGTCTATCCGGCTCCCAGATGTGTCGGATGGATAGGGCTGGCCCTTAGGCCGTGTTCTGTGCACCTATGCATCTTTAAAACCTAAATTGAAAAGGACTTGCTGGAAGCTGACATGTTCCTGCAGGTGCTGCTAAATATTGATGACACTAATGATAACAGTAATAATGAATGGCAACAATGAGAGACAGGACAGGCAGGGATGGCCAGCCTGGTCATTGCTACCATCCTATACAAGGATCACCTGTGGTTTTAATTTAATTTAATTTAATTTAATTTAATTTTGTGATGCCAGTGATAAAACCCAAAGGCTCACTCATGGTAGGCAAATGGCCCACACTCTACCACTGGGCTATATCCCTAGCTTTAAAAAAAATTGTGTGTGGGGGGGAGTAAGGTGCCCATGACATGGAGGCCAGAGGTGGGTATTGGGTGTCTTCAATTGATCTTCACTTTACTTACTTTAATATTTATTTAAAATTTTGTGTATGGGTAGGCATGGTGGCACATGCCTTTAATCCCAGCACTGTAGAGGCTGGGGAAGGTGGGTGTCTGTAAGATTGAGGCCAACCAGGTCTACATAGTTCTAGACCAGTCAGGGCTGCATAGTGAGACCCTGTCTCAAAAAAAAAAAATTCAAACCAAACCAAGAAAAATGCCCCCAATTTTGTGTATGTGTGTGTGCCTGTGTGTAGAATCATGCACATAAGCACAGGTGCCCATGCAGATGAGAATAGGGAATACCTGGGTACTTGAGTTGAACAGGTGGTTGTAAATTGCCAAATATGGGTGCTGGGAACTGAATCCAGGTCTTCTGCAAGAGTAGTGCATGCTGGTTTTACTGGGGTTTGTGTGTGTGTGTGTGTGTGTGTGTGTGTTTATTTGATTTTTAATTTTGTCTTTTTGAGACAGGGTCTCCCTGTAGACTAGGCAGGCCTTGAACTCATAGAGATCTGCCTGTCTCTGCCTCCTGAGTGTTGGGATTAAAGAGGTATGTGCCACCTCACCCGGTTTGGTTGTTTATTTTTTTAATAATTTTATTTATTTTTCATGTGTATGAATGTACTGTCTGCATATAGGTTTGTGCACCCATGTTGTGCAATGCCTCGGAGGTCAGAAGAGGGCATTGGATTCCCCTGGAACTGGAGTTAAACACAGTTCTCAGCCACCATTTGGGTGCTGGGAATCGAACCTGGGTCCTCTGCAAGAGCAGTCAGCACTCTTAACCACTAGGCCATCTCTCCAGCCCCTGATTGTTTATTTTTTAAGACAGGGTCTCACTGTATAATCCTGGCTGGTCTGGGAATTGGCTATGTATACCAGACTGGTAATGAACTCACAGAGATCCGCCTGGCTCTGCCTCTGAGTGCTGGGACTAAAGGCATGTGGCACCACGCCTTACTGCATACAGTATACACTCTTAACCACTGAGCCATCTTTACAACTTCCACCTTCCTTTTTGAGATAGGGTTTCTCACTGAACCCGGAGCTTGCTTATTTAGTGAGGCTAGCTCATCAGCGAGATCCAATGTTCCTCCTGTCTTCTCCCCAGTGCTGGGAATACAGGTATGCTCCATGCTTAGGTTTTTACATGACTACTGGGGATCCAAACTCAGGTCGTTATGCATGTGCAGCAAGCATCTCCCAGCCCCATACTTTTAAAAAATTTTCTATTTTGATACAAGGCCTCACTAAGTCACCCAGACTGGCCTTTAATGCCTTTCCTCCAGGTTAGCAACACTAAATAACTTGCCCAAGGTCATTGGTAGTAAATGGGAGGGATTCAAACATTGGCCCCACATCTGGACTCACAGTTGTAGCTAGGCAGCCAGCCCCAATCCAAACATCCGAGTACTCCAGTGCCTGAGACTTGTAAGCGCCAACATGATGCCACAGGTGGAAAATTCCATACCTGACCTCAGTAGGAAGACTGTCAAAATGCAGGCACATTGAAAATACTATATCAAATTACCTCATTGTGCACAAGGCTCATATGAAATATAAATGAATTCATGTTTGGACTTGGGTCCTGTCTGCATTATGCGAATGTTGAAAAAAATTAAAAATCTGAAATTTGAAACCCTTCTGGTTTTAGATAAGAGAGACTCAATCTCAACCCCTCTTATTTCTGTTGTCTTAATTTTGGATCAGTGGAGTTGAGCATGTGACCTTCACATGATTTTATGTTTAAAATCGAGCATCTTCCCCATGCTGCAGGTCTAAACCAACAGCACAAAGTCACAAAGGGAGTCAGATGAGAGGCACTGGCAGTGCAAGATGCAAATGCTTCACAGGGCTGGGGTGACAGATTTAGTCCTTCATCCATAGCAAAATGCCCTGGGGACTTATTTTCTATCTTACAAAGAAGAAATTTGATGATGAGAGTGTTGTCCCTCTATGAGGCTTGTTCAAAACTGGTGGGGAAGTAATAAAACTATATGGATTACAATATTTTAAAGTCAAATTATATTGCCTTCCTTGAACAAAAATGAAAATTCTTGTTTTCAGGACACCAAAAGCACAACTGATTAAAGACAAAAACATGAATAACTTGGGTTTCACCTGGTGTAGAAATTTGTGCACTTGAAATCACAGTGTCATCAAGGTTGGGGATGAAGGTTGGTGAGAAAGATGCTCAGTATGTTGGAACCCTGGGTTTTTATCCATAGATAGTACTCCCAAATGAAGAAACACCACCAATAATGAAACACCCCCCACACACACCCATGGCATAGTTAAGTAAAAAAGATCAGCCACAGTAAAAGAAAACTATAGCAAATAATCTCTCTGATAAAGAACTGGTATCCACATTTGCCTAGGCATTTCACCAGAGATATACTAGTGATGGGCAAAAAACACATGAAAAGCATGTTATTATCATGAGGTTAAAAAGAAATGTGAATTAAATTCACAGTGATATACTGTGTCATAGATACTAGACTGGATGTAATTAAAAAAAGCTGACAATATCAAGTGCTGAAAAGGAGGGAGATCTGCAGTGTGAACACGCTACCTGTGGGTTTGTCAGATGGGTCAATTCCTTTTGAAAACAGATCCTGCAAACAAAGGATTTTGTTTCCTTAGTCTAACTGCATATTAAAATGTTCTTTTGCAAATTGTATACTTTGCATAGTGTATATTGAAATACTATATATATATATGTATTTGTCTTTTCAAGACAGGGTCTCCCTGTAGCCCCAGCTGTCCTGGAACTCACTCTGTAGACCAGGCTGGCCTTGAACTCACAAAGATCTGCCTGCCTCTGCCTCCCAAGTGCTAGGATTAAAGGCGTGTGCCACCATGCCCGGCCTGTGATATATTTCATATGCTGCTTCTTTTGACATAAATTTTATATAAAAATTGTTTAAAAAGTGAAATAGATAAACAGATCTTTTGTTGTTATTGCAACTTCTGTTAATCTGTTGTTTATGGCATGGGACAGTTTGTACCCCAAACTGTGGCTAATTGAATTTAAAATTCAGCTTTATTCAATTAACTTTGATTTACAATTTTGATAGCCGTTCATTTTAATTTCTATTTGGCCTTTTAAATTTAATAGATAATTTCTAACTTCTTAGCCTAGAAATAACTTTAAAATCTTTCAGCATTTTTGTCCCCTTTGTATTCTTAATATGTATATATTTTTATATACATTTGGATTTGTGTATTTTCCTCCACTTGCTTCACTACTTTATTTTATGTAGAGTGTGTTATGGTGGTTAACATTATAACTGAGTCCAACAGTTTCATTGCACTGAGATGAGATCCAAAAGAATCAGAAGAATGGTCATTCATTGTGTAGCAATCCTAGGCCTTGAGTGGATGCAGGAGCCGAAGACGCAATGCATGTCTGTCTTCTGGGAAGCAAGTGAGTGCATTCCTGGCTCCGTGTGATTTGTTTGCAAAATGTTAGCTGGAACCTTCCTTGGCTTTTCAGAATCCAAGTGTGGAAAGGTGTATGAAGAAGCCCTTGGTGTGGGCACTGCTTGTTATCTGAGCAACAGCAGCTTCTTCCTCCCTGCTAACAGTGCGGTCACCAGTGGGATGTGTTTCTTTACTACCATAGAACCCTAAAAGCAGAGCAGACAGTCCTCTCCCTCCTCTGGATGGAGGCTGGGAGCCTGGAATGGGTACTGACTGCATCGGCCCAGAGATTTGAGTCTTCAGAGTGCCACTGGCGTACATTGTTTGAGTTCATTCCTGGCAGCAGCCGGCTGCTTTCTTAGGGCCTTTGTGCTAGCACTGACCCCTCAACCTAGAACTTTAGCTCCCCACCTCTCCTGAGGGCTCCCCATTTCCCCGGGCTGATCCCCACTCATTTCAGGTCTTTGTTCTAATGTCACTTTCCTGACTACCTCAACTTAACGAGCCACCCTCCACCCGTTTTCCTTATTTTGGATCACTGTATCGGCTTTACTCTTATGTTTGCTGTGCTCAGGATCAAACCAGGGGCTTTGCACATGCTCGGCCACAGCTGTGCCACTGAGCCACACCCCGGCTTTCAGCTTTACTCTCCTATTTGGCATCTATTACAACCTAGAACTATATATTTATTTATTAATATTTATTTTATTTTTAATGTATGTGTGTGGGTGTTTATACATGGAGGTGCTGCCAGAGGCCAGGGGAGGGCATCTGATCACCTCAAGCTGGAGTTAGAAGTAGCTGTGAGCCCCTTGTGTAGGTGCTGAGATTGAGTACCCATCCTCTGGGAGAACAGTAAGGGTTCTTAGCTATTGAGCCATCTCTCCAGCCCCCTGAGTATTTACTTTTTTTTTTTTTCAAATATTTTAGGAGTATCTTTATTTTTTTCCTGTTTTTTTTTATTTTTTTCCATTTACTTTCATTTATTTCATTTTTTTTAACAAGAAGTAATAAGTTTTGAGTACAAGCATCCTTCATGTAAAACTAATTTGCAAGCAGTTGTGCCCAAACCCACACAGCCCATCTCCCACCATCCAACTGGAGGGGCTTGTATGTACGATCAAGTTGATCAAATAAGTATCCAGTCTATATTGCTGTAGTTTCACCATTCACCCCAATCGCAGCCCTTACATTCTACCACACCCCCTCTTCCACAGATTGTTTCCTAGGCTTAGAAAAGGGGCACAGGTGGACAAGAAGCAAAACAGTCTACTTTCTCTGGAGATGTTGTTTTCTGATCAGTTCTGGCTGTTTCCTTTCATGGGTTGACAGTTTGTTCAGGAATAACCTTTCAATCCTACTAATGAAGCACAGGCAATTAGATATATAGATATTTAAACAGTATTAATTATTATGGTAAGTTACTTTGGTATAGACACAGATGTTTGGATGGTATGATAATCCATAAATTATATTTTTTCTGTAAAAGATGACAAGGTCTTACTGTGGCTTATAACATCTCCTAACCACTAGAGGATGTAAGCTTGTGGCATCAGCCGTGAGTTATTCCTCCAAGGAGAGAGCTAATAGCCAATTAGATTTGGGATATACAGACATATGGCTGCCACTGCTGCACAGTATTTCCAGGCAGATGAGGTGTAGCTGGTGCTGACGGAGGAGTCTTGCTTGACTCAAGGAGACCTATATTTGCTTTATTGGTTTAGTGGCCTTTGGTAACACTCTCTGGCATTCCAGAGACCATCTGTATACTTGCAAGTGCGGTCTCCATACATCTTTCCCATGTTTATATCAGGTCTTCAACAGCAGGGCCTTATCGCCTCTCTTCCTGCAGATATCCCAGTTTGGAGGCAAGGAGCCTTTACCTTTTGTGGGGGCTTGGATCCCCTGGCCAACATCTCCTTGGTAGAATAATCCATTGTTGATGTCAGAGCTCCTGTATTAATATATTTTGCTTAAGTGCATAGCTTAAGGAGACTTTAGCATTATATTTGGTTCTGAATAGAGAATAATCCTTTTCACAGTTTCTATGTCCATTAGTCAATTAAAGAAGGCAGTTTTACCGATTTTACAAGAGAATACCTCTATAACAGCTGGCTCCAATCTACAGCTGGAGAACGACCTCATCATCATCATATTTCTCCTTATTCTATGGGGGGNAAATGACAGGAAAAAAGACAGAATCTTCAGCAAGTTGGTGTTGGCAAAACTGGATCCCACCACTTTGTTAGAAGAATGAAATTAAACTCCATACCTCTCACCCTGTACAATTTTATTTAGTCAAACTTTTCTTAGTATTTTTTTGGATATTAAATAGATCCCTCAACGTGAATTGGGAACACCCCCCCAAACTTTGAAGGTGAGAGAAGAAAAAGGTTGGCAGCAGCCTATACAAGGACCATAGGCGTAGGAAACGACTTACTAAATCATACAGCAACTGTGCAAAAATTAAGGTCGGACTAATGACAAGTGGATCCTCATCAAACTCAAAAAGCTTTCTGTACATCAAAAAAATGAACAATCAAGGAAGTGAACGAAAATCCCACAGATGGGGAGGAAACCTTCACTGCCAGATACATCTGACAAAGCTTGATTTCCAGACTATATAAACTACTCAAAAAACAAAGAAACAGGAAAAAATGACCCGCTCCACAATATAGCATGGACGCAAATGAACTGAAAAACAGAGACTTCACAAGGGCGGAATTAGAGATGGCTGAAAACCATCTTAAAAACTGTTCATACCTCACCCAATAATTAAGGGAAAGCAAATGAAAAACCACTTTTAAGATATCATTCTTACTCCACTTTAAGACTGGTTAGATCCAAGAAAAACAAATGATACCCCCCAAGTGCTGGAGAGGTTGTGGGGAAAGGGGAACCATCATCCACTGCTGGTGGGAATTAAACTGTTACAGCCCCTATGAAAGCAGTGTGGAGAAACCCTTGGAAGACGTGGAATTAACTTGCCACCCGACACAGCAATACCACTCTGGGCATGTACCCTTTCACGCCTTACCGGCCAACCACAGAGATACATGCCCGGTGCCATGTTTATTTGCAGCTCTCTTCACACTTACAAAGAGCTGGAAACCAATCCAAGTGCCCCTCCACTGACAGTGGATAGAGAAAATGTGGTACATTTACACAATGGAATTCTATTGCAGCATTAAAAGAAAGACGACATCACGAGCTTTGCAGGAAAATGGAAAATGGCTGGAGCTAGGGACATTTCCTGCTGAGTGAAGTAAACACAGTCCCAGAAACACCCCAACGAATGCATGGTATCACTATTTGGGCTGTAGTCCACTTACCCCCGTTGTAAGTATTTCTTACGTAGGGCCCCCTGAGCTTTTTGTACAAAGCGTGGGCATAATGCATTTTGTAATACAACAACAACAACAAGAAAAATACTGATTCAAAGAACTGGACTGAAACAGTGAACTTCTGCCTCAAAACAGTCAACTTCCAAATGAAAAATATTGAGGCACCGTACTAAGAGCTAGAAAGCATGTTTGGCAGACTGCACGAGCTCTGGGGTGGGGGTGGGGGAATGAGCGGGAACATGGGTCTAGATTTGTTAAAAATATCATAAAATAAAATTTATGTGAACAAAAGGACCCAAAAAAAAAAAAATTTTTTTTGTGAATAAAAAATTTTACAGTCAGACAGACAAAAAAAAAAAAAGACCCAACACAGGAAAGACTGCATCAGAAATCTGACTGAAATGGGGAATTGGGGGGGGGGTGGGTTGGGAGAGGGAGAGGGACCACGGGTGGGGGGGGTGGGGGTTCCTAAGGGAACACCACGGCGGGGGGTGGTTCTGGGGTTCTTCGTGTGTCTGGTTTTCCTGTGGGGGGGTTTTTTTCTTGGTTTTCTTCTTTCTTTTTCTTTTTTGTGGGTTTTCTTCTAGATTCCTCGCAATTAATGTCATTTAATTGACATCGAGTTAAAACAGTCACAAGGTTATCCAATTTTTTCTGAGAAAGTGAGAAGAAAGATAGGGGGGGAAAGTATGAAAAAGCATGGTTGGCAGAATGCATGAGCTCCTGGCTGGGGTGGGGGGGGGAAGGTTGGTGGGGGGACATGGGTTCTAATTTGATAAAAAAAAAAAGTATCCCAATTTTGTTTCCCAAACTCTATCCACAAATTACATGGTATTTTAGGACGTAGTAAAAAACTAAAAATGTCTATATTAAACAACATTGGTTTAAAGGTTTTGATAAAAACGGTGATACATCTGAGTTAATTGGAAATATAAATTGTTGTTGTTCATATTTGTTTTACTTAAAATCTGTATAACAATAACTTTGGGATTAACATATACAAATGTTCTCTATAATCTTTGTGTTATACAGTATCATCTTATAACATTCTCTTTTACCTGTAGGAAAATTTAACTTAAGGAATTAAGTTTGCTTCCCCTGGGTATTTACTTTTAATTGTCTTTGTTTTGTACTAAAATGCATTTTCCTTGAGAATGTCAACACTTTGTCCGGTTGACAGCTGATTATCCAGGGCTCAGCCCAATTCCAACGTAAATTACAACTCAATACATTTTAGTTAGGTTCATAAGTGAACAAACCTAGCCCAGCTCTCCATAGCAAAGCGATAGATATTTATTTACCAGAGCTGAATTTATATTTGTTCTTCAGGCTTACCTGGTGAGCAGCCATGAAACGAATGGCACAAAGAGGAAGGTGTAAGTGGGCTCCCCACCACCAGCAGTGATGTGTTTCCTTCGCTAAGTTAGGAAGCATGCAGTCTTGGCCCAACACTCTACATCTTAAAACAGAATTACTTGTGGGCCCCAGTGCAGTCTGCCAACTTCCACTGGCACACCTACCAACACTAAGGAAACCTAGACACTGGCTCAGACACTAATGACCACATGTACAACAATGCAGGAATTTCCATCACCTGCAAGGCCAATGGTCATCACAAATGCAACAAACAGTGCAACCTTCTCAAAAAGAAATGAAAAAATGCAACTCTCCCTGTTCATTGACAGAGGTTAAAAGAACAAAGAGAAAAATGGAGTGTTTACAAAATCCACACTAAAAGGAATGAATGAGAAAAGGTTCCCTGAAGCTGGGCGTTGGGGCTGGAGAGCCGCTCACTGGTTAAGAGCACTGCTGTTCTTGCACAGGATGCAGGTTCAGTCTCCAACACTTATATGTGGCTAACAATTGTGTATCCAGTTCCAGGGGATCGGATACACTCTTCCAGGCTCTGCAGGCACTGCACACGAGTACACTTACATACATGCAGGCAAAACACTCAGACACATAAAATAAATATAAATAAATAAAAATTTTTAAGGAGTTGGGAATAGCAGACTCTAGATCCATCCCCAATGTCCAGCTCCAGGGGTATGAGGTGCTGACCTTTCTTTTGGGCTTACTGAACAAGGGGGAGGCTAGCCCCAGGAAGCCCTTCCCTGTATACACATGTTGGCACAGCCAGGATCTGAACCCTCTTCAAAGGGTCCTGTGTTTGTCCTCTCCCAGGAGCAGGAGAGGCCCCAGCCTATTGCTCCCTTCCTAAGCTCTCTGCTGAGACGGGACCTGACCCTTTGTGGCTCCTACAGAACCCTGTGGACACCATTTGATCTGCTTAACCAGGGTGCCAATTTCCTAGAAAGGGGCCGCCAGGGGGCTGACAGCTTCAGCTGGTAGGTGTGGCTGTGCATAAAACAACTTTATTATTTTCAAGGCCAGCCTGGTCTACATAGAGAGCTCCAGGCCAGCTGGGACTAAAGGGAGACCGTGTCTCAAAAATGCCACAAAAAAAAAAAAAAAGAAAAAAGAAAACACACTTATATTGTGAATCCCTAGACAGGTTCTAGAACTAACCTACCACTTATTTTCAGACTTTGAATTTTTGGTATATGATGGTGGGTATGTATGCATCTTTTAGAGTAATATAAAATTAAAATGGAAAAATGCAAATCAAGAAATACGATATGGAAATAACATACAGCTTGTTTTCAAAAGATACAATTTTAATATAGGTGCGATGTATCAGGCTGGTGTAACTTAGCTTTTCTGGGTGCTTAACGACCATACTTAACGCCCATACCAATTTGGTTGAGGGACCTAAGGGATAACTTTGTTCCTTGCCCTCAGAGGTCAACCAAGTCTTAGGAGACTATGCATGGGGCCATCTCTTGAAATGTCCTGTAAATGTGGGTCACCAGTCTTCCTGTTCAGGGAGGTCTTAAAGATCCACTAATGGGACTTCAGCCAGTATCCAGTCTATAAAGAGAAAAGTCTGCTCATGCTTCAAAAAGGGAAGCCTGGTCTAGCAAGACCTAACTTTGTCCTCCAGTGGATGG
>VZQC01003773.1:55599-70063 GCA_009823505.1 Rhizomys pruinosus | reverse complement strand
AACTGGTAAATAAATAAGCTGATGATGAAAAGGAGGGCTGGAGAGATTACTTTCCGGGCTGGAGAGATAGTCCTAGCGGTTAGAGCATCCGAGCTCTGTGCAGATGGTACCGGTTCGATTCCCCAGCACTCCACATGGCCCGGCTGAGAAACTTGTTCTGTATACTCCAATCCAGGTAGAACTCTCAGTTCCAGGGAATTCTCGACACCCTCCTCTCTCGGACCTCCGTGTCATTGCATGACACTGGTTTGTGCACAGACCTCACATGCAGGACAGTACATCTTGCTATACACCCAACAAAATTAAATTATAAAAAAAAAAAAAGCTGATGAAAGGAAGTCCCCCACTGCCCAAAAAAAAAAATACCCGAGAGACCCCTGATGACCAGACTCAAACTGACCTTAAAAACAAAACGCACCTGGCATGGTGGGCAGCGTCTTTATCCGTCGCACTTGGGAGGCAGAGGCAGGCGCTGATCCTCTTTGTGGATTCCCTCGAGGTCTCAGCCTTGGTCTACATGAGTGTACGTTACAGGACAGCTGGTGACTACATGGGAGACCTGTCTTTTGAAAAGCCAAAAACAAAAAACAAAAACAAAAAATTTATTCCCCAACAAACAAACATCTACAGCCAATTATCCATCCATTAACAATTCTTGCGTTAATATGCTCGGTATTGGTTAATGTGCGGTCCTAACGCATCCAAAAGGAATGTAACTTTTTTAGTTTAATTTAACCACGAAAATAACATAATCCGTAAAGCCTGAGATATTCTTAACTTTCCAGAGTATCAAACCTTGAGATCCTAGTAAAAACGGATCACCGATTGAGAGAGAGAGAGCGAGAGATGAGATGACCGAGAAAAAGATGAGAAACGTGTTGGGCCTATGTCTTCAATTTTTACTGGCAAGTACATCTACTCAGTGGCTGCCACCACTTTTGGAACTCCTCAAATACATGATACACAGCTTTGTAACCTTCCAAAAATGGACTGAGGATTCATGTCTCCAGGAATCCTCCAAAACCTCAATGCAAGATGGGGACTACAGAGATAACCAGCCTGTGGACTAAGCAGCTAAAGTGATTTCAACCTCTTCAGAATATACACTGCCATCATTCGACTACCCAGGCTATATCATTGTTGGACTACCCAGGCGTATCATGGAGGCAATACGGACGATCAAGAAAGGATGCGGTGTTTATTGGACCTAATTTGGGTGACCATGGGATAGGAAAAGACTTCCCAGTGTGGATCTTTGCACCCGAGTGCCTGACTTAATGTTGTTTTGTTGGCTTTGTCCAAGAGTGAGCCTTTCCAAAAACCTTCCTAAGTGAGAAAATGACATTTTATCTTTTAGAGAAGAAAGACATCCTAAGACAAGAACGAAATTAAGAACCTCCTCCAATTCATTTGGCGATATGCATGTATGTAACGTATATATCTTCATCGTATTATATTATCAACTACTTGCGTCTGTCTAATCTACTATTATTTTTTCTTTTTGATTATTGATTTACTTATCATATCCATTTATTATTATTGAAACCAATACAACGTTGAGAGTTAGTTTAGAATAACTAACATACAAGAATGGAATAAAAATCTAGACAGACTCAGTAAAAGATGCATGCTAAGCAGTTATGGCAGCGGGTTCAGCGAATCAGTGTAGGGGTGTCGGGCAGGAAAAATTGGGCCGGAAAGGTTAAGTCGACCTCTTTAATTATTTGATTCTGAGAAATGTTATGATGTCTGAAAAATTTCCCCTTCCCCCCCCCTCTTAATAACACATCGAAGACATGATAATATCTAAACCTACATCTTAAACTACCCACAAACCCCAAAAAAACTTTTATGGCACCCCACCAGAAACTTGGAATTTGTGTCATTTTTTCTGTGTACCTTGCAAAGTGTCCTTTTTGAATAAAACAAAATAGCTTCGGGCATGGTTTTTCTGCCTTCGGCAACCTGGTTTTCCCCTTTTCCCTTTCTCGGTCCTCTTCCTTTTTTGGTGGCATCTTATTCCTACTGACGTTCAAGGCACCTTGATGGATATAATGAGAAACAATTACTCCCAAAAAAAAGTGGTTACGGTAACTATTGCTAACCATAGTATAGTCAGCTCAATGTAAATGTATCAGTATTTCACATGATGCAGAACAAAGAACTGGAAGACTAGATATCGAGAAGTGTGCAGAGATTCTAAATAGCCCCATAAATTTCTATCAACTATAGTCTAAATTAATAGCAGCGGATACCCTTGATGGTTCCATAGCGGTTAATGTTGCTTAGTGCCCAAGCTTTATGAGGAACTGCAGCTTGGCATTCCCTGGCCCCACAAATCAGCTCGTGCATAGCTTATGTATTGTCTATGACCCCAAGGACTAGCATCCGTTTTTGGTTGGGTACCTAGTGGTGTTTTTGGGGGTAACGCAGAGAGCTCAGGTCCAGTGAGAGAACCTAGGGCAGAGAGAGATCCAGGAGGGTACTGGGACATCAACCTCTGATCCCCTCCACATATGGCCTGCATCTGCAACGCGCCCCCCTCCTTTTTTGGCCGCGTGCGCGCTTGCACACACACACACACATCATATCACATATCACACATACATCACACATTCTCACACACATACACAAACAAAAAAAAAAAATGATTCTTTTTTTTTTTTTTTTTTTTCCTAACAAATAAACAACTTGGCACTCGCACACCTGTCATTCCCAGCTTTCAGGAGTAAAACAGAGGCAGGGGGTATCTTTGTTGAGGTTAAGGCCGGCTGGTCTATGTAGCACGCTGTTTCCACTTAGGTGAGCCAAGAGTACATGTTGGACCCGTCTTATAAAAAATAAAAAAAAAAAAAAAAAAAAAACAGGAAGGAAAGAAGAAAGTATTATTTAGTGGGCATGGTGACACCGCTTACTCCATCTCACTCTTGGGAATCAGAGGCAAGCCGGGCATCAGTGCATACTATCTTTGTGAGAGCAAGGTAGACTTTGTCTAGTCTATCGTAGTGAGGGGTCCAGGCTACTAGTGTTACTAGGGAGATTCTGTCTGAAAGAAGCCCCCCTTATAAAATTAAGAAAAGTTTAAGAAGACAAATAGTTTACGGTAGAATGGGCTACCACTTCATGTAATATCTAGCAAACCAAATGTCCTCATGGACCTCATTGCTTTCAATGTTTATTCTTTTTAACCTTGTTATCTTTTACATATTACTAACACAGTGAAACAAAAAACACTTCCCATTATGATATAAAATGCATGGCCAAATAAAATTAGAATATGATTTCAGCGGAATGAAACGAAGTTGTTGGCATGAAAGCGATTTAGAAATAAATTATTTTCCTAAACTTATAATTTGAGTCCAGTGGTAGAAAGTAATTTGTAGGTTTTTATAGTTCTTGGCAGTTGACAGATTTTGTGAAAAGAGTTATTTTTAGGGACTCAAGCCACGTGCAAATTCTGACCAGAACTCATTGGGTGTACTTATATTCATGAAAAAATTTACACATGCATTTTTTTTGGTAAAGCGTTTGAATCACGGTCACTTATCAATCTCCTTATGTGGCCGAACCCCCCCATTATGGTGAATGGGGAGGGAAAAGCAGAATTAAAGGGAGTTTGAGAATGAATAAACCATATAATCCATAGATAATCTGGGGGTTTTAAAGAAGGAGAGAAATTTTAAGACATTTTTGTCGAAAAGAATGAGAAAACAAAATATAGCAATTGTGTCTGGACTCTGTGTGTGTTGTGTGTGGTGTCCCTTTGTGTTGTTCCCCTCCCCCCCCCTGTGTGTGTTGTGGGTATGTATATTTGCACATGTGTTGCACATTTGAGGCTACAGGTCTAGCTTTTTGTCAGATATCTTCCATTTTATTCGTATCTTGGTTTCTTTTTTTGCGACACGTCTCTCCGTAGTCATCCTTGATGCGCCTGGAACTGGCTTTTTCTGTAGTTACCAATTGGTCCTCAAAATGTCAACCGACGATCCATCTATCTCTGTCTCCCTGAGTGCTGGGATCTAAAGCTGCAACCACCACGTCAGGCTCACTTGGTTTTTGAGTGTCAACAATAACCATCTAAAAATACAGTCTGAAGAAAACAATGATCCAAATGATGGAAAGGTTGTTGGGAAAGGGAACATCATCCCTTGCTGGTGCGAATGTAAACTTATACACAACTATGGAAAGCAGTGTGGAGACCCTTGGAAATTGCTAAAAATGAGCTCCATCACCCCACCGACCAGTTCCACCTCTGGGTATATACCCACAAGAGCTTATCTTACTGCAGAAGCATATATTACAGCACAGCTCAGTATTCTTGCACGCTCTTGTTCCCATATGCACAGTGTGGACCCCACCCAATGCCCCCTTCAACCTGAGATTTTGTTGGATAGAGAAAAGTGGTACATCTACACACTGGAGGTCTAACGCGGTTATTTCAATAGATAAGATGACTATGATTACCTTTGCCCAGGTGTACAATTTGTGATGTCTTAGCTATGATAGACACTTCATGCCAAGTGAAATTACCACAGTCCAGAAAAACAAACATGAAATGTTATCCCTCATCTGTGATGGAGTGTTCTCAATTACCTAATGTATGGCAAACTGCGCAACGTTAATTGACTCTGAAAAAACAACTGTGTTCTTATATTGAGAATCCCTAAAAAAGAAAAAAAATAAAATAGGGGCTGGATGAGGAGGGGCTCAGCGGTTGTTTTTTAAGTAGGCCACGGTTACTGTAATTTGCAGAGGCAACCGTGTTTAGCTTCCTCAGCACCACAATGGTTCAGCTAAGAACTGTCTTGTGAACTCCCGTTCCTAGGGAAATCCTTTACCTTCCTTTCGACCCTCCTGCAGCAGTGCATGACACTGGTGCACAACCTACACGAATGACGTACCACTAGGATATTACACATAAGAAATAATAATTATACACCGTAATTTGCCTTTGCAGCTGGTGCCAGGGGTGTTTGGTTTGGTGCCATTGTCTCTTTTTTGTCCGTGTGATGCGGGGGGCTCCTGAAGCAGGATGCCTGGATTTTCAACTCTTGTTCCCAGCGACAGGTATGGGGCTGGGCTACGTAAGGCATTATTCTATCCCATTACACCACACTGGAATTGATCGCGAGAGGAGTATCCAAGTGGATTTTTTTTTTGGAGAACACTCAGAACAAGAAAGGAAGAGACGTGATTTTAGACTTGCCACATATCCACAATCTAAACAAAATGAAAGACTGAAACCTAGACAAGTCTTTTATTTATTTCCGTATGTGTATGAATGTATTGTTTGCATGCAAGTCTGTGCACCCGTGACGTGCAATGCCGCGGAGGTCAGAAGAGGGCGTCGGACTCCCCTGGAACTGGAGTTCTCCTGGAATTGGAGTTTCAGACGGCTCTCAGCCGCCATGTGGGTGCTGGGGATCGAACCCGGGTCCTCTGCAAGAGCGGTCGGCGCTCTTAACCGCTAGGCCATCGCTCCAGCCCAGATCTTGTCATCTTTTACAGAAAAAATATAATTCATGGATTATCATACCATCCAAACATCTGTGTCTATACCAAAGTAACCTGCCATAATAATTAGTACTGTTTAAATACCTATATATCTAATCGCTTGTGCTTCATTAGTAAGATTGAGAGGTAATACCTGGAAAAACTATCAACCCATGAATGGAAACAGCCAGAACTGATCAGAGTCCAAAACGACATCTCCAGAGAAATTAGACTGTTTTGCTTCTCATCCACCAGTACCCCTTTTCTAAGCCTAGGGAACAATCTGTGGAAGAGGGGGCATGGTAGAATGTAAGGGCTGTGATTGGGGTGAATGGTGAAACTACAGCAACATAGTCTGGACACTTATTTGATCAACATGATTGTACATAAAAGCCCCACCAGCTGGATGGATGGTGGGAGACATGGGCTGTGTGGTTTTGGGCATAGCTACTTGCAAATTGGTTCTACATGAAGGATGCTTGTACTCATAACTTACTACTTATTGTTAAAAAAAATAAAAAATTGGAAAAAAAGAAAATAAATACAAAAATAAATAAAAATACGGTCTGTAAAACAGATTTCATTCCAAGGAAAAGTAGTGACAAGATGTGAGGTGAAAGAGAAATTCAAAGTTTATGTTCCATGTTGCAGAGCACTCCACAGATGTGGGAATGCCACTAACAGCAGTAATAACAAGCATGCCCTGACACGGAGTCTCCATAGCTTGCTAGGTAGCATTATTTCTCAAATCACCAGCATGCCACATCCTCACACTGATGTCTTTTCCAAATGTCTTTCTATCCAACTGTCCATCATCAGGTTTTAAGTCAGGATATTAGAAACTGTTGGAGCAAGGTAAAGACAGAAACTGGGGGGGGGGGCGCCTCTGGGTGCTGACAGTACTGTTCCTGGTCCTGGGTGCTGGTTACAGGATATGTGAAAATCCTTTGAACGGTACATTTGTTTTCACTTACATTAGCATCATGGGGGAAATATCCAGGTGAGGCAGGGCACTCCTTTCATCCCAGTACTCTGGAGGCCAGCTTGGTCCATCCACATAACCAGTTCTAGGCCGGCTGGGGTGATAGGGAGCCCCTGGAATTGTTTGTTGCTTCCCCAGCCCAGACCATAGAACCACCTTGCAAGAGGTCAGGACTATGAGCCAGGTTCTCAGGCTTGCCACATGGGTCACAAAGGGACCTTGAATGGCACACACATGTCCTCCAAGGGATCTCGACCTGTCACCCATCATTCTTCGACCTCTTGTTGTATATGCCCGTGTGTCTTTCTAGAAGCCAGGAGTAACAGGCGTTCCAGGCACCTTCCAACAGTGGCACTTGAGGCAACAGAGGGAGACAGCTCTGATAACATGCCAGCTTTTAAAATATAGTCAAATAAAATTAAATGTTTATAGGGTGACTAATGCGCCTGGCCCCAGGGGAGAGAGTCGTGCTTACTGCAGTTGAATTTCAGCCAAATGCAGACCTCCCAGGGGCCGGAGACTCAAAGGGAGGACATGAGGGTCTGTGGCTTTTCGTGGGAAGAGAAGATTTTGTGGCTGAGGCAGGGACAGGGAGAGATGCGGAGCTTGAGCCTCAGAATCTGCAACGTCAGGCTGGCTCATCTGTCAGGCTGCCCCGACTCATATTCTGGGCTCCTGCATCCAAAAATCCAGAAATAAACTGAATGTATAAAGGGAAAGCAAGAATTCTTCAATTATTTTGAAAAGCTTGGAGACAGGCCAGGATTGAATATGTCTGATTCATGGGGGATCAACACCTCATTTATACCACGAACCAAGCCTGCTAAATGAGAAAGCTCATTAAATCCATCCATCCATCCATCCATCCATCCATCCATCCATCCATCCATCCATCCATCTATCCATCCATCCATCCATCCATCCATCCATTCATTTATTCAACACTGAGGCCTTGAGTACCTGCTTCAGGTTAGGTTTGACACAAAGCAACTCCAGAGAGAGCTAAGATTCCAAATGGAGAAAGCTGATGAATGAATGAATGAATGAATGAGTATTAAGTAGATGTCATGTTCCATAGTGACAAGGACTTTAGGGACGAGGCAGAGCAGGGATTCAGGTTTGAGAGGGCATCACAGGTTTACTTCAGGGATATTAAGGAAAAAATTACTGACATTTTGAGCAAAGGAGCCAAGACATGGGGTTCAGGTGGGGGATGGGCTGTCCAGGCAGAGAGAACTGAGGTTGGAGGGCACCTCCTGGGTTTGAGCAGGTCAGGGAGACAAGAGCACCTGGCAAGGAATGAAAAAGAGAACATTAGTACAAATGAGATAGGACCAGAGTAGAGCTGGTGGGTCACACTGTGAGGAGTCAGGAGCCCTTGTGTAGAAGGTGTGTGTGTGTGTGTGTGTGTGTGTGTGTGTGTGCGTGCAGGAGTGTGGGCATATGTGCACATGTCGTGGAGACCCAGAGGTTAATGTTGGACATCTTCCTAAAATGATTTTCTTTTTTTTCTTTGAGGCAAGGTTTTTGGCTGAACCCGGAGCTCCCAGTTTGGCTAACATGGCCAACCATGAGCCCCAGGCGTCCCCCACTTTCTACCCCAGGTAACAGGTGCACACGGGCTGCAGGGCTCAGCTTTCTATGTGGGTGCTGGAGATCCACACTGGTCCTCATGCAGAGACTTGCTGACTGAGCCATCTCTGCAGCCCCCACTGGAAGGTCTTAGGAAGCATGATGACATGATTAGGCTAAACAGGGATTGAATCATCAAATATGGCATTGTATGGCCAGAAAAGTATTTTGCCATAGATTACTATATTTGATCTTCATGACTACATTAAGAGGTAGGAAGATCTGTAACCATCAGTTACATTTTCAAAGGATTGTATTTGTAGAAACTGACACAGGCAAACATAAAGGATATTTATTTCAGTACTCTGGGACCCCTCTCCCATTCGGTTTTGGGTCATGCACACCTCATTCTTGAAGATACTGGCAGCCTAGTTCTTTCACCTGCATCATTATGCACACATACCTCTCTTCAAACAGAGCCCGGGCAACTTCAGAACCCCTTTGCTCCACCCCCATTGGAGATGAGCAGTCTCATCTCTGAACAATGCTATGATTTTTTCCCAGCACTGGTAACAATCAAATGTAGACAGTTTCTATTCACATACATTCCCAGAGTATCTGGGTATGAAGAACAGAAGGACCATCAGGCAAAACCACGTCCCAAAACAGGCATTAAACAATGCCTGGCATACACTGTGTGCTATCAGTGACTCACTGCACCTTTCCTCACTGGAAGGGCTCTTGGTTTATAGAGAAGGTTTCCAGAGACTTCTATCAGTATCCATTGAGGAACCTCAAACACAGACTCCTGGCCAACACCAGACAGCCCAGCTCCCTCATTCTGTTACTTTCAGTCTTGTTTCAATGTTGCTTGAAGCAACTGTATCAACAGAGGAGAGCAAGTCAGGGGATTGCTAGGATTCAGTGAGTACAGCAAGACACTCACCCTTTCAGAGCCTCATTTGTCTCATCTGAAAATTGAGAATAACAACATCTGGGCCTGTTAGGAAGGTGGCTACAGGCCCCGCCACCTTGGCTTGGATCCTACAAGGGGATGTTATTAATGTCAGCTGCTAGAAGGATTCTTGCAACCACATTATTTTTACTAAGGTTTGCTCATCATTAAAAAAGTAGAATCCACTTACATTTCTTAACTTATTTTTCACATATAAAAATCTAAGATTTAGTAGGTGGAGATGTTGCTCAGTTGGTAGAGGGCTTGGTGAGTGTGCATGAAGCTCTCTCTAGGCTTAATTCCCAGTGTTGTATATAAGCTAGGTAGATGGTAGATATCTGTAACACCAGCACTCCAGGAAAGTCAGTTCAGTCATTCTCAACTACATAGTGAGTTTGAGGCTGGCCTGAGATTCATGAGACTCTGCCCTCCACGAAAAAGAAAACAAAACCTAAATGGAAAGTGTAGGAAAAGGAACTTCCTTTGGAAATTCATCATCGGAAGCCATCCTGAAGGCTCCCTGGGGCCACAGTTACTCAGGGATGCAGTGGACGGAGACAGCACAGCTGAAAGCAGTTTAAAGGCCACATAACTCTTGATTGCACTTTTATCAAGACTTGCACTCATGCAACACCTGTTGCCTGGAGGAGAGTGGGTTAGCTGAAGAGAAGGGCTCCTTCCAAGAATGATGAGAACAAACTTGTTTGTGTCAAAGTGCACAGGACGGTTTCTGTCTTCCAAGACTTGGCCAGTCCAGGCGCTTGTGAAGCCGCCGTGCTTGACAAAGCAGAGCTGAAGACTTATGCTCCTGGACAGCAGGAATGCCATTCTGAATTCACTTCTGTGTATTCCCCGCCCACTCCTCAGGGACCTGGTTAGTTTTCCCTTTGTCTTGTCGGGTTAAAGTATTACTCAGGTATTTATGAAAAGGGAGCATAAAATTTGGCTGAGGTGCAACACTTGCATCAAATCCTGAAATTCACTCACTTTCTAGTGTTACTCATTGTGTTACTCAGGAGGTAAGTGGGAACTGGGGAAATGGAAGCAGATGCATAAAAGAGAGCCCATGGGAAGGATAAGGACGCATAGTGACATTACGAAACTTGTTCAGGGTCCTGTTCCTCCTTGACCACAGAACTCGTCAAATCCTAAAAGGCCTGTGTCAGTCTCCATCATCATCACCCCATTGTCTTCATCATCATCTCTGTCACCATCACCACTGTCATCATCACTACCACCGTCTTCACCATCACAATCACCACCGCCACCACCACCATCATTACCATCATCGCCACCAACGTCATCACCATCAACACCATCCATACCATCATCACTATCACCATCATAATCATCACCACCATCACCAAACACCACTACCACCATCATCATCTCCTTTGCTGTTTTTGAGTCACTTGTGAATATTTTCCCATTCTGTACATCATCTTTTTATTCTGTTATCCAGCTGAATCAGGGACCCTTTAGTTTAGTGTTAATTCTATTTGCCTATTTTCTTTGTGTAGCCTGTGGTTTTAAATCCTGGAACAAGTTCTGTTGGTTTTTTTAATTTTTTTTAATATTAATTAATTAATTAATTTATTTATTTATTTATATGAATGTACTGTCTGCATGTAGGTTTGTGTATCCGTGTTGTGCAATGCTGCGGAGGTCAGAAGAGGGTGTTGGATTCCCCTGGAACTGGAGTTAAAGATGGTTCTCAGCTGCCATGTGGGTCCTGGGGATTGAACCCGGGTCCTCTACAAGAGCAATCGGCACTCTTAACCACTAGGCCATCTCTCCAGCCCCAAGTTCTGTTGGTTTATACACAGGAGGGTGATTATATTGATTATATTAGATTCTAAACAGCTAGAACAAGGGACTTCTCATGTTCTCACCACATTAAAAATGATAACTGTTTAAGATGATGGTTACCATAATATTTGAAGTTCATCATTACACACTGTATATTTGTATCAAAACATTACCCTCAAGCCCATAAAATATATAATTAATTTTTTGTGGTCCTTTTGATGTGGACCCAGCTGTCTTGGAACTTGATATGTAGACCAGCCTGGCCTTGATCTCACAGAGATCCACCTGCCTCTACCTTCTGAGTGCTGGGATTAAAGGTGTACACACAACACTTGGCATTTAATACTGGCATTTTAAAAATAATAATTAAGTTTTATATTAAGATTTTTCTGATATCATATAAAGTATTGGGTTTCAAACTGATACTTTTATACATTTGTGTCATTATACTTTGTTGTCATAGGTCCTCTTCTTCCACCGCCTCTCCCATGCTACTTTCCTCCTTAAAATGTAAAATTATTATCTGACAAATTAAAGTCTCATTAGTAAGCATATGTTCAGGCAACAGACAGGAATTTAAAGGCAAGGAGGACCACAGCTGGCCTGAGGAAGGCCGCTCCATTCAGGACTCAGCGACTGAGAATTTCATCGTATCATCCCTTGTGTTGTTTTGATAGTTAGGAATTAATATGAAATGGAGGCCTACAGAAGGCTAGACCAACTCTCTGGATCCACGCATAACTGTGTGAGACAATCACTAGTGGGATAAAGAGGCAACTTTACCACAGAATTAGTGCTTCTCCCTTCAGTGTCACGGTGGGTCCACTGCCATGACACCACTGTTGTCCTACAAAGAAAAAGTTCGACCATGTCACTTGGCAATGACCCTTACCGATGGTGGACTTTGGTAGGGGAGGATAAAGGGAGTCTTGTTCGTTCATTGAACCATCAGTGGCTCACAGAAAATGCCCACTCAACTGCCAGTACCACCTTTAAAGAATGCCCAGGTGTTCAGGTAAGAATCAGATATTAAACTCTTCCAGCAGACAGACCCCTGGTATGCTCAGATGCAGCACTTACAGGGAGTGATGGCGATGACGTGAGCAGTGCTTAACAAGCACCAGACACTGCTAAGCGTTTTCATGTTGGCAGCAGCATTTGATGACTGGGTCCTGGTCCGAATGAAAAGAAGGAGGTGATCTGAGCACCATCTCCCTCTGTTTCCTGACCGTGGCTGCGATGTGGTCAGACGCCCTAAGCTCCCGTTGCCATGTCCTCTGTGCTGTGTGGAAATGTACGCCACAAATGTGAGCCCAAAACCCCCTTGCTTCCTTCAACTGCTGCTGTAAGAATTTTTAGAAAGTCTGTGTTTGTGGGGCTGGAGAGATGGCCTAGTGGTTAAGAGCACCGACTGCTCTTGCAGAGGACCCAGGTTCGATCCCCAGCATCCACATGGCAGCTGAGAACCGTGTGTAACTTCAATTCCAGGGGAACTCCAGTTCCAGGGGAATCCGACACCCTCTTCTGACCTCCGAGGTATTGCACGACATGGGTGCACAAACCTATATGCAGACAGTATATTCATACACATATGAAATAAATAAATAAAATTTAAAAAGTCTACGTTTGTTATAAGTGTGTATGTGTGGGTGGCATGTGGAGATAGTTACACATACAGCTTGTGTGGCTCAGTTTTCTTCCTTTACTATTTAGGTTCTTTTTTAAAATTATTTATTTATTTTTGTATGTGTATGAATGTACTGTTTGCATGCAGGTCTGTGCACCCGTGTCGTGCAATGCCTCGGAGGTTAGAAGAGGGTCTCAGATTCCCCGGAACTGGAGTTCTCCTGGAATTGGAGTTACAGACGGTTCTTAGCCGCCATGTGGGTGCTGGGGATCGAACCCGGGTCCTCTGCAAGAGCGTCGGTGCTCTTAACCGCTAGGCTATCTCTCCAGCCCTAAGTGTTTCTTTTATTTATTTATTTATTTATTTATTTATTTATTTATTTATTGGTCTTTTCGAGACAGGGTCTCCCTGTAGCCCCAGCTGTCCTGGAACTCACTCTGTAGACCAGGCTGGCCTTGAACTCACAAAGATCTGCCTGCCTCTGCCTCCCAAGTGCTAGGATTAAAGATGTGTGCCACCACACCTGATTATTTGGGTTCTTAGGATCATATGCAGGTTGTGAGCTTGGGAGCAAGTGCCTTCACCTACTGAGCCCTTTGCCAACCCTTTGTCAGGGTATTTTATCACAGCAAAAGGGAAAGTAAGACAACAGCCAACCTAATGTGGACTTCTGGAAAATCGTATGTCCAGGGAGATGTACTAATTATGATGCTTTTGAGTAAAAATAGCAAAAATACCAACTAACAATTATTTTAAAAGTAGACAACCAACTTTTTCATATAACAAGAAATGTAGAAACAAGTGGTTCTTGGTTGGTATGGGAATCCTCAACATTCCTAGCATGACGCTGGACATGGTGGCATACACAGGTAATGCTGAGGCTTAGATAGTGAGGAGAGGAAGATCAGGAGTTCAAGGCCAGTCTTGGCCACACAGACAGCTGGAGGCCATTTTGTTTCACCCCCTATCCCAAACAAAGATCATCAGCATACTAGTGTTGACTGGGTACAACCATGTGATGTCTGTAGCAGAAGTCCCCAATCTTTGTGTTCTATTTCATTTGTCTGGAGCTATGAATGGTGTCAATCCCTAGGCTGGGTGTCTCACTTCCGGCCTTGTTGACCTTTGGGGTCTTGGAAATTACAGGATACTTTGCAGCATCCCAGATCTTTACCCACTAGACAGCTAGAACATAGTCCCAAATATGCAAAATGCTTCCAGATATTGCTAAATGTGTGTGTGTGTGTGTGTGTATATGTGTATGTGTGCATGCTCATATGTGTGTAATCACCTGAGATGGGAACAAGTGCCTTAGACCAACCCCTGGAAAAGAGAAAAGAGAGACTCCTACCTGGTCTAGACGCTAGATTGTCTCTGGGGATAGGGCCAGATGTGTGGTTACTGGAAGGCATCCCTATGTAAAGAAGTGGGGGCAGCTATAGAGTTGGCAGTCATTCTGGTGTTGCTTCTATGTTGCTCAGATGAAAGCTCTTACTACAAGTCCAATCAGGGACATGGGAAGGAGGTTTTCTCTCTTCTCTTAACCCAGGATGCATTCATGGGGTAAAGCAGAAAAAACAAGTGTCTGGGTGGTGTCTGATCCTTAGCGTTGGTGGTCATAGGAAAACAACAGAGTTATCGTGGCCAGGCCAGTCCTCTTTTTATTTAGAAAACCAACACCAGGTTGACTTTCAGGAGCATTTCTCCCCCCCACCCCCTTCTACCCCCCTGTTTAAGAAAGATAAACCTATACTTGTCCAAGGGTATTGGTAAATAAGGATGTCAAGTGGAAAATTTATGTATTTGTTCCTCAATTACATGTCTTTGGCTTTTTAAAATATGTGCTGGTCAAAGTATAATTGGCCTTCTTATCTTTAATTAAGAATAGTTTTCTCGATGGGCGTGATGGCGCATGCCTTTAATACTAGCACTTGGGAGGCAGAGGCAGGTGGATCTTTGTGAGTTCAAGACCAGCCTGGTCTACAGAGTGAGTTCCAGGACAGCTGGGGCTACAGGGAGATCCTGT
>VZQC01003773.1:38629-51129 GCA_009823505.1 Rhizomys pruinosus | reverse complement strand
ACCTCATTTGACCTCAGCTGAGAAGGTGCATACTGTGTGACTCAAGGTTTTCCCTCTACAGCTGAGTGATCACAAAAATGTTGCAGTATTTATTGGGGGTACAAATACCTGTGTATATACACACAAAAATGTCGCCATATGATTTGGGGGTATGAATACCTGTATATACACACACATCATGTTTGACAGTACAAAAAAAAAATCTTGCCCTCCATCTGCCACAGGTAAAGGAAGGGAAGCATTCCTAGAGCTGGGAACAGGTGGAGTTTGCAGTATGGGAGTGGCTTCAGCCCTGAGTGTGATGCGTAGGGACAGACAGGTAGGGACTCCAGCCCTCCATCGCTAGGCAACCCAAGGCTCCAGAGCACAACATTTACTAGTTCTGTAAACCTAGACCAAACTACTGTACTTCTTAGAACGTCTGTTTTCTCAAGTGCAGAAAAGGAGGATTTTTAAGACAGATCTTTTTGAGGTGCTGTGGGGATTAAATGAGATCATCTATGTAATCATTCAAAAGTTCAAATCTTTCTTGGTACAACTAACACATCAGATAACTCCTGGTGGAATATAATACAGGAAACATTGAACACATCTGTGACATATTAAAGGTGAACCTTAAGCTCCCAGAGCCAACTAAAGAAGGGAACGGAAAAGGAAGAACAGTTCTAGGCTCTAGATACAACCAGAAAAATCCAGAAAAAAGGAGGGTTGACCCTGCTTCTCAAGATGATGGTATGAGAAAAACAAAGTTGGGGAAAAGTTCTGGGGAGATTCCCAGGTATGGTTGCACTTGCTTGTAACCCCAGGTCTGGGAAGGCAGAGACAGGCACACATGGACACTTACACGCATTATACAAAAACGAAGAGAAGGGGGGACTGTTACAGGTTATGACGTGGGAGGTACATGACTGTCAAGTATGATATGTGTGTGACTATCCAGTTGTAAAAAAGATGTCCTTGAGACAGCTTGGGACTGTACCAACTGGCTGGTAGACAACACTGAGTAGCTATATTTAATTTATGAAGGGCGACAATGGTATTGTGTAGTTTGTAGAAAAACATCCTCATGCTGCTTTAACACAGAGCATTACAGGGTAAATGGCATATGGCCAGGGATTTGCTTTCAAGTGTCATAGAAAGAAAAAGAAAGACAAACCCTGCTCTATTTGTTGACTAAAATTAGTAGCAAATTTTTTTTTCATAGCAGTTAGATGTCTGCAGCGTAAAGTACTGAAGCTATAGAGGCCATTTAGCTCCGTTCCTTTATGTGGTCTTTAATTACTTAGGAGGTGAACAATTTGAGTCCTGTATGTTAGTGCATGCCTATAATTCAAGCAGGCTGATGCAGAAGGATCATAAGGTCAAGGCCAGCCTGGGTTACATAGAAGACACCGTCTCAAAGGAAAAAAAATGAACATTGAGTTTTAGAGAGGGGAGGGAGGAAGGGAGGGAGGGAGAGAGAGAGAGAGGGAGGGAGAGATCCACAGAGCCCTATGCTTTGTGAAGGGTGGTGTGCTAGGAACTGGAAGCTCCCAGTGCACACAGAGGAGAGGGAGGAGGAGGTGGTGGGAGGCTTCCTTTATGTCACAGTTGCTCACTGACTCAGCTCTCTCTCTCTCTCTCTCTCTCTCTCTCTCTCTCTCTCTCTCTCTCTTCTATACCTTTCTAATTTGGCAAAGTAATACTAATCCTGCCAGAACACCCTTCAGAACAGTTGTGAACTTATAAAGCTCCTTCTTTCCTTCTTTTTTTTTCCTTTGTGCTTAGCGTTCAAACCCAGGGCCTGACACACACTACACATGTGCAGTACGCAGTGGTGGTTTAAATGTAGTCCCCAGTTGGTGGTGCTGCTTGTGGAGGCTTAAGAGGTGTGGCTTTACTGGAGGAAGCATGTGACTGGGGGTGGGCTTTGAGAGTCTATAGCCTGGCCCCACTTCCTGTTTCCTCTCTGCTTCCTGCACAGGCTTGAAGATGTGAGCACTCAGCTGTCAGGCCTATCCACCAGGATGGACTCTTACCACTCTGGAACCATAAGCCCAAATAAACTCTTTCTTCTGTAAGTTGCCTTGGTCATGGTGTTTTACCACAGCAACAGAAAAGTAACTAATACCACCCAGCTACCCCGGTGCCTTTGTAGCTCTTACAGGCATTCTGCATTTGAATTTTGAGCCCTCGAGGCTCACAAAGGAGCTTCTATAACCTGTAATTTACAGAGCAGCAAACTAAGGTTCCCAAATGCCACCCAGCTAATGAGTGACCAAGACAGGACTCAAAGCTTCGCTTCTGTCCTCGAAATCATCAATACAACGCTAAGCTTGTTAAATGCTCCCTGATCCTACACGAATCTGTCTAGGTACTGGCTGAGGCTCAACTGGCACACAGCGGACAGCGCAGGGCAGGGCCTGGCACACAGCCACACTACCTAGCAGCTCACACAGCTGCAGAGCCAGCCCTCCATCAAACCATTCCCTGTTCGTGGTCCTGGTAAGTGGCTGCCAGGTTCAGGCAGATGAGCTGATCGCATGTTAATAGTGAGACTCTGATGTGACAAGGAAGACTCGCACAGTGGGTGTGACTCAAGAACCTGTTCTTAGAATTATACACTTTAGACAAAAGTGTGAGTCTGCATGCTGTCCTTTGCTGTCAGAGCTGTCAGCTGCTTCCTGTTCTCTGCAGCAGAGATGGCGAAATGGCAGCCACGTCCAGTCTCAGGTTAAATCACACAGTCATTGTACAAAATGTTGAGTTTAATTAGGACATGTCCATATATGTACATCAAGAACTTTGGTCATATTCACCTGGTGTTGATCTTTCTTCCCCCAGTTCAGATAGCATCTCCTCTGGACAGCCATCCCTGACTGCGAGCTCACACCTGCTCTCTCTGTCCTCCGCTAACTGCCGTGCTCCCTCCAACCGGCGGTACTGAACTGATCCTCGTGGCCAGCTTCCTCAGTTGGAAAGCTCCTCCTCCTGATGACATACCTGATCACACTCCAGCATCCAGCACAGTGCTAGGTACTGACAAATGTCACAAGTCTGCCAGAGATGGAAGCTCGGCAGCCCAGCCAGGACAACTTAACCGGAGGTCAGATCCCTTTTGCCCTTTGCCTTCGTTGTTTCACCTATTCTGAGTGCCCCCCACCCCATAATAAAAAATCAACAGTGTGACACTTTGGGGCTCTAGGTAGACGATTGCATTAAAACCACCAAGTGCACTGGCTTTCTGCTCTTGCAAGTGTAGAGGAGCCCGAAGCTGGGGAAGACCTCGAGAGCTGTGTGAGGCTTAGGGGAGAACTCAGGAAAGGGGCTTCAGGCAATTTGGGAGTTGGGAGCCACTCTGAAATGGCAGCCTGATTGGAGGAAGCGAGAAAGACTGTCATTGCTCCTCTCAGCTATTAATCTCCAGTTCCTAGAGCAATTAATTCTCCACTAGTCAAGTAGGTACTTAGTGAGGAATTAAACATCTTGCCTAAGGCTGGGCTTAGAATAAGGCAGGGAAGAACGTGTGTCAGCGACTGCTCCAGCCCAGGCCAGCTCTAGGGAAACCCAGCCTCCCCGTGTGGATATTTCTCCTCTCATGGAGGATGGCTCAGCGGGCTCCAAGGGAAAGTGATTCGAGGGATCAGGAAGAGTCTTGTTTTCCTCTTCATGTGAGTCACACAGCTTAACCTGATTCCCTGTTGGTGCTGAGTGCTGGAAGGCTCCGGGTCAAGTCTGTGACTTGCTGGCTTAGGTCTTTCCAGTGTTCATTTCTGGAACAGTCTCAGTTGCAGCCAGTTCTGAATTCCTGCTTTCTTCCCTGAGTCTACCTACTTAAAAAACAAACTTCCCCACCATGAACTGTATGCAGGGGTATAGTATACTTTTGTACTGGCAAAATAAACTCAGTCTTAGACAATATAGAAGATAGGAGGTGGGCATGGATGTGCACACCTTTAATTCCAGCACTCTGGAGGCAGAAACAGGTGGATCTCTGTGAGGTCAAGGGCAGCCAGGGCTACAAAGCAAGTTTGGGGACATCCAGGGCTACTTAGTGAGAGCCTGTCTTTAAAGGGAGGGGGCCTGGAGAGATGGCTCAGTGGTTAAGCTGTTCCTGCAGAGGACCCAGGTTTGGTTCCCAGCACCTACCTGGTGGCTAACAACCATCTATAACTCTATAACTTCAATTCCAGGGACTCTAATGCTTTCTTGTCTCCGTGGACATTGCAGGCATGGGTACACTTACATACCTGTAGGCAAAACACTCATACACATAAAACTTTAAAATAAATAAATAAAAAAAAAAATGGGACAGGGATATGGTTCAGTGGTAGAGTGTTTTACATAGATGGATACGTGTGTGTGTGTGTGTGTGTGTGTGTGTGTGTCTGTGTGTCTGTGAGCTAGATTTGATCCCCAGCACTACAAAGAAGTAAATAAAATAAGTTTAAAAGGGGAAAACAGAAAACAAACACAAAATTAACTAAATAAGTAAATAATAAGAGACTCTTACCATTTGGGGATACCCTCCATCTTTGTATGGGACATTTTTTTTCTTTTATGTAGTATAGTATATATATATATATATTTTGTACAAGATTATGTTACTAATCAGATCTAGACCCTTGTCCCCTCCCTGCCCCCCCACCCCACCAGAGCTCATGTATTCTAACAAACATGCTTTTCATCTCTTTCTCAGTCTTTCTCAAAATTCTCCATGTGGAAGTTGACTGTTTTGAGCAGAAGTTCACCGTTTCAGTCAGTTCTTTGATGCAGTCCTTTCTGTTGTTGTTGTTTCCAATATGCATCACTCCCAACTACTTGGACAAAAAGCTCAAGGTGCTGTGCATAAGAAATACTTACAACTAGGTAATTGGCACTAGCATCCACAGATGAGGGATACCATTCCTCGTTTGTTTTTCTGGGACTTCACTTAACATAATATCTTCTCATTCCATCCATTTAACTGTGCTTCAGGTGGTGTTGGGAGATCCCCAATCTCAATCCTGTATAGGGACATTTTACAAAATGATATTGTAACACATATATGGCAATTTATGTTTTATTTCCACTTACATGATGTGTTCCTTTCTGTGTAATTAAACATCTCTCATGGTTAGAGGGAAGAGGAAAACTCAATTGAAGAATTGCCTCCACTGGCCTGTGGGCATGTTTACCGGGCATTTTCTTGACTGCCCGTTGAAGTAGGAGGGCACAGCCCACTGTGAGTACCATCCCTAGACAAATGGGCCGTGAGAAGAATAAGAAAGGCAGCTGGATGGGGGAGGTAGGTAAGGAAGGCAGCAAAAAATGCAGTTCCACGGCTCCCCTTCAGCTCCGCCTCCAGGTTCCTGCCTTGAGTTCCTGTCCCGGCTTCCCTTGATGATGGAATGTGACCTGTGGCTAGGAACATAATTAACATATGAAAGTTGTGTGAATTAGAGGCAGTTAGAATTAAACTAACAGTGGGTACTGTGTGGATTTGAAGTGTTGTAACCTTAAGAGAATAGAAATGGGAAATTTAGCTCAGCGAGAGGCCTGCTCTAGCCAGGACCACTAGCCTGGGAGCTGCCCCAGCTCACAAACCAAGAGATCTGCTCTAGCTGATCACCCGTCTTCTTGGAGCTCCCTAGCAAGGATGATGTCCATAGCTTCCAAGACGCTGTTGGTGAGCAGCCTTGGGGGAGCTAGGTCAGGACAGGACAGGAGTAGGATTTTAGAACTATAGGATTAACCCACGTGGGAATTAATAAAATTAGATCGCATTATAGTATCTGTGACCTGGATTCCTTTGGACTCAGTCCATGCTAGTTAATGCTCACAGCACATGTACGCAGAATAAACTCTTTCCTCCCCGTGTTGCCTTTAGTCAGTATTTTATCACAGTAACAGAAAGCAAACTAAGACAGCATCTTTGGTCTTATACATGCCCCCAAATATATCCAACTAAGGTAGACTGTTGACTTTGGAGCTGTTCATAAATTGTACCTTTTGCCGGGTGTGATGGTACACACCTTTAATCCTAGCATTCAGGAGGCAGAGGCAGGCGGATCTCTGTGAGTTCAAGGCCAGTCTGGTCTACAGAGTGAGCTCCAGGCCAGCTGGGACTAAAGGGTGACTCCATCTCAAAAATACCAAAAAAAAAAAAAAACCCAACAACAACAACCAATTGTATCTTTTATAAATAAATGTGAACACTATTGCAGCTGGATTTTGGTGCATGCATTCATTTTACTTTCAGTGAAAAATTTTAGGGGTCTTACTGGCTTTTAACATATTGCTTATTTAATGTATTCTGCTGGGTGACCATCAATACTTTCTGGAACATGTTGAGATATAATTAAAGGAAGTCAGGACTAATCTCTTGCTCAGCCCCCTTCCATCAGGTTGCTGAGGTTGAAGAAGTCCAGTGTTGACACTTGGGTTTTCTCTGAGAACTCAAGATACAAAGAATGGGGCTGAGGTGCTCAGTGGCAGAGACCCTGAGTCTCATATCTCTAGCATGCCAAGACAAACCAAGACACCAAGGATAAGAGATGGTTTCTATCCTCAAAGGGATTAAATTCTACTAGGTAAAACAGATGGACCATAAGAATGTGCACAGCTGGGCGTGGTGGTGCACGCCTTTAATCCTAGCACTTGGGAGGAAGAGACAGGCGGATCTTTGTGAGTTCAAGTCCAGTCTGGTCTACAGAGTGAGTTCCAGGACAGCTGGGGCTACAGGGAGACCCTGTCTCAAAAAAGACCAAAAAGAATGTGCACAAAGAGATCAGAAGATGGACACTTACAGAGGGGGACCACCCCACAATGACCTGTCAAGTGCATTTACACACATACGAGACCTTTGGGGAGCTTGGGGGCCAGGCTCTGAAGGGAAAAGCCAGCCCAAAATGGCTTCCACCAGTTTCTTGAAGGATGAAGAACAAATGAGAGGATGGCTCAGCAACAAAAATGCCTTTTGTAGGGAGTTATAGATTCAGACATTTTGAGTTTGATCCTCATTAAGAAGTTCTATTATTATTATTATTATTTGCGCTGTTGGTGATGGAACCAAGGACTTCATGCACATTAGGCAAGTACTCTACCATGGGGTTCTATGCCCAGCACCTAGAAATTTAAAATTATGATCTAGTGTAGGCATATTTGACATATTCTTATAGGTAAGTGAAAGAAAAGCTTCAATAATCAATTTCTTTTTTTTAAAGTAAAGATTACTTTTAAAAATTTTTTTTCATTTTTATTTATTTCTGTATGTGTATGAATGTACTGTCTACATGCAAGTGTGTGCACCCGTGTCGTGCAATGCCGCGGAGGTCAGAAGAGGGTGTCAGATTCCCCTGGAACTGGAGTTCTCCTGGAATTGGAGTTACAGACGGTTCTCAGCCACCATGTGGGTGCTGGGGATCGAACCCGGGTCCTCTGCAAGAGGAGGTCGGAGCTCTTAACCGCTAGGCCATCTCTCCAGCCCCCTCAATAATCAATTTCAAGTTTTTGAGACAGGGTCTCCTATATCCAGCCTGGCCTTAAGCCTGACCTATAAGGAGAAAATTACTGTGAACTCTGAGTCTCCTGTCTCTACCTTCCCAGTGATGACACAGTGGGACTCGAACCTAGGGCCTTTCCTGGTTGGCAAGCTCTCTACCAACTGAGTTTACACCGCCAGGCCATAGAATCAATTCTTTACTGAGTGAAAATGCTTTTGCTTTCTATTTTATTCTTTTGGTGGGGTGCTAGGGATGAACCCAGGGCCTTGCATATGCCAGTCAAGGGCTCTACCACTGAGCTACATTTCTAAGCTCCTTAATTATTATTATTATTATTATTATTATAGCTCTATTATTATTATTATTATAATTATTAGTTCGGAAGAACAAAGGTTTGTGTTCCCATTCAGTCCTATAGTTTTCCATCCTAAATGTTCTCATATCAATACATACCCTTCTTCACCACAACCCTCAGCCTTAGGTTGGACCATGGACACCTCTCCCCTGGACCTAGTTGGTCTCTGCCTTCACCAGGAAGCAGTTAGACATGATCTTTCACAGTTTAAATCCCAAGGTGCTGTGACAGGACTGTTCCTCACTACAAGCAGGCAAGGGGCCCAGCCCGGCCTTCAAACTACTCTCTCCCTCGTCTTGTCTTCTACTCTTCCACCTCTTCTCTCCACATGAAGCACTTTGAGCTTTCCTGAATGCCCCGCCATCTTTAGCTGGCTGTCTCTTCTCACTCTGCAGATCTCAGCTTAGACAAAACATCTTTCCTAAATGCTTCCTCAGCCTCTCAGTTCCGCCTGTTCACTGCTTGCTTCATTGGCCTCTCAGCTCCGTTGCTTAGGGGTTCAGCCTGTCCTCACTGTCCCTGTGGCTCGGTGGTCAGTCTGTGATCCTGAACAGTCACTTCCTTCTGCTTCCTCGGTGAATAATATTGCCTCTTCCTCCTGAGGACTGAGAGTCAGGAGAATCTCCAGGCTTGCTGGTGGGCCAGCCTAGCCCAGTCAGCAAACTCGGAAAATAAAGTGGAGAGTGATGAGGAAGACACTGACATCGACCTCCAGCCTCCACATGCATGCGCATACATGTGCACACACACTAACACCAACATGGACACACGGAGTTCTCATTCTGTGTGGAGCAAATGTAAGCATGAATAACCACAGTCAATGCTGTGATGAAAAGCATGGGACACGAGGATGGGAATCTCTCTGTCTTGGTCACTGTTTTTATCTCCCTCCCTGTCCAGCTCCAAATCTGGCTCAGAAAACCTGATCCATAGCATTGGTGGGTGACTGGATGAATGTTGAATTATCCAAATGTGTCACACATACCAACCATTCGGCCTTTCTTTAGGTCTGGGTCGACCTAAAGAACCCATTGTGTGACACCTCCCAGTCTGTTTGCTCTGGCGTTTTTTTTCCATTGACTGTGTGAAAAGCAGGATTCCATTTTACAAAGAAGGGAGGGGGTGGGGACCCTGCTTGCAAAGGCCTGTTTGTTCTCATTATTAATTTTCCTCTCCTCTTCCAAGTAGAGTTTGAATGATTTTGAATGTGCACTCATCTGGAACGACACCCTCGCTCTCTCCTTTCATGGCTGGCTGCAATTAAAGTCAAAAGCAAAATTCAAAAATAAAACTTTATTACAGAATGAAAGAACTGTTGATTCAGGGACTGGCTTATAATCTCACAACAGTACCCCTCCCCCCCCCAAAAAAAAGAGGAGGAGAAGGAGGAAGAAGAGGAGGAGGGAGAGGAGGAAAGAATATCACACTGCTAAACCTGAACCTATTCACAGGGACTGGAGACTCTAGAATCAATAACTTGCTAACTTTGCTGGTTTCTAATGCAATTACAAGCATTGGAAAACTGCCCAAATGCTCAGAAAAGAATTAAAGAGTCCATTAAAACATCCCCACCTCCTTTTCTAAAGAAATCAGTTGGGCTTGGGCAATAAGGGCTAAATAACCGAACAAGGTGGGGCTCAGAAGTTTCCAGTGTCCAGCAGAGAGCTGTGGAATTTCAGAGCTGGAAGTCGCTTAGAGGTCACTTCGAGGTCATCTTCTAGACAGGTAACTGAGGCCTGGGAAGAGAAGGCACTTGGGGTTCACAGAGTGGGCATGAATTTGAAGGGATCTCCATCTTAGTTTGTTCATTGGTGCAAGAACTATTTCCTGGGCATTTACTTTCGGCTGGGAGCTGAGTTGAGCAAACCAAGCAGATGTGTTATTTGCCCACGTAGAACTTACATGCTAATGGGAAGCCAGATATCACAGCAAGTCGACCCACAAATGAGCATGTAATAAATGGCCAGAAGGAAACAAATAAATGAGAGCCGTAGAGTGCTGTTTCTACCGGACGGTCAGGAAGGAAACTCTAGGGGAAGAATGTGACCGAGTGTAACAGGCAACAGGCCCTCAACATCCTTCCCCCGGAATGTGACAGCATTTGTCCTCCTCCGCCAAACAGCGATGCCACTGGCCTTTGGCAGAATAAAGAGGGGCTAGCACCTCAGCCCCCAACCCTGCTCCTCCCTGAGAGCCGGAAACCAGCCTCTGTTCAGACCTGCCCTACTCACGTGTGAATGTAGCCGGATGTAGCCATCAGCTTCCAAAACTGGAGAATGCCACAGCTAGGAGAGCAGGGCTAGGCAAGGAGGACCCAGAGAACATTCCAGCAGTAAGGAGAGTGCTTAAGAGTACTGACTGAGTCAAACACCTCTGGGCAGAGGCCAGGCTTGGCCTTTGCTGAAGTAGGCGAGTTCCCTGACTTCTCTGAGCTGCTGCAGTTTTCTCCTCTGCAAAATGGGAGCTTCCGAGTAGAGCTGTGAAGAATAGGTGAGAAGGAGCTTCGGAGGAGCTCAGCTTTACCAGGCGCTGGCTTGGAAGAGTGTGATTGTCACTTACTCTCTGAATGGGCCCCGGGAAACAACCTCATTCCCTCTACCCAGCCGGATTCCACAGCCCCACATCCATTGCCGTGCCATCAGTAGAGCTCCACCAGAGATCCTGAATGAAAAGCCAACATTTGGAGGCCCAAGGTCCTTTGGCACAGGACCGTAGGCTTCATGTCCCCTCCCTTCCAACACCCTTCAAACCCAACAGCAGAAGACCTCACCACGACTAATAAGGGGAATAGCGTTATTTTTGTTCAAACATGGATGAGGCGATGTCTGCTTTTTATTAAATATCTCAAGTAAATTATTAACTCATGCCAGAAATGAGAGTATAAACATGGTTACATAAGAAACATTGGTTCTCAAACAGTTTCTGCTGAGGGACCTGAGAGGACCTGCAGGCTTAGCCTTGTAGCCTTGACTGCTCAGAAATCCCAGCAAGCGGACATCCTAGAAGTCACAAAAATAGGATGTTCCCCTACTCCTAGCCCCACACTCCAAAAAAGCCCTTGGTTCCATTGTTCAACATTGAATAAGGTAATGATGTCATTACAGTCTAAATACTTTTGTTTGTTTCTAGACGGGATGTCATGTAGCCCAGGCTAACCTCAAGTTTGCTATGTTTCCAGGAAGATCTTGGATTTATGGTTCGTTCTTCTGCCTCTACCTCCTAAGTGCTGGAATTACAGGCATGTGCCATCCCAGGTGGTTTATGTGGTGGTGGAGATCGAACCTGGCAGGACATGGTGCTAGGCAAGCACCCTATCAGCTGAACTACAGCCCTATCCCACCTATCCCACCTATCCATCCCACCTATCCCATCTATCCCACCTATCCATCCCACCTATCCCACCTATCCCACCTATCCCACCTATCCCACCTATCCCATCCATCCCACCTATCCCACCTATCCCACCTATCCCATCTATCCCACAATTGCTGTGTTTTACAGAGATAACTTCTTCTGTTCTAGGCCCACCTTGCCCATCCCAGCAGCCACCAGCTTCGTGTGGCCACCAAACATTGCAGTGTGGCTTCTGCAAACTAAGATGTGCTATCAAAATAAAAATATACACTGGATTTCAATGATACAGTACCGAAGTTTCTAAATAATTTTCATATGGATTACATGTTGAAATATTACTTTGGATATAAGTTGGGTAAAATATATTAAGATTAATTCTAGCTGGGTGTGGTGGTACACGCCTTTAATCCCAGCACACGGGAGGCAGAGGCAGGCAGATCCCTGTGAGTTCAAGGCCAGCCTGGTCTACATAGCGAGCTTCAGGCCAGCTGGGAATAAAGGGAGACCCTGTCTCAAAAAAGACCAAAAAAATAAACAAGATTAATTCTATCTGCTTTTACCTTTTATAATGTGCTTACTCAGGGAATTTGACATTTTTAGAGGAGTTTCCATCCTGTTTTTGGCAGTAACAAATGGAAAAGCATGGCTCATGTCTTTTTGCTTCACAATAACTTCCTCAAGAAGGAACGATTACCCAATCCCACACTGTAAATGTATGTGTGGTGTGTGCCCATGTATGTGTGAGAATGCACATTGAGAGACCAGAGGAGGTTGTCAGGTATCCTCCTCTGTTGCCCTCTACCTTATTCCCTGAGACAGGGTCTCTCCCTCAACCTGGACTGGTCTAGCAGTGAGCAAGCAGCTTGTGTCTCTGCCTGCCCACAGGGCTGGGTTACTGCTATACAGGGCCATGCCCAGCTTTTTGAGTGGGTTCCAGGCTTTTGAACTCTGGTCTTCATGCTTGCACAGCAAGTGCTCTTACCAGTAAGCTCTCTCCCCAGACCCCTCTTACTCCATTTTATTGATGGTCATAATGAGATTGTACTCAGGACCTTGGGATTATCACAGGGTAGGTGAATCCTTCTTTGGCTGTCCCCTGTAAGTCTTATTTCATTCTCAAGGCTTCGAATCATGTATACCTCTCCTGGGAACCCTCACACTTCTTTCCTCTCTCTGCATGCCTGACCATCATATTTCTTACCTGGCCTGCAAGATAATGTATTTAAATGGTGGCTATTGGTCCATAGTCTCACCATTTGACACCCATTGGGTTTTTCTTTGCAAAGTTGTATGCATGTTTTCATGCACTGTTTTCCTTGTGTGTGTGT